>JAGPOW010003648.1:25748603-25813981 GCA_030014935.1 Caiman crocodilus | reverse complement strand
CCTAAAGTCCAGGAAGACTACGTCCACTGCTACCCCTGCATCTAAGGATTTTGTGACCTGGTCATAGAAGGCCACCAGGTTGGTCTGACAGGACCTGCCTCTAATGACCCCATGTTGGTTGCCCCTATGCATAACCTCCACTGCTAGCCCCTCATGGACATGCGCCAGGATAATTCTCTCAAAAAGCTTACCTAGGATCAAGGTAAGGCTAACTGGCCTATAGTTTCCTAGGTCCTCCTTCCTCCCTTTTTTGAAAATGGGAACAACATTGGCCCTTTTCCAGTCCTCTGGCACCATGCCAGAGCACCATGAGCACTCGTAAAGCTGTGCCAGGGGTCCTGCAATGACCTCTGCTAATTCCCTCAGCACTCTGGGGTGGAGGTCACCAGGACCAGCTGATTCAAATATGTCCAGTCCCTCCAGAAGTTCCCTGACTAGATCCTCACTGACCCTAGGCCTGGGTGTGCCTCCCCTGGGGCCTAGAGGGGTACTGGTGGGGGGGCTGTGACCCAGTCCCTGCTCAGAAAAATGGAGGCAAAGAAATTGTTAAATAGGTTAGCTTTCTCATCTGGTGTGATGACCAGATTTCCTAGCATGTCTTGCAGTGGCCCCACATTACCCAGTACCTTCTTTTTACCCCCATGTATTTAAAAAAGGACTTCTTGTCCTTAATCCAGGTAGCTAGTCCCAGTTCCGTCTCCGCCTTGGCCTTCCTGACTGCCCCCCTGCAGACCCGAGCAACCAAGGTATAGTCCCCCCTGGTGATGGCCCCTCCCTTCCATTGGGTGTATGCCTCCTTTTTAGCTAGGAGACATTCCCGTATGCTTTTGGTGAGCCATGGGGGCTTTTGTACCCTCTTGCCCCCTTTGATTCTTGTTGAGATTACCTCTCTTTGGGCTTGAAGGATCATCTCCTTAAGGAACGACCACTGTTCTTGGACACTTGATTCCACTCCCCTCTGGGACCTCAGTACCTCCCCAACTATTCTCTTTACCTCATTGAAGTCCGCCCTCCTGAAGTCCAGGGCTGCTGCTTCGCTGCAGGCCTTTGCCACCTTGCACTAGATGGTGAATTCCAGGAGGTGATGATCACTGTTGCCCAGGTGGTCAAGCACCCGCAGACTCCTTGCCAGGTTGTTGCCGATGGCCAGGACTAGGTCCAACAAGGTGTGTCCCCTGGTGGGGCTGTGCACCTCCTGGGCTAGATGGAGGTCCTGTATCTTGGGTAGGAACCTATGTGAGTGGTCAGACCTGGCTGACTGCTCTTCCCAGCAGATGTCTGGAAAGTTTAGGTCACCCATGATGACCATGTCCTTTGACCTAACTACCTCTGTGAGCTGACTTAAGAAGTCCTGGTCTAGCTCTTCCCCTTGGTTGGGAGGTCTGTAGTAGACCCCCATCATTAAGTCCCTTTCCCCTTGACTTCCTTGTAGTCTAACCCAGAGCACTTCAGTGTGCCCCTCATCTGACCCCGTGGTACTTGTTGAGGATGTGTATTTCTCCTTGACGTAAAGTGCCACATCCCCACCTTTCCTCCCTGTCCTATCCCTCTTGTACAGCCTATAGCCCTTGATATTCACCGCTCAGTTGTGTGTTGGGTCCCACCACATTTCAGTGAGCCTCGCTATATCTGGATTGGTATCAGCTAGCAGTATTGGTCCCCATACTATGAGCATTTGTGTAGAGGCATTTGAGGCCTCCTGAAGATACGTGCACTGGCCCCCTACTCTCAGTACTACCCGGGCCCCTGTTGCTTACCTGGGTATTTGTTCTGTTTGTCGCTAGTTTAGGCTGGGCTATTCTTGTGGGTGACGCTTTGTTTAGTGGTCCAAAGCTTCCTCTACCCTCGTCTTCCCCTTCCCCCGATGAGCCTAGTTTAAAGCCTGCCAAAGGAGATCTGCCAACCTAGAAGAGAACACACACTTACCTTTGGGGGAAAGGTGAAGCCCATCCCACCCAAGCATGTCTCTTGTCCTGATGTGTGGGTCATTGTCATGATGAACTGTCACATTGAAATCTGCAATTGAGGGTTGCAGGGTCATTTGCATTCATACGTTTTAGATATGCACTCAGTCCCTATAACACAAAGGGCTAGACCGTGACATTTTTCCCATTAGAAGCCTGGGGGTAGGGGATGGTGAGGGGTTGGAGTGGTATCAGCCAGCAGAGAGAGGCCTGAGGTAAATTGGAGATACATTTTTTTCTCGAACCAATTCATTATCTATCATTATTGCAACATTTATTGAACAAAGTTTAATAAAAACGTGTATGATTTTCGAGGATTTCCTTTCAGACAGGCCAGTAGTTTTTGTCAAGCAGAGAACCACAATCATGTTGCTACAGTGGCTTTGTGCAGTTCAGGGTTTTGTGGTTTACCACAAGTGACATTTAAGGTTGTTAATCCTCTCTGAATTCCTGCATTGGCCCTTCTCATGGTGGTGTTAGACCTGACAACTACTTAGGGTGAATAAAAGCCAAGTTCCTCCCTTACCCCTATGATTTCAGGTCAAATTCACTTTCACAAATACACATAGGTCCCCATTGCATTCCACTGTACATGCCTACCCTCCTTACCATCTTCATTTCAATTGCCACCCTCTCATTCAGGTACAGCTCACCTGATGTGATGGGAAAGATGTGAGGGGCCCTGCACTCTAGTAACCATCCACTGGTGAGTTCTCTGCCATGGACAGTTCTCCATTGGGTGGCAAACAATATAATTCAAAATATGGGAGTGTTTACAAGCTAGCAGGCAGACTGTAATTTAGCTAACAGCCATGGAGTGCTAGTCCTTCAAGAATATTTATGGTGAACAGCTGTCTATATGCACATAAGAATAGATGATGGAAGGTAGGGAGATAGAATAAAATGCATGGAAAAATATAAGGAACCTATTTTAACTTTTTTAAGGCTTCCCCTAAGACTTTTTAGCATAGAATTGGACTTTAGGATGTGGTGCCTCTAAAAAACTAACATAATGCCATATATTTGTGCATGGGACAGGGATTTTTAGTTCTACTTCTACAAGATATAACAACACTTCTGGTTCCATAACCATATTATTAAGGCCTTATAAGTAAAGTGCCATTTAAGGAAAATGATGCGGATTTTCTCCAAGACACGTCTTTGCTTATTCTTTTTGACTTCCTGGGTCTGAGTCACCATAGCCCTGCATCTCATGATTTGTTTTCTTTAGTGCATGGTAGCAAGAAAAATAGGTCTATTCTGATTAGGTAGTACTTTACCCTTGCTTTGAGGATGATTATAGAAGGTGCACAGCACTGGCAAATCATGTTCTCAGCATGCTAGTTATGAGAAGGAGCCTGACCATCTAACCTTCCATATGTCAGGTGACCATTCCACTGCTTGAGACCTGTTTGTTTAGCACCATTTCCAAGAAAGCAGTGGAGAGAGAAAAATCTCCAAGAACCCACACTCCACATCAAATATTAAGTTGAGCTTTAGTAAGGAGAGATCATACATACTGTGTCAAGCATGCTAAGAGCAGCTGGCACTTTTGGTTAAGTATTTGTATAGGCTCAATGACTGCTTGCTGAATCTGCCACCCTCATAGTTGTTTTCACCTAGGTCCTTTGGGCAGGAAATCTGCTTCACTAGTATCATACACTTCAGCGTGCAGGTTCTGAGCAGATCATTTGAGCAGTAACAGAGCCAGAGCCTTGTTTGCATGGTGGTAGTGGTGGGGAGTAGGAAAAGGACATACAGTGCCCCAGCAGCACAGTCCAGTGTTGTATCATCTATGCAGGGCAGAGATAGGAAATATGCCTTCAAAGATCCTGGAGGACCTTGGTGATGGCCTCCAATGCTCACATAAGTATACACACTAGGTCACTGGTGCTTAACCCAGCTGTCATCTGGCCTGTGGAGCTCCCCACAGATCTGGCAATTTGGCAGCAGAGGAGTATTGGCAGTGTTAATTGTTGCAGCTCTGCAAGATGATGCTGAAAGAAAGCCCAGTGTTCTGGGAGCTGTGGCAGTTAAGGCCATCACATTTTCAGATCCATGGGGAGCCTTAGTGGTGTAGCTGAGGGAAAGCAACTGGGGCAGCAGTCCTGGGTGCCACCTTTCTTTGGGTGTTGGTGGCTGATTGCACTCCCGCCATTGGCATGGAGGCAGGTGGTGCTGCCCCACGTGTCATAGGTGCCCTGGGCCTGAGTTGCTCTGCCATGCCTCTGAGGAACCCTGTGGGTTAGATGGCATGGCTCTGCATGCTAGATTGGGTGAACATATAGGGATGGATCCAGTGCAGGGTTAGTCTGCAGGTGCAACCTGGCCCACGGATCAGCCCTGTGCACCAACCTGCCTAGCCTGCCACATGTCACATGGGCTGGATGGTTTGGGCACCACTGCACTAGGGCATATATGGAAGGGCCTTGGGTTTTCTTTCAGCATTATCTGGTATACTGGACAAGGACTCATTTCTTGGAAGGACGTGTGAGAAGAGATGCATCTTTCCTTTTCCTGTATTGGTATTTTTCTTTGCCCATTACTATAGCACCAGTAGTGGAATGAGATCCAGTTACCTGTCACCAGGACCTGTCCCTTTGGGAACATCCAGATTTTCCCTATTGAGAATATTGCACCTTTGGCCTAGAGCAGTGGTGCTTAACTTTTTGACCCTATCAGCCAGATGAGAGGTGCAGGGCTGGTCGAAGGGCCAGATCCTACATGGGGTCAGTACCCCAGATCAGGCCCCAGCTTGACCTTGTATGCCTAATCTAGAGCACAGGAACACAGTATTTGGCCTATAGGTCTAGAGATTTGGCAGCAGGGGAACAGCAATTAATGCTGCCACTTCCCCCCCTGCCAAATTTTCAGAACTGCGAGGAGCCCCATGGGCTGGATGATGTGTCTCTATGTGTAATTACAGAGGAGGTGACAGTAGACCCAGAAGGTAGGAGTAGTTGGTGGGAATAACCAGGAAAAATGAAATGTGTGGAGAAGAAATAGCTAGGAAGAACCCTGAACAGTGCATTCCAATCCATTTAGCTACAAAAGCAGAGATACTAAAATAGAAAATGAAGGAAAGTTTGTGATTGAAGCAACTCTTAGGAACTCTACAACCCCAGCTTGAGTCATCTGTCAAAACCCATCAACAGAAGTACAATGATGACTTATACCTTTTCCTGCTATACCTAGTGATACTAGAAAACTATCTGGAAAAAAAGAATATGTTTTGGACTAATGTGTGGTATTGGTATCAATCTGAATCAGGTGTTGCTAATGTTTCTCTTTGATGACTTAATAAGCAAGAGGCATTGTTATGCAGATAAAGCACTGTCACAGAAACAAATGATCTATTAAGTCATTTAGCCTTTTTTCTTGCTGAACTCAAAACTGATATTTTTGATTTTGAAGATTCCCCAAGCCACAGGGGTCATACCACTGCCTTGGAAGGCCTTTTCTCACTCTAATAGTCTAGCTCTCATCACTAGAATGTTTTGGCATGAGAGGCAGCTGAAGTAGCCCCTTTTTTTCAAAATATAAGCCCCATGATTGTTGCTCCCATTCTGTTGTGCCACTCTCCTGTTCCAATCCACCACTATTCAAGCTCTCTTTTTTGAGACAACAATCTTCCTTTGCCTTACCCTAGAATACAATGAAAATATCTATTGATCTCAATGCAAGCCACTCACATGCTGAGCTAGGAGAGTGACACCTGTGGCTAGGCCTGGTCAAGAAAACAAAAAGGCAATTCACCAGAGGCCCAGGGTTGAACAGAAACTTTCTTTCCATGTCGTGACTATGAAGAAATCCCCCTCTGTCCATCCCTGCAGTAGGTCATTCCCGCTGTACCCCTCTATCTTTGCTTGCTATTTGGTGCTAGCTGGCCAACCAGGTGACCAGGAAGAGGGCCAGCTGGCTGTAGGCTTCCCAGGGGAGACTCCTGAAGCATGGTTTTGTGCCTGGCACAGTGAGGTGGGTGGCTCTGAATAGTAGTGCCCCCTACTGTGCTGCCACAGTGACCCTAATTTAACCCATATTGCTATAAATTAATTTTCCAGATATACAAAGAACATCCAGGTGCAACACCCGCAGACCAAACAGGCTCAAAGTTACCTTATCAGGACTCCCAGCCCTAGCTTCATCCCAACACATACATATCCTTCTTCCTCCACTAAGAAAAGTGTGGCTTTCTTTTAAACTGTCAAGGCTAAATATGCTCTGCTGCACCTACCAGGTGGTAGGTCTTGTCTGAGATAATTCTCAAATTGGCCTAGGAATACACTCCCAGAAGTCAGCCCAGCTCATTTGTACCTGACCCAAAGGGTACTGGAGTGATGTGGATTATGGTGTCCCTATCAGCGGGGCTGTACCTAGGGGGTACGAATCAGGGTGACCACCCCGGGCCCTGTGCTTCAGGGGGCCCTGCAGAGCAGGGTGGAGCAGCAGCGGCACAGAGCTGGGTGGAGTGGCAGCTTCATGTCCAGCCACTCGCTACCCTGCCCCTGCCAATGCTGTCAATGATGGCGGCAGCTTTTTTGCATCCAGAGGACTAGAGGGGGGCAGGGCCCTGCATGGGCTGATTTGCCCTGGGCCCTGCACTCTGCTCGGGTCAGCTCTGTCTTTCAGGAACCATTAAGGTTTGGTTGCCCCTACCAGGTCATGCCTAGTCATTGGTCCCTTGGCAATTTCTGCTTTTAAACATGTTTATGAGTTAAGGCAGCATTCTGTTTCCCCTAGTCAATAACCAAAGTGCAATTTGAGACTAACTTATTTACCTGACTAGAGCATAGAAGCAATTCTACCATATTGCCTACTCAAGGTGCATAAGTATTCGCATTATAGGAATAGGAAGAAATCTGCATGGCTATGGAGAAAATTTAATTCTTAAAATGGGAGCACACGTATGTCCAGAGTGCGCAATAGAATTGCTCCTATGTTTTACTGGGTAACTCAGTGTTAGTCTTGAGCAACACTTTAATCATCCACTAAGTGAATTCTAGCCTAAGTCCCTCCCCCCTACAACCTTCACCCCCATTTTAATTTCCTTGACAAATAAGGAAGATGTAGGTTTTCTAATCCTATCCTATAGGATTAGATTCCTTTGAGGTCCAGCTCCTTTTTATTGCTTTTCTCTCAATTCTTTTCATTTTGACAGTGTTTTTCTTGTATCAAAGATAGATCTCTTGTAGCAAAGATCCTTCCTCTGTCTCTGCCTACTATCTCATTTCCAGCACCTGACAGCTTTCCCCCAAGAAAGGAGAAACATCACATTTACAGTTTTTGTTTTATTTTTTCTTCTTTTCCAGAAACTAAATGAGGAGAATGGATGGCTATTTGCACCTCTAGGAGACTCCTTGAGGCTCTGAAAGATGTATGCCATATGAGAGATTGCAACTTCAGGCTCTTCTCCCCTGCTGCATTGTGCCAGCCTAAATAGCTTTATGCCCAGTGGGCAAGAGAAGTGTGAAATTTCACATCTTTATTTAAATCTATTTTTCCAACTGCATAACACTGGTAAGCAAGAGCATATTGCCTCTATTTTTGGACATTTTCAAGGAAATGAGAGTGTACGGCTTCTTCTGAAAAGGAGTACATTTTTGCACATAAGCAATAAAGAATGGAATGAACTTGGGGGCACGTAATTGTGGCTGTAGCAGTGAAAGAGCTTCTTAATGAAAGTCTGAAGCAAGTTTTTATTATGGGGCCAAATCCTGAAGACTCTTCTCAATTCTTACTCCTTGTTGAGAAAAAAAATTACCTGTTGAGCTGTTAGAAAATGCTGCCTAACTGAGGACTAAATAAAACCAGTGAACTTCAAGATATGAGCCAAGATCATTCAAATGCTCTGATGAGAATTTAGATTGTTTTAAAATTCACCATAAAAGCAACTTGAAAAAAATGTGACCTGAGGACAAATTAACTCAAAGTGCTGCATGTAGTCCATTTAGATTCTTCCATTGTCTCCACACCCCATAAACATGGAGCCTTTGGAGTGACTGTCCTGGAGGCTGAATATCTCTTTGCTGAAGAATGTGTCTAGCACTAAGAGCAGCCATTCAAGCTTTCCCAAACCCTAGACTGTCACGTGAATAGTCTTCAACTTGGAGCACTTTTGGGCTGAGAAAGTAGTTCTGATTGTTTGCTGTGGCTGCTGAGAAGAGCATGAATCAGTGTTTGCTTTCATTGGAAGAACTGCTTTGCACTGAAAACTAGACTGCAGATAGTTTCAAGCATTAGGCTGGTAGCAGCTTTCAGTCACCTCTTCTGATCTCTGATGAAATCAAACAAAGGGTCTAGATGTGCAAGGAAGTTCCATCAGAGCTACCCAGATAGCCCTACCCAGTTAACCCTACACTTCGTATCCAACTGGGTGTATTAGGTGTGGAATGTTATCTGTTAGCTCATTCAGCCTGTTCGATTCTGAGAACAGTCTTAGAACTATGAATTTATTTGGTTAGACATGCATGCTACTGTGGTGTTATAAATATCCCTATCTGAACTCCATTTATCTGGACTAACCAGAGCTTCTAGTTAGCCACTTGTAAATTCTGCAATTATGACATACAACGAGTTTGTTAATGTTAATGAAGCTCTTTAGTAAACTTTGAAGTATGCTCAAAATATATAGGAGTAGACTGTGAGGCAGATGCAACTTCAGATGCTTCATTGCATTACTTAACAGCTGGAGTCCCATAGAAGTGCATTAGCAAAAACCCCTGTCAAGCTACTCGCTGAAAAAGAAGAACCCAAAAAGATTGCAAACTACATTTACTATAATTAGGTCTATCTGAATCCCTTGAACTGTTAAATTGTTTATATCTTTTCCTGAGGAAACAGAATGGCACCTGATGAGTCTGAATTTTTAAGTCTGTATGTTGAACTCAAATTTTCATTCAGATTATGGACCGGGTAACTTGAATGCTTAATGGACAGTCCACTAAGATGAATAAATCTAATTTTCTTCAGATTTTAACTGAAGAGACCCTGACAGTGTATTCAGCTGCCTCCTTAAAGAGAAGTAAATTTCACAGCAGACCACCAGAAGATACTCCCTAAAAGTCTCTAAAATGTCTGTTATTTGGGTCTTCATCCACACAATTGTTTGCTGTTTTCTCCACTTCTTCTCCTCATTCATACCCACAAAAAATTAAATGAGAAATAAACCTGAACACTTTTTTGCTAACTCCCTGTTGTGTTTGTTTGTGGATCCAGATCTGGATTTGAATCTCCCCAATGACCAGAGGATCTTGGCTTAAGTATGATTCTATCTGAAGTCTTTTAAAAGAGCCTTAAGGTCAAACATGTTGCATAGGATTTCTCTTCACAAGAGGTATGTTTTCCTATCCAAACAGAATGAAATGAATGTCCCTCTGATGACTACAGAACTCACTATATTACTTTTAAAGCCTTTTCTCTGTGCAATCTTCTTAATTCAGAATAGAAGATAAAACCTCAAAGAATGTTATAGTCATGCATTTTCAGCTGAGAACTGAGTGACAGCACAGATGTTCCTTATTATAGTCCTTGTCCTTCATTGTCCTCATGTGTGAATTTGAGTGAGTATTTGTAATGTATGAAGTAGACTTGAAAGGAACCAGGCATGGAGTGCGATAGCTCAATATGAAAACATTCAATAACAGTGGTAAAATAATTATGCAACACAGAATAAAGAAGTATGGGCCAATTACTTCAAGTCAGTGGGCAGGCCACACACACACACACACACACACACGAGACTTTATGAACAAATAAAGTTGGAACAGGTCTTACAGACCTTACCTCATATGATAAATCATTATAAGAACACAACACATGATTAAAAAGCATTAAGGTGCTGAAGGGTTGCAGGAACTACACCAGCAGTCCGTGTTAACCACAGAGCCATAACAACATATCTGCCCCTCAGCAAAATATGGCAGACGCACTCCAGTTTAAATGGAAAAAATTAGCAGCATGTTAATAGCTACTGGTAGAAATAGATAGCACATGCACATGGCTCGGGAAGACACAAGCCCAGTGTAGTGAAAACCAAACAGACAAAATACCTTTTAGAGAGAGGCAAATAGCTGTGTTAGTGTGAAGTTAGGCATAAGGCAGAGTGGCATCTTATACACTAACTTGTTCAGAGAAGCATAAGCTTTCATAGGCTACAGCCATGTATGTGACAGAGTAGGCTGTAGCTTATGAAAGCTCATGCTTCTCCGAACAAGTTTATAAAACAGCTTTTGATAACATTTTTTGCACAGCGCTACAGGTGATAAGTTGAAGAGCCTCTCGTGGCTCAGGAGCTGCAGTCTGAGTATCAGTTTACCTTTCTTTCACTGAGGGCTACTCTATCATGATTTAGCTTCCACTGACTGCAAACTGACTTCCCACATACCACCTTCAAACAGGTGGTATGCAGTAAAACTTCAGCCCCTTTTTATCCCACTGTAAATTGTTTCTAGCTGAACATGGTCTCCTGGGAGATCTCCTATTTCCCCAGCTTCTAGTTATCCTACTACCTCCCTGTGTTTAACATAGATTTTGTTTTTCCTCCATTGTCCACTGAAATAGAGACATTTTTTATCATTTGTCACTGCAGCAGTTAGTGTTTTAGCTGAATAGTTTATGCTGCACATTTTTTTAAATCAGGAACTTTTGTCATTGAGCGTCCTTCAAATCTGAATTGTAGGCTGCTCCTTTTAAACACATATTCCAGCAAGGCCAGTTAAGTCCAGACACTTCTTTAATAGACTTTTGTAATCTCTGAGACTTCATTTGTCTCATAAATATAGCTGCACCTGGGGTGTGGTATATGAGTCATCTGAGCAACATGGTTGCCCATAACCTTCCAGTTCATTTTTTTTGGTTTAAGGAAATCTTGCTACCAGATCTTCTTGCTCATTCTTAGCCTTCTTGCTGCTGTTCCTCTCCACTTTACCTAGTTTCTCATGCATCCTGGTTGGCTCTGTACTCTCCTGCCCTTTATTCTTGTCAGTATTCATTTTAAGTATAACTGTTGTAGGTGAGGTGCCACCCCCATAACAGTTAAAGATTCAAGACTACTAGCAATGGTTTAAGCACCAGCACTGAGAGAGGTCAGGTGTTTTGCCCCTGTGTCATCAGAGCTTAGCATTCATCACATGGTGGTAAAAATGCTTGAGCCCTCCCTATACTACAGCTTACATTGGGCAGTTATGCTTTTGCTGAGAATTGGGCATCACATAGTCTTGTTTAGACAAAGCTCTTTATATGCAGCTGCAGTGCCCGGCAGCTAGGTTCTGATTTTTCAGAGCAATGAGGGAGCCTTCGCATCTCTTTTGAGCACTTTACATTCTCTGGGCATGTCCTGAGTGTGCACATGCAGGGGCATGTGTTTCCCGCAGGCCAAATAGCAGCAGCACATATTTGTCCCCAGGCATGCCCCCGCATGCGCGCTCTGGTGTGCAGTAAAGTAACTTGGGTTGAGTAGGGGAGGCTGGGGCCAGCCTGGCCTCTGCAGTCTTACCTGGGGTCATGGGAGCCTCCCAGGGGAGCAGCAGCACTGAGCTGGCTGCCCAGAGCCTGACTGGCAGCCAGAGGTTGGCTTTGACTCGCCAGGCTACCTTTCTGGTGGTGCACACTGCTACTGTGTGTGTCTTGCCACTTTCTTCATCAATGTGTTTTTTTGATACTGGGATCTCCCAGTGTAAAAAAACCTCATTGTGCTGTTAATTAGTAGGGCAGGATATGCTTTGGGGTGCCGCAAACTGCATATGTGTGCTGATCAGAACATGCTCCGTCTGTCAACACAGGGAGTGAGCTGACTCCAACTACTTGTGCACTATGGAGCAAATGGGCCAAGGGGGATCCTTAGTTGCTTCATTTAAAAAATGCTAGTAAATATTTCACGTGGTCTCTGTCAGCCTGAAATGCATACCAAGTTACAGTAAAAATGTTGGGTCCAACTCTTTCTTTCTCCATGAGTTACAAGGGTCAGATCCAGCCTGGTCATGCACTCTGCCTATACTCTGGTGTTAGAATGTTTAAAATATAGGTGCCTTGTCCTGGGTGCTTCTGCTTTACCTTCTTTATGGCCCAATATCTTTATACCACCAATGGGAGACTTAAGACTTGTTTATACCAGGTCAGTGGTGAGTTTCAGGATAGCAGGCCTGAGTATGCTTTGCCCACCTGAGTCCACTGACCCACTTCAGGCCTTAAAAGTTTACTAGTCATGCTGCTCTGGGCTTGCTTACCCTAGCACTTGCTACCAGGCCTGCTGGAGGCCAAGTGCTTGATAGCGGGCGCTGGGGATGGATTTGAAAAAGCCTCACTGGTGAAATTCTCTGGCTCTGGAGCATAGACTCAGCAGCCTCAGGTGAGCGGGACGTACTTCAGCCCCATGCTCACTAGGACATGTCTCTACTACAGTATAAACAAGTCCTTATGCATTTCTGAAGAGTGATCCTTCTGGGCATAGACTAGTTGATACCTAAGTAGTCAGTACTACAAGTAGCCAATACCCAAGAGTTTCTGGTATCCAAGACTCCCTTTTCCCAGAGACATGGTCTCACAACTAAAATGGAGGTGTTGCCTGACCTTAGGCACCTACTGAGTTGTGTGGTTATGGCACATGACCAAAATGGATCACTCTTTGGGATTTAGGTGCCTACATTCTGCCTAAGTTCTGCTTAGGGGCCAGGCTCTGGTTCTACATTTTGTTCTTTGTAAGTGGAAAATGGGAGCCTGATATCATCAATTAGTATAAGTGTTGAGCTGTTGTTTCTTTTACTATAATGGTTTGAAATTTGCTACAAATGAACATGTGACAGATTGGAAGGAAATGGAGAAAGGTGGGAGGCTCTTTCTCTTTTATAGCTGAAGACTTTTGCCAATATATCGTGAAGTGACAAGTTCAGTTTTATATCCAAGTAATAAATTCAAATTAACTTCCTAAAACACATCTACAAGCTGCCTTCCCCTTCCTCTATTCTAACTTAAACACTCATCTGAAAGACAGTAGTTTGGTTGCAGATTTATGTGCTGGTTCTGCACACCAAAATGCCTTCATATTTGGAAATCCTCATAAGAACTAATTTAGTTCAACAGCACATGACTATAGGTGAGATCTTGCTTTGAGGTTCTGAAATGCAGATTTTTGCTTCAGACTTCGCAGGCTAAATGCTATGTACTCCTACACAGCAAACAAAGAGAACTATACCACTGCAGAGTAGTCGACACAATGAAGAAGTGTAGATGACACACAAGTGTGATGGTGCATAGAGTGCAGTAGTGGTTGAGGTCAGCCTTTCATAGGAAGTGTTGGTGACTCCACTAGCTCAAAGCCCTTTGTCTTAAAGTATGGACAAATGAATAAATTATGGTCTGTTAAAATGGGATGGGGATTTACCATGCATCAGCTGCTATCTAATAACTGTGTGAGACTGCTTTTAGCCTGGTGAAAGTGAAAGCTGAACTGTAGTTACTATTTCACTGAAATAAAGTGTTCCAATTTAGCTTCTCTTTGCTATGGGGTAAGAAGAGTAAGTGGACAGTTACCATGGAATGGCTGATGTGTGAAAAGTTCCTGCCTTTGATAACTTGCAGTCAGGGATTTGTCTATACCCTTAGAAAGAAGCAAGAGCACAGTCGGTCCCTTCCTATAGCTAACCTCCTCTATATAAGAAAGTCTGTTGAAAGAAGATAGAAATACCCTTACGCTTGAAATCTTTCTTTATGGTCCATTGCCTGTGGACAAGGCTATCTTTACATATGCCCTGGGTTTGACAGAGAGGTTATGTCTATGCTACAACTAGCAGTAGAACTGTAGCATGAGCTAGCTTTAACATAGATTGCTTAGACAGGTAGTGAGCTCAGGTAGGCTACTTGTGCTGCATCATACCTTGTGATTACAGTGCACATATACCTTGGAATCAAAAGCTTGTTTCCATGTCACTTTTTACCCATTTAGGCTAGGGATAGACATTACACATAAACCAGTATGAGTGAACAGAAACTGGTTTAAATCTGTAACAGAACAGATGTTCAGTGTACACAAACCACTTGCAAAATGGCCCAAACTGGTTTAAGATAAAACCTGGGTGTAGTATCAGACTTAATTGATTTAGGTTAAATCAGTTTATTGAACTTCTGTCCTAGATCCCCTACAGATTCAAGTTAACTCACAGTCCCCCAGCATCCCAGAATGTTTTGCACCTTTCATGCAAACTCCCGCTTACACAGTGGGTAGGCTAGACTTGGCCCAAGCTGTCTGCTCCAGCTGAGCTGGCAGGTGTACTCTATTACCCCCCCAGCTTCTGGCCTGGGCCATTGCAGCCATGTGGCTGCATTTCTGGAATCAAAAGTGAATGTCTGTTCACTTGCTCATCAGTTCAATCTACACAGCTTAAACTAATCTGCAAAGATTGAACTGATTCAGCCTCAGGTTTTTTGACTGTCTGTACCTAGCCATGCTGCTTAACTGGCCATGTGTGTACCAAGTCTATCCCTGCACACTCATACTTCAGAGCTGCATACTTCTCACACCCCACCAACCTGCAGCCACAGTGGGACTGCAGTTTACATAGTAAAATGTCCCAGCAGGGAAATCAGCCCTCCATGCTTCTGTGGCTAGATTGTTTCTGGTACCTTGGCTAATTCATTTAAAGCTAGCTTGGGCATCTTTATACTACACTGTTGATTACATGTAGGCGTACCCTAAGACTGTACAAATCAACATATGTATCTTTAAAAGGATATAATATGAAAATCAGCCTGCCCTCTCCATGTTGGGAAGCTTATTTTATTTGTTTGTAATGTGAAGGCAGATGAAAAAATATTGTTGTTTAGGTGGAGAGAGATGAAGTTTTCCAACTGGGATGGCCATAACTTTCGGGGTGAAGCTATCAAGCCTTTCATACTTATCTTGAAACTTTGCCTTCTGAAGAGTGGGGAAGTTATATTTGAACTCTACTCCCTACTCCTGCCTAGAACCACTGCTGTGAAGAGAGAAGTTTGTGTGTGATACAGCAGGACATCTGTGCTTCTGCATCAGAGCACAGGATCTCTCAGTAACAAGGCATATGGTCACCAAACACCATTATAGGGAAGCAGAGCTCCAGAGAACTTTCTTGAGCACTATGCATGCCCTGATTTACAAGAGCTCCATATGTAATGACTAAAATGCAAGCTGGAGATTGGAGAGACTTCTCTGTTAAAATGTCAGCTCTGAATATGAGACATGCTGTTCTTTTGCCTGGCTACCCCATTGATTCTCTCATGTTTTAAACAGCTGAAGAAATTAAAACCAAAGAAGAGAAAGAAAGAGGGAAAAGCAGTACTTTTCAGAAAGAAAGTTTAAAATGTATATAGGAACAGCTTTCTCAGTGGGCTGCTATTGGCTTATAGAGCCTTTTAGCTCTTGTTTCTGGATTTGAATGGAGTCCACCAGGCTATTAACCACTTGTTGAAAGGAAGCTAGTGGTTTTCCTCCTTTTTCCGGTGGACAGCTATTGATATTGTAACAAAGGACATGTAATTTAGTACCCGCATCATGTAAATGGGAGGTGACAGGCCAGGGTAACTCAACCAAAATAGCAATGGTGACTGGCATTAAGTCAAGTTTACTGTGTTCAAAATTTCTCCATCTGCTAAATGAGGATTAATACTGTTCCTGCCAATCCTCAAAGGAGTTTCAATGAACAGAGGTGGATCCCAAAGCTTATCTTAGGCCTCTTTTTGACAAATCATAGAAAATTAGGGTTGGAAGGGACCTCAGGAGGCCATCTAATCCAACCCTCTGCTCAAAGTAGGACCATCCCCAACTAGACCATCCCAGCCAAAGCTTTGTTTAGTTGGGTCTTAAAAAAAGGATGGAGACTCCAAAACTTCTCTGGGTAACCTGTTCCAATGTTTTACTACCCACCTAGTAAGAAAATTCTTCCTAATATCTAAATTTTCCTTGTTGCAACTTGAGACCATTTCTCCTTGTTCTGTCATCTGCCACCTCTGAGAACAGTCTAGTTCTATCCTTTTTGGAACCCCATTTCAGGCAGTCGAAGGCTGTTATTAAATCCCCTCTCAGTCTTCTCTTCTCTGGACTAAATAAGCCCAGTTCCCTCAGCCTCTCCTCATAAGTCAAGTACCCCAGCCCCCTCACCATTTTTGTTGCTCTCCACTGGACTCCCCAGTATGTCCATATCCTTTCTGTAGTGAGGGGCTCAAAGCTGAACACAGTACTCCAGATGTGGCCTCACCAGTGCTGAATAGAGGAGAATAATCATTTCCTTTGGCTTGCTGGCAACACACCTACCAATGCGGCCCAGTATGCTGTTAGCCTTCTTTGCAACAGGGGCACATGAGTGGCTCATATTCAGCTTATTGTCCACTGTAACCCCCAGGTCCTTTTCTGCAGAGCTGCTGCCCAGCCAGTCATCCCCCAGCCTGTACCAGTACTTGGGATTGTTCTCTCCCAAGTGCAGGACTTTGCACTTGTTCTAGTTGAACCTCATGAGATTTCCTTTGGCTCAATCCTCCAGTTTGTCTGGATTCTAGTCCTACCCTCCAGCGTATCTACTCCCCCTAGCTTGGTGTCATCTGCAAACTTGCTGAGAGTGCACTGGGCCTTTTTCAAGGTTGTTAATGAAGATATTGAACAAAAGCATCCCCAGGACCGATCCCTGGGTCACTCTAGTTGATACCAGCTGTCAACTAGACACCAAACCATTGATTACTACCCTCTGAGCCTGATGCTCCAGCCAGTTTTCTATCCACCTTGCAGTCCATTCATCTGGACCATACTTCCTTAGCTTGCCTGAGAGAATGTTGTGGAAGACCATGTTAAAAGCCTTGCTAAAACTAAAGTATATCGCATCCACTGCTCTCCCTGCATCCACAGAGCCAGTCACCTCATTGTAGAAGGCAATCAGACTGGTCAGGCATGACTTGCCCCTGCTGAACCCATGCTGATAGTTCTTAATCACCTTCCTCTTCAAGTGCTTAGAAATGGATTCCTTGAGGATCTGCTCCATGAGTTTTCCAGGAACTGAGCCCTGGATTCTCCTTCTTCCCTTTCTTAAATATGGGCACTATGTTTGCCTTTTTCCAATCATTCGGAATCTCTCCTGATCACCAAGAGTTTTCAAAAATGATGGCTAATAGCTCTGCAGTCACATTAGCCAACTCCCTCAGCATCCTTGGGTGTATCCCATCTGGCCCCATGGACTTGTACATGTCCAGTTTTCTAAGTAGTCCCTAACCTGTTCTTGTACTACTGGGGGCTGCTCATATTCTTCTGAAAGTGTGCTGCCTGATGCAGTAGTCTGGGAGCTGAAGACTAAGGCAAAAAAGACACTAAACACTTCATCCTTTTCTGCATCCTCTGTCACAAGGTTGCCTCCCCCATTCAGTAAAGGATCCACACTTTCCCTGATCCTCCTCTTGCTATCAACATACTTAGCGAAACCCTTCTTGTTACTCTTCATGTCCCTTGCTGGCTGCACTTTGGCCTTCCTGATTTCATCCCTGCATGCCTGAACAATTCTCTTATACTCCTCCCTATTTATTTGTCCAAGTTTCTACTTCTTATAAGCTTCCTTTTTGTTACTTAGTTTACTGAAGAGTTCCCTGCTAAACCAAGCTTACAAGTGGTGAAACCATACCAGTGACAGCTGCCCAGGCCTCACTCAGGGGGAACTCTGTGTCTGGCTGTTGTGGAGCAACAGCAGGAACATATATTCACTTCTTATACCTTTTCTGCACTTTTCAGAGGCCAGCAACATTTTGATCCTATACAGGAGGAAGAAAGAGAGACCATGTGCGCACACGCATACTTTCACTATTTCTCCATACATACAAGGGCTGAGACAAAGCATTGTTTTGGAAGCCTAGCAACCCTCAGATACCAAATGTTTTGTATAAGAATGTCTACCTGGTGCATGAATTGACCTCCCTCTCATCCCTTAAGGCAGAGTGGGGAAGCTTGCTTTGTTGTTACCCAAACTGTACTTAGTCTGTGGATAAACTAAAGACTTCCTGCTCCAAGGCTGTCAGTATAGCAATCTTCATCAACTGTATTTCATTTTATATAACCCTACTTCTATACCTACTGCCCTAAAGACAAAAGTGGCTTAGAAATAAGCGGCTTCAACTCCCATGAAAGCTGCATCTATTTATGCCATGAGTATATCTAACCTGGCAATCTAACTTTAGCCAGTGCTCTCTGGTCCAACTAGGAAATCATTGCCTCTGGTTTGCTACTGCACACATATCTGCCACAATAAACATACAATACACTTGGCATCACAGAATGAGCAATAAGTCTGTGGATAGCCAGAATGATCATTAGGTCATTCATTTCAGTCAACCTGTTGTGAAAACAGTTCATGGGCACCTGCTGTGAGGTTTCCCTTAGAATACTGCAACCTGCCTAGACTGTTTCAAGAGTTAATCCAAAAGTTACATGACACTTTTGAGTTCAGATTGAGTAAACTTAATTAGATGAGAACCTTATGCTAAGGTGTGTCTTGGTTTCAGTCATAGATGGAACATTATTAACAACAATTTACATCAAGGGAAACACCCACTTCTGAAATTGTTGATGCCAGTAACACATGTTTTGTATTTAACTCACTCAGTAAAATAGGAAATCAGTCTGCAGAACACAGTTTCTAATTTGCTTTCTGCCAAGGTGATGATTAATGTAGTTTCAAAACACCCCAGTAACCAATTATGATGGATAGTAAACCCTATAATAGGAATCTGTGGCTGCATCCTTGGTACTTGAATTTAGTGCTCAGACCAGATAGACCATATATTATTTCTTCCTGGGAAAAAAATGAACTTTTTAGAGTAATAATAAGCAACTCAAGCTTTTTTTTTGTTTCATATACACAAACTGTATTACTAGGCTACTCCACTCATTTTTTGAATGTCACATTTCCACAGATCTTTTGTCCAGTTAAGAGAAGCCCTATTGATCTATAGGTCACCGTTCTCTTGAACAGCTCTTGAGAGTTTGGAGATAATCTTAGAATAGAAATTTATCTTTTAGATTAAATCATGGTAGATTCCTTGGAATAAATATCTACCTTTAAAAGAAATAAGTAGTAATATTCTGCATTAACAGCTTAAAGCCCTAGACTTTACAAAACTGATAAACGGTCTTGATGGAACAGTAGAAAAGAATACAGTAATAGTTTTAATTATAGTAAGTCATTATTTTAACATCTGATAAATATTATCAATGGAAAGTTATAATGAAGTTATTGAACTTTGTTTTAGGATTTTTTGTGATTGTTATTTTTCTTTTTAAACATAATCCAGAATTTAATGTACCAAAGAACATAGACAAGTTATCTTCCAGTTTCCTTTACTTGCCCATTGGCTGTTTTGGTGTCAGATACAGGTTCATTTATATACTCAGTGAAAAAGATGCTAATTAGCCAAAAAGATTGAAGATTCAGAAAGAAAAAAGATGCCAAAAGATCTTTTTCTTTGGACGAGTCTATTTAGAGACATATGCTGCACATATGTAGCAACTGACAGAATAAATCAGACCTATGGTCCATCTAACCTAGTATTTTGTCTCTGGGAGCAGCGAGTCACAGCTGCTTCAGATTAAGATGCAAGAACCCCTGCAGTTGGTACATATGGAAAAATAGTCGAACAGGTGAATAATATGCACAAAAATGTAATCACGTTACTTTTCACCACAGCTAAGCAGGGTAGTATGCTTGAGTCAGGGTGGTCCCCTCCTCTTATCTAAGAACATGGAATTTTTTCATATCTGATCACTTCAGATCATTTGTCCATCCATCCTGCTATCTCTCTTGCCTTCAGTGATGACGTGGAATGCTTTAAGCTCAGGGTGTCAAACTAACCCCGTGCCCCGGACCAGATCTGGATCACAGGGCTTCTCACAGGCTAGATCAGTGAAGCCAGTAGCAGCAGCAGCAGCAGCAGGGCTAATGTTGGTGGTGAAACCAGTGGTGGTGCTGATGGTGGCTGCAGCAGGGCAGGTGACCACAATAGGGAAAATGACCATTTGCTGTGGCAGAGGTGACAAGTGATGGTGGCCACAGTTCAAGCAGCTGTGGGCCATAGTTCAAGCAGCTGTGGAGAAAGTGGGGCTGTATAAGCACATTCTGTGGTTGCTTCCTGTCACCAATAGCAATGCCCAATGGTGCCACCAACAGCTATGCCCAATGGGTCCCCAGGCATGTACTTCCTCTAGACTCCCTGGCCTGCCAGGAGCCCAGGAGCCTGGATAGAACAGCTCCACAGGCCGGACCTGACCCACGGGCTGTTTATTTGACATCCCTGCTTTAAGCAAAGCATGCTGCTACTATTTGGGGCTCATACAATGAACCTTGCAGCTCCCAAGAGGGCTTGGTTTCTGACTCTGGACAAGAAGGGAAGAATCATATTCTGCCAGATCTCCACTCCTTGCAGCAACAATCTCCCTTGCAAAGGAAATGCAGGGCCTAATACTCCTCTCTCACAAAGAAGAGCCCTATTTTTATGTGGGCCCACATTAAGTCACAGATTGGCCCTAGGTCATGCTTAAGGCTCACTGCCTGAGGGAAAAAAGGCTTCCCATGATGATATGGCCAGTTTGGCAGTGCCATGTGCTTGTGAACTGGATGGGGGTGGAAATTTCTCATCTGTCTGGACCCATCTCCTGTCTCTCATTCCTAGGTGTAAACTTTCTGGGGAAGAGACTTTTTTTGTTCTTTGTTTGTAGAGGATGACAGTGGGTTCCTAGTCTATGGCTGGGACTCCTAGGTGCTACAGTAATATAGGCAAGATGGATAATAACAATCACCTTTTTTCTCATTAGTTTGATACACAAGATCTAACTGTTGTTACCCTAGATCTCATTATTTAGCACAAAAATCACCAGTTCTTCCAAAACTCCATCTGTTGCAGTTACCCACATGGTTTTCTGCTTCCCATTTAGCCCTCTATCAAATATCTCCCATGTCCCTAAGCAGCCTAGGCACACATCTGCACAGAGCTAGGGGTGCCAGTCTTAACTGTGATACTATAGGGACCACGTGCTCCAAAGGAACTCCCTAGAGGCCCTTATGCTTGCTGTGCAGCCCATTTGCACTGAATTTTAAACTAGAAAAGGTTGAAGGTCTTTGAACCACACAGTATTTTCAGTATGATCAATAAGCATCCCTGCTACATGCCTTTGGTTTCATCACATCCCTTCTGGCAAGCAACACTCCCCCATCTTAGGTTGTAGCACACAGCGGTTGGTAATATTTCACACTGACACTATACATCACAGACCTGTCTCATAAATCTGCAGTTTCATGCAGGAGATGACACACAGGATCAATGCCTGACATGGATCTATACTAGTAAAGTCTGGCTTGGAGCTGTTAATCTGTAGGATCAGTGACAGAGTTTCTTTGGAGCTGCTACAATGTTAAGTATCATTGCAGTTGTTAATACAAATCCATGTGGTGATACGTTGCAAAGGCTCCAGTCTATTGCCATGTATCATGTCACCGCATAATACGGTGTTGTTAGGACAGTGCTAACACATTTATTTGGGTACTGAGTGGTTCGGGGGGTTGGTACTGAGCGCTGGTGGAATAGGTTAAAACTCAGGTCAGTTCTAGGCTAAAACCCATCAGTCACTGGTAAAGATGGCAGGCTGTCACCCCCTGGTGGATATAGGATGGCCTTTGTATGAAATAAATTGTCTGCAGTCCCATCCCCACCCTGTAGGAGTTCCCTAATTGCTAGGAGTCTAAAAAAGGGGCCAAAGGCTGAAGACCTTGATGTCCATCTCTGCTCTGGAGATGGTACCTCTTGTGAAGGAGGGAGGCATATAGGCAGCAATGTGGGTAATCTTGTGCAGCTGCCTGTGGTGTGCTTGTCACTAGCCCAGCCCAGTTCAGGTGGTGCTGCAAAGCCAGGGTGATGTATTGAGAAAAGGATGGAGTACAGGTATCCTCCCCTGACTACTCTGAAATAGCTGGCAGAAATATCTGCATATAAAAGGACTGAAAAACAATTTCCAAACAAAAGATCAGCCTGCAGCTTAGAGCTACAATCAAGAGTCAGGGAGCAGGAGCTGGGATCCTTCCCTTCTACTATCCCTGCTGAAGAGCCCACATATCAGAGAGAGCATAACACTCGTGCTGTACTCCAGCTGGACACCTTTGCTCAGTCCTACGCTCAACCTGTCCTTTACCTCAAAGTACACAATGCAGGACTGCAGGGAGCAGGACTTTTTGTGCCTCGTCCACCACCTTTTGAAAACACATGCAGGTTCAAATACAAATAAGAGCACCTGGAATAATCTTGACCCTAAGATAACTATTAGGCTTGTAGAAAGTTTAGATTTGCCAGAGTCTCATGTCAATTAATCTTAAGTGTGTTATGCCAGTTTACAATTACAACAATACCTTTCCTGGTGACTGGCTTGTAACTATTGTTTAAACCTAGTTTGGCTGTGTAGGCGCAGTCCATTAATAAAAAACAACATCTGTCAACTCTCTTGTATTCAGGGATGGATCCAAAGGGGGTACAATGGTGTGATTACACTCCCCATTTTGGTCCCTGCTGTTGGAGCAGCAGCTGGGGGCTTTCGAGTTTTTTAAGGCTCCTCACTTCTGCTCTATGCACAGTAGGACCTCTCCTCTCTGGTGCTGCTGCTGCACCTTGATGACTTGGGGTCAGGGAAGCTCCAAAGCCATTCCTGCCTTGTTCCAGCCAGTCTGAATGAGAAACCAGGCTCAGTTGTGAGTGGCAGCTGACAAGGAAGTGGATGGCTTCCCTTTCCCTGCCTGGTTTTCTTATGTGTTCCCCCTGGCCTGAAAGCAGGTGAGAGGAGGGGAAACATGCCCACCATTACCACTCTGTCCCTGGCTGAGCCCCGCTCCCCATGCAACCTTCATCCCCACAGCCCTGGCTGGAGCTGGACACAAGAAGCTGGATCAGTGGCAGCACGTGGGCCCAGAGGCAAAAGCAGAGAGGGGGAGATGGGGAATGGGAGGGGAGGAGAAGTGCCGTTGCCCATGGAGGGGAAGCCATGGGGTGCCGAGTGAGGGGAGATGCTTACCTGATTTGTTACAGTATGCATTAGAAAAAGAAAATCAAGAGGGTATAAAAAGATAAGTATGGATAATTCTGAGAGATGGAACTATAATAGAAAAGGATGTTATAATGAAAATCATAAATAAAACAAAACCCTTCAATTTTATTTTCCTCAAAACTTTACCTACTGTAGTCTGCACTGTGCCTCTGCCACTGCTGATGGTACAAGATCTCAAGTGCCCTCCAAACTCAGAAATGTATTTGTGACACTACTCTGGGATGTCTATGGTGAGTGCCCTTAAGTACACTGGAGACTGAAATCTCAAGAGTGGCTGCAGGAGGCATCCTTGGAGCGGCTTGAATGCCACATTTCCAAGCCAGGCATGTATAGAGGGAGCAGATGGGCATGGTGATCATGAGCAAATCTGGCATCAGTAGGTGCAGCTACACGTGCAATTACCCTGATGCAATAAACTTTGGTGCAGTTTCCACCAGTCAGCTGCTCCCAAGTACAGAGTTTACATGTGCCCCTAAGATTGCAGGAATTTGAGCCAAGGTAGAGCAGCCCCAGGCTGGCAGGGGACTTTCAGGGTCAGTCCTGGGCTCTGGGTGGCAGCTGGCTGGGGCACAAGGGGAGGTTTGTAGGTTGCTGGCTGGGACACAAGGGTGCCACAGTATAGGGCTAGCCAACAGGCATCGCCTGCACTGTAGCACCTTCATGCCCCAGCTAGCCCCAGTCATCATCTACACATGTGTTGCAGTGGTATAAATTACTCCACTGTAGGATAGTACTTGTTCTGGACAGTACTATCAGACAGCAAAATTAGTTAATTTATTGAGCCCTGATATGGGTGCAGGAGTAAATAGTGACACTTTACTATGGAGCTAATTAGTACATGTAGATGCACCCAGTGAGAATAGGATGTAAACTTCCCTCTCTGTACGTGCTCTCTTAATCACCTTCACACAGAGGTTAACATAGTGCTGTGCTAAGATGTCTACCCTGCTTCTATTCTGGGGGTATGTACCATGCACTCTGCAAGCACAGCATCTCAGACCAGTCCTGCCAGGTGCTATAATTGAGTAGTACAGCCATCTCCCCAAGTGTTTTGCAGCCTGGGACTGTGTTCGTATCGTGCCTGGCAGAATGAAGGTCTGGTCCAGGAATAGGGCTCTTAGACACCACTGTAGCACAAACAGAACAATAAGCAAAGCATATCTAAAATGTACACACTTTGTACATGCATGTGAGAGCAAACATAGATGAGTCTGGACTACAAACAGGTGGAGAATGCTTGTTGCCTTTACCAGATGTCAAATACTGTAGTTTTGGGTTGCAAAGCAAACAATATTTTAATTGTTCATTATTATGGTAATGAAGAAAAGACTGTAGTAGTATTTTTCTCTGAACAAGTGAATAGGATTTTTAATGACTACAATAGTCAAGCGGTTGGTTTCAATAACTCATCCTAAAGACAGCACCTCCAGTAAGTAGCACAATATCCCTTCATACCTTTCCCATTCCCCAATTCAAATAGAAGTATGCCATTTATGGAATTACAGATACCATATCCAGAAGCATACTGGGTTTTTCTACAAGTTATTCTATTCAAACACTGATAGATTTAGGCAGGCTATACATAGTCTGCTGAGGCTAATGATAACACACAGGGTTCGAATTACACTTCAACTCTTGTGGGGGATCTGCAGAAAAAATTAAAGTGATTCATTGGAATAAGCAATCTGATTGGAGACTTCCCCAGGTTATGATTTTCAAATCTTCCTCTCTTATGGGGAAGCTCAGCCCCCACACATTCCCCTATAATTCACACCCTAATAATACATCCCAAAAGGAAAGGCAGCAGGTAAAAGTGGAAAGCCAGCACCTGCTAGAAAGTAGATTAGGGTAAAAAGCCGCAACCTAATTATTTCCTCAGAACATTTTCTTCCAGAACAATTCCTATTGTGATTTCCATCCCCCACCCCCCTTAGACTTTCTTCCACATGGAGTGTAGTGAAGATTTATCACATATATTTAAACAATAATACATTTGCTACATCTTTCCTGCCTGTAGCCAGATAACTCCAAACTACCTTTTCTGCTGTTGAAAAGTTTATAAGACCCTTGTTATAATTTGAATTAGACTATGGCAACTACCCTTAAGCACCCACTATAGACTTGTGGTAATAATTAGCATGCTACCAATGACCCAACTGTCTTACTTAAAGGGTAACACAATCCATTTTCTATTGTTGCAGAAGAGCAATATATCATTGCATTATTATAATCCAAATTGTGTGTTTAACTAAAGAGTAACAAGAATGGGTTTTTTTAGTTAGAAAAAACATGAACTCTCAATTGTATTCCTGTATTCTGTGTACAGTACTAAACCAGGTGTATTTCTAGGTGATGTGTTTACTATGGGTTTTGGTATTCAGCAGTATTATTTGTATTAAAGTATTATCACTTTCTCTGATGGGTGCTGTGCACAGAGTGGGTGACACCAATATGGTGAATTTGATGGACTGTAAAAGTCTTACATTTAAGAAAATAGCAAAAGGATCCATGAAGTGTTAGAGAAGAGAAAAACAAATAAATAAATATATTAGTAGCAATGTTTTTAATAGTATGTACCTGTTTGCCTACTTAGGGGGACTTCCAGACATACTTAAGAAGATGTGAGACCCATTTTAAGTAGACATTTGATAAATAACTTTATATAGATATATTGCATATAACACCGAGTAGAGTGTTCTACTTGATGATCTCCTGAGGTCCCTTTCAACTCTACTTTTCTATGGTTTTATATTGTCTATTATAAAAGCTTACCTCTCTTTAGAGGATTTTTATTTGCTTTGTTTTTAGTACTAGTGTTGTTTTACATTTATATAAAAAGTTACTTTGATGAGAGACAGTTGCAGAGGACAAGAAAAAAAACAAACTATGCAAGATCGACTGTCATGACTCATGTTTACACAGCGAGAGAAGCTCAGACCATTTGATAAGTGAAATGGTCACATTTTTCAATGATTTGAACACCCTGTAGCAATCTGCTCATCCAGTCTGAAACACCTTCTTGGCAGCTACGTCAACTTCTGCTCTCCTGAAGGACTTTAAAAAACAATTGTAGGCCTTGGTATTAGGTGTGATAAGACAATAATTTACTTACTGAAGTTTAGCTGCTTCACTCAACCAAGTTTCAAAAACCTTGAACTTGAAAGAAGTACAGTTTCGTCCCTTCGTCATAAACAATGACACATAGGCATGTCCTGATAAATTAAATCTGCTGAAAAGGTAGTTCACTGTTTAAATAATGCCCCATGAAACTTGTTTGCTGCTTAATCAACTTCTTGAAAAAGAAATCATGGCTTGATGTTTACCTTTGATCTTGACAAAACGAGTCTCTGGTAACCAGTTGCTTTTAGCTTGAAATAAAGCCCAATCCATCTTCTGTCAACAAAGATAGTAAAAGTTACAGCAAAGAACTGAAACTCCTGTCAGCCTCAGCGGGAATACTGAGAACATTATAAATGCAGGACAGTTCCCTAAGCGTGTTTTCACAAGCCATTCAGGCCTATCTATTCATTTCAACACAAATAGCAGGAAAACAGCAATGTGTCTCTCTGTTATCCAATAATATTGCCCAGATCTACCCAGAACTTAATATTAGACTTGCTCATTCATCTTTCCACACACGAATGAAGTGGCATATTTGGTGGGACATTGGGGATTCATTTGAATTATACACTCTCTGCGTATGTGACAGGTATGGGATGGAGCTGTGAATTGATGGAAAGACGAATGCGCAAGTCTAATATTAAGTTCTGGGTAGACCTGGGCAATATTATTGGAATATAGTTTATTCACCAAAAATGCTGTATAGAGTTAACCAAAACTATTCACAAATTCAGGGTGAATTTTCTCTCCAGCCCCTTGCCCCCTCCCAAAATAATCCATAAAAGTAAATTATTTTCTTCCAATATTTTAAAAACATGTTAGTTTTGAGACCAAATTTTCCCTAAATTTAGTCAATGAAGTAAAAAGCCTCCCCTCCCCCCACAACATGAAATGATCCATTTTGTTTTTAGGCCACATTATATATTGTTTGAAATAAAACACATTTTTTAGGGTTCAGATTGGTGAAAAAATAACCCCCAACATTTTTATTTTAGGTCTGCTCAAAATGAAACATTACTTGATAGTTTTGGTCCCCAAATCAAGAATTTCAGTTATTCGCTCAGCTTTGAAAGATACCTAGCAATTGTGAAATGTTTAAACTACCAGAAGGACAATTTTAACTGCTTTTTACACTTGTAATAAAACCTGTCTGCAAACAAAATTCATCAGGCAGATTCAAGTGAACACAGGCTGAATTTTAAGCATGTTTGGGTCAGATTTTACATAGTGTCTGATAGGGTTATGATTGAAAACTTGCAAAAATTATCAGCTTCGATAGAATTTCAGTTTGCAGTTTGTCTAGAACTGGGACTCAATGCTATATTTACTAGGTGTAACTTGCAGCCTGAATAAATGAACACCACCATGTAGCACATTTCTGAAAATGAATTCATTGAATTGGATCATGAATATAATAAAGAATTCAGTATCTTAAGCAGTTTTCCAAAAAGGAAAAGTCCATTAGGGGTGAACCTACTAGCAGCACCGCTTTTAAGATTTGTTGTTGTTGGGGTTTTTAAAAATGCACACATTTAACTTTATATATTGTGATCATGAGAATTCCAACTCCCCAGTTTACCAGGTTTTGGGGTGTTGTTTAGGAAATCCTGTTGGTAAGGTTGTTTGTTTATTGTGAGCAGCTCTAAGCCTTTTAGATAGGATGGGATCTAAATCTAATAGATACATAGGTATTAATCACATTAATTATTCATTATATAAAACAATAAACTTAACATGCCCTGAAGTTGCCCCCCTCACTCATAAGACACTGCTCTGGATAGGTTGCTTCTTAAACTAGAAGAAGCATAGTCACATCCACACATTGCCACATGCAGGCCTGTTAGCAGGGAGCTAAGTAGCACCACCATCCTGCAATACTAATTACCCTACCTACAGTGCCTCACAGATGTAGCTAGTCTGCTTCCAGTTTAGGAGGCAGCCTGCATTGAGCAGAATGTATTTAAATGTGCTACTAAAAGGCAGAGTAATTTATCATGTAGGCATGGTTTTAGAGTTGTCTTGCTGATTTCATGAGGCTACTAAAGGGGATAGGCTGTATGCATAAGTCTTTGCAGAAATAGGGCCTTAGGGAGATAAACTATAGAAGGAGGTCAGAAGATGGCCTGGAAAATGGTCAGAAGTTATTTCTGCTTGCCATTGGTCCTAGCAGGCCAATGCCCGAGTTCCTAATGTGGCTAAAATCCTACTGAAGCCCATGTTGCAGAGTTGTTGATTGTCTAAGGACGTAGGCAGGCAAGGTTCTTTGGGTAGATGTGATATCTTTCATTAGACCAAATAAATAGTTAGAAAAAAGTTCTTTGCAAACTTTTGGGCATAAACACCCTTCTTTAGGTACTGGGGGACTCTCCTGCTGTTACATGTTCTCCAAGGTAGAAAAGAAGCTAATTTACAAAGCACCTTTTGTAGACAAGCCTATGAACTTCATGTCATAAATCTACTGGATACAAAAAACCATGGACTTAACATAGATATTGGATTTATGACACATTACAACTCACCTGACATCTGACACACCAGGTAACCTGCCTCCAGCTGACCACTTGCATTCCTTCACACGTTCCCCTCCCTTCCCCCCTTCCTATCTTTACCCATAGGCAGAGGGAGAAAAAAAATGGGCTGGGGGCTGAGCATGCATGTGCACCCCTCCAGGCAGGAAAATCTGAGGTGGGAGGGAGTGGGGCTGGGGGTGGAGAGGGAGTGGATGGTCAGGATTGGACCTGGGGTCAACTGCCCATGCAGCCACCCCTTCCCCTGCACCCAGGGGTCATTACCTGGTGCCACCTCCCAGTCCTGCACTGGCCCTGGCTGCCCTCCTGCACCAGCCTCAGTTCCACACCATCCAGAAGGGCCTAGAGCTGGGGGCCAGAGCAGGGCTAGTCTTGGCTGCACTGCTGGGACAGAGCTCCCAGGATCCCCTACCCACCTTGCCAACCTCTGCACATCTGGGGTGAGGCATGGGATGAAGCTGCAGCTTGCCTGGTGGAAGCATGGGAAGGGGTGGTGGCTCCTGCTGCTGCACATGTCCTAGGAGACATGGGGGGCATGCGCCTCCAGATCTGCATGGGGCAGAGCAGGATGCTGCTGGAGGCTGGGGTTAGGGCAGCACTGGGCTGTCCCTGGTGGGTGTGGTTGTGCTGTGCTCTGGGTAGGCATTGGTGGTGGTGGACCTGGCCTGCCTTATTGCCTAGCCTGCCCGGTAGCGAGATGCATGTGGTGCTGCACCACACTGTGGTCAAAGCAGTGGCAGTGACATGCAGAGGCAGGGAGCAGAGCCCATCCTGCAGCTGCAGCCCACCTTTGCCCTGTGAACAGATTGGACAGGGGGTAAACGTGCCCTCCCCCTGGTTCCCCCATGCCGTGCCTTTGGATAAGCTGCCAGGCTTCGACTGCCCCAAGACCTGGCCTGGCTGAGGCCCTCAATCTGCGCCGCCTGCCCTAGGCAGTCATAAAGAAAGATTGAAAGAAACTTACCCTGTGCAGCCAAGATTGCAGCTGGCCTAGTAGGCAGGTATCTGAGTGTGTGCATCCCTCCCCTCCACCTGCTGCAGCAGCTTGCGGCTGGGCTGCCCTGGCATTTGGGAGAGTGGGGCTGTCTGGTAGCCACCCCTTCCACCGCTTGTCTCTACCTTGTCTTCCCAACTTTCACTCATTTGCATTTTCACAAACTTCTGGTTGTACTTTAGCTTCTTGTCTACTTTGGAGAACATATAACAGCAACAGAGTCTCTCAATGCCTAAAGAAGTATTTGTGCCAGAAAGCTTGCAAATAACATTTTTTCCATATCTTTAGTTGGTCTAATAAAAGATATTACATCTGCTCAAAGAACCTTGCCTGCCATTGAAACCCAAGAGATTTTGCTTGTATGAAGACTATAGAAGAGTTGAATAGGGAATTCTAGTTTAGTCCATTGACTTCTATAGGCTACGCATGTGAAACAATCAAATGTACTATTGGAGCTGGGCAAATGCTAGAAATTTCATTTTAATTACTCAACAACAACAAGGATTCCCATTTGCATTGAACCCAAATAGAAAATCTATGGGTTTCTTTGACAAAAAAGAAACAACTGACCTGAAAATTCATTTCAGCTTAATCAGGAATGTTTTGTTTGCCTGAAACAAAACATTTCACTAAGTTTTGAGTCAAAGAAAATATTTAGTTCAAGGTGAAACAAAATGTTCAAACCCTTAAAATATAGTTTAGTTAAAAACTAAAAAAAAAAGCTCATTTGCAGTGGAAAAGAAAGGATTCACTTGAAGTCAAAATGAAACTATTCTGATTTTTTTCTTTCTTTTAATTTTAAACTATTTAGCAAATCTGACCCAAATTTAGTTTCAATCTCCTTGAAACTGCCTTTTCTTGGTGATTTTATTATTCGCCAAAGAAATGTTGCCCAGCTCTACAAAATACACTTTCTTTACTTCAAAGTTATTTCTTCAATTCATTTAAGCTATTTTAATGTCCCTACTTGGTAATCAAAAAAGTTCTCTTTCTCTTCTTAAGAATAAAAGTTTTCAGTTTCTTGAAATCCAAGCAAAATTGTTCAAGACCTAACACAAACAGGTGATTATGGGCTCAGCTGTTGAATTTGAGTCACCAATATTTTTCATTTCATGAGAGAGAGAAATGCAGAAGGTATTTGATACAGAAGCAGAACTGAATGTTGGCTTAGAAGCCTAGTGGTAGGGTCTGAGGTAGGTTTTGAACAATCAAGGGCAGCAGAATCTGAGAGGAGAGTTAAAAGCAGTATGTAAAACAAAGCGTAGCAGCACCAGCTTCCCTCATCCATAACATTTTTTATACTGATCTTGACCACTTATTGCTTAGCATGTGGGGGAGAGAAGCAGACAGGTGAGGTGGTGATCTAGGAGGAGTTTTGGCACTACCTGCTGTTGCTCTTGTGAGTTAATATGAGTTATCCATCCAGAAGATAACTCTTCTAGTTAGTTTTGCTTCCCAATCAGGGCACTCACATGAACACCACTTGATCTAAATTGTGATTGGATTAAACACACAGGGTCATGATGCTAGCACCTGGCCTACTAAGAGATCCAGCTCATGGTGGCTGGGAAGGGAAAGTCAGGGGCACGTGGTAGCAAGGGCTGCAAAGGGGGCAAACCAAGATCGTTCTGCCTACTATGTGCCATTCACCCCAGCACATTCTTGTGCTGTGTCCCTCCTCCCCCACTTGCACAGCTCCTGCCCTAATTTGCACTGCTGAATTTACCCCTCAGCATGGTCACTAGCTACAGTAATATGTGGCACTTGGTGACAACAGCAAACAGAGTATGGCAAGGCACAAGAGAGTGAGAGAGGGAGTGTGGGGCAGCAGCAGAGGATTGGCGGCCCATGGTAGTGGCTGGGTCACAAGTTGTGGCCCACTGTTCATGAAGGCTGCTGACCTCTGCACCAGCACCATATTTAGACTCCTGATGACCCCAGGCAAACTTTTAGTATCAGGTCCCCCCCCAGGCCACAGATAATGATAATAATAGTAAAAAAAGTTACCCTTTCTGTCCAGGCCCTGGGCAGCCACCCAATTCACCCATGCCTGTGTCCAGCCCTGCCCTGAACAAGGGAATCAGCCTCTATTTCTGATTTGGCTAGTCAGCTTGAGCTAAGAGCACAACAATATATTTGTGAAGGATGTGTGCATATAGAAAGGATGCGATTGAGAAGCAAGATTCTAGTCAGAGTTTGTGTTAGCTCAGTGAAGATAAGGTCATATTCAGCTCCAGGGAAGAAAGAGGTCAGCTAAGTTTTCTTGTCTAATATCACACCTCAACTGCCCTTCCAAGTCTGAACTGAAGTAAATTTTATAATAATAATAATATGCAAGAAAGCTTGAACTGCTGCTGCTACATGGCATTGTAGCACACTCCTTAAACTGCTAGTGCAGCATGATTCAAGCAAGTTCTTTCAAAGTTTACCCCTGAGCAATAGCTCCCAAGGCCTATGCCTGGGTACAGATCAGAGGTAACTATCTCAGCCAGGTTAAATGAGCTGTAGACAATAAGAAACTGGATGTCTCTTCTCCCCCTCTTCGTCTTTCTTTTTTTCTTCCAGCTTGCTAGCTAGCTTTGGAAGAGAAAATCAGGTTAACAATAGTCTTTTAAAAATCTATACATTTTTACTCAGGTAAAACTCCAACTTAGAAGAACTTTTCATTCTTCAATTGTATTGAAAAAAAAAATCTTTCTGTCTAAACTTATAATAATTTTTTAACTTATCTCAACAAAAGCTATTCCATCCCTGAGGTAGCTGCGATTGGATCATATTAGTAGTTTCTTCTAACCTGACTTTAAATTCACTAATTAAATTTGAAAGGGGCTAAAACAAATGTAATGTTATATTACTTTGGTAATTCTTGGAGGTGATCTTTGGTCCAGAGTGGAAAGCAGGGTCAGATTAATGCACAGGCAAACTAGGCACATGCCTAGGTCCCCGAGCTATAGTGGGGGGTAGTTTTTCCCTCCACAGCAGTGATGCAAATGACCCCATCTCCCTTCCCTTCCCCTCTGCTGGCCTTTTGCTGCTGTGGTGGCCGCTTCTTAGTAACAGCTGTGAGCCTCACTCCTCCGTGGGCAGCAGCAGGGCCAGGAAGGTGGGTCTAGACTGGCCTGGGGCCCACAAATTTGTTTGCCTAGCGCCCACTAAAGGGTTAATCTGGCCCTGATGGAAAGTATTTTCTCACAAGCACCAGCTTGCCAGTTTTCATGTAATTCATTATCACCCTGATTTCAGACTGCATTTGGACTTACTTTGTTCAAGAACATTCACGGACCCTTTTGAGAGCTCCTGTTGAACTTTTGGTTAGAAATGAACTATCATTAAGTTTTCTAGGTTGAACATGAGCTATGGCCACATGGCTCAACTTCCTGAAAACCTCATCCTAGCCATCCCACAGGTAGAAAGCTATCCATCACTGACTGACCTCAAACAGCTTTAAACAGGATACAGACAGGGCAAATGGACACTGTTTAGGAATGAAGAACAGCAATCACGTGTGAAGGTTTGAGGAGGGTGATTGAAACAAGTTGTTTTACTCTTATTCCAGGAAACAATGTTGTTTGTTTTTTTCCCTTCTTTTTTGGGGAAGATGTTTCTTGTCTCATTCTGGTCTGTCCCCTGTCCCCCTCGCAGATCAGGTCTGCAGACAGGTTAACAATATTAACTTTTGGTGCTGGCCTATAATCCATGCTAACCAAACGTTCCATTTGGTCAGACAGAAGTTACATGCTGTTGGGAGCCCCATTGTCACCAAACTTTTGTACTTCATCCATAGGCTGTGGAAGGGGTGGGCTAATGGGGCTTAGTCCCCCAAACATGGGGCAGCAGAAGGGCTATAAGGCCACCCGGCTGAGGGCTTCCAGAGGCTGCAGCAGGGGTGGGGAGGGAATAGGGCTTGGAGGGGCAGGTGCTGCATAGCCAGTGGGGTGTGGGACTGAGCCACAATTGGCTTGTCCAGAGGTGCATCTCCTTGTGCTACACATGCCCCCATGCCTCTTGGGATCTGTACAGGGCAGGGCAGGCTGCCGCTGTGGCTGGGGCTATACCAGACTCTTCCCAGGGATGACTCGGAGAGGGGCAGGGCGGGTGGGCACAGGGGTCCTGGAGGCTCCGTTCCCTCTGGCCCAGTGGTGCAGCCAAGGCTGGCCACCCCCGCCCCCCAGTGGTGCTGGGCCAGTACAGGAGGGCAGCCAGGGCTGGTGCAGAGCTGAGGGGTGGTGGATTCCTTGGTGCAGGGGGTACTGGCACTGGGCAACAACCCTGGGCACGAGGGAAAGGACAGCCACATGGGTATAGTGGGCCTCAGCCCTGATCCCGATCCTGGGTCTGGCTTGGCTCTGCTCTCCTCCCTCCCAATCCTTGCCATGTCTCAGCCCCAGCCCAACTCCCCTCCCCCTGCACTTTCCCACCTGCGAGTGTGTACGCACATGTGCATGTGTGCATGCTCAGCCCCTCCCAACATTTTTTTCCTCCGCCTCCAACTTCATCCTTTGCTTTTGCTGCAACTTGTATGGCCAAACTTGCCTGACCATCACTGAATTTAGCTCCTGAAGTTCTGCAGGTCAAAATGAACATGGGTTCCAATTCAGACCAAGTTTATGGTAACTTCTGTTACTGCCAACTCAGTGAACCTCTATGGAACCTCCCAATGACAGGAGTGAAAATTGTAGTCATTTTTCTATACAACAACTTTCCTCGAGTTGTACACACCCCTGTCAGAGGCCAACAGAGCTCCAAAAATGAGCAAAGTTTTACAGGAGTGGTAGTTCAGTTAATTAGAGGAAAGGACTAGAATCAGCACTGAGGTACAATCCTCTACTTTACCCTGAACTCCTGGCATGACCTTACTTTCTCTGTACCTCAGTTTTCATTCTGTAGCTCACAAAGGGTTTAATTAATATTTGCAAAGCACTCTGCAATAAAATTCAGTGTAGAATTAGAAAATATTATAATTGAAATCAAATGTCTTGCCTTTGTAAGGCTTACAGTACTCTGAATCACTGCCATATTTCCAGCTTTACAGTGATTTTAAATGTGAGGAATCTTAGGTACTTTAACATTAAAAAAAAAATCACCAATGCCTGAATAAAGTAAAACCCATGAAAGAGTCCTGTACATTTGTGTAACAGTGGACTTTTGTACTTCTTTTTCTACATATTTGGGTATTTTCTTTTAGCACATGGGAAAGCAAAGGGTTAAGGTTCCAACCTGTACATTTTCCAATAGAATTCTACTACCTTTCTAAGCCCTTTCTAGATGCTAGTAACATCTTACTCCAAAGATTTGTAATTGTTTGTCTGGTTGCTGGGTCAGGTGTGGCATGACCCTTTGAGTCTGGATCCCTGCTGTGCAAACTTAAACCGCAGTGGTAGGCCCTATTTTTTGTGCTATACAAGTCTTTGGTTTGATTGTAAAATGATAACCTACAAGTAAGAAACTGCAAATCTCCATACTGCACTTGTCAACATGCTGTTTAAGTTTCATATTGGATGGCATTTTTATTAATTTGCTTCACTCCCTTTTTCCAGAGTCCCTTTGCTTAAGTCAACTTAAGACTTCAGTCAAGTATTAACATTTTGTTAAGGTGTTTAGGCCATATCCAATTCCCTCTTAAGTTAATGGAAAGAGTCTCAGTGACATTAAAAGAGGTTATATCAGGCTCTTTCCCTCTCCTTCCCATTAATAATGGAGCAAGATTGCTTTTCCCCTTAAATATGAAAGGGTTATTTCAAAGAAGTCCTGCATTGTAAATGGAATAATCACATGACAATGCATGTAGCTAACAAGGCTGCCTAGAGTGGGACTTGTTTTGTCATTTAAGCACCCTTATTTCCAGAATCATGAACAGAATGATAGATCAAGACTATAGGTTAGGGTGTGGAACATAGGCTTTAAGTACTATTAGGCTATTTCAGAATGATGTATTGTGGCAAACATTACACAGGTAATTATTTCTATACAAGAATATTATTTAAAGGTGAAAATATTTTTTTACTGGACCAAATCCATTTAGGTCCAGTTTCTATCTCATGAAGAAGGAAGCTTTTTTAATAGTTAGTTGGATTTAGCTAGGAAAATTAGAGTCCTTACTCATTCAGTACTCCAACTGGAGTTAAAGTTCACTAAGGACTGAGTAAAATCTGAGCTAAAGACTGCAGGATTTAGCTCTAAGAACTAAAGGAAACATAACATGTAGCAGGCACCTCCAGCCCTGCAGCAGGAAATGTTACGATCTCCGAGTAGGTCACCCTACACCTACCTCATTTCAGATCTCCTGTATCCTCTAGTTAGCTCAAGTACAGCTAAGGGGGTGCCCCCACCCCTTTTTAAGCATTGCATTCCTCCTCTCAGGGTCTAGTTAAGTCAGTCTTCACAAAAGAAACAAACTATTCCTTAGGTCCTTGTAAGGTGACATCCTTGTCTTATTTATCTTTATTTCAGGGACTCTGCCTCTATCATCTGAGTAATGGTGCTCTATTGGTCCCCCTATTGTCACCCTTAGGAGGTGCTTTTTTTTCCCCAAGCTTGCCCTAGCAACTTAACCAATTTCTTTTGTTACTGAGACAGATCTTCACACTAGAAACCTCCTTAACCCCTGCCACACTCCCTCCCTCCCTCACTTACCTCTATTATCTATCCATCAATTAAGCCTTAATCAACCACAGGTGAGTCTGCTTCAAGCCTCTCACAAATTTAGGTTCTTCTCTAACTGAACTTAAAGAACTTACTTCTTTTTAAGCCTTAGACTCTGCTCTCCTGGAGCAGACAATACAGCTCAAGGCTATGAAGTAACCTGGTGTGCTGTGGGACTGAGTTAGCTTGGACATGGAGGGGATCTGGGACAGAAGTTCCATAAATCAGTTTCACCTAAATCAGTTAAGTCTGATACTCCATCCAGCCAGGGTTGTCTTAAGTCAGTTTTGGCCATTTTGAAAGTAGTTTAAGTGCACTGAGCTTTTGTTCTGTTACTGGTTTCTAATCAATTAAACCAGTTTATGTGTAATTTCTGTCCCTCACATTGGGTCTTTCTGGGCTTACTGATGTAAAATGGTTGGACCTCTCTCTTTTTTTTTTTTTTTTTTCCTTGACTACTAACAGACCTGGAAGTATTTTTTTTTCCCACATGTAATACAAATACATCCTTCTCTTTCTTTCCAAAATTTCCTTATTAAAAAATTTGACCATGTCCACCTTGTAAACGGTCTAATTCAACACAGGAATTGCTTTTGTTACTTCTGTATCTTAAAAATCCTTCAAAACTGTCTCCTTACAGCTCACCATGTATGTCTTCCTCATGTTTTCATCTTCCTTTTTAACTTTTTTGCACATCATAACTTCTAATTTACTTCAGTTGCTATCAATTTTATGTTTTTTCTATCCATGATGTATTGCTTTTATATTTCATACTGCTGCCTTCATTTCACCACTGAACCAAAAAAGGGGCTTAGTAGAGCCGTCTGATTTCTTGATTGTGGAACTGAGGCATTTGTCTAGTCTGGCTAATAAGCTCTTCCTAAAAAACTCCCAATTTGTATTCCCTTTCTTCTAAATTTTAATTCCAATTAATTTTGCTCATAATTTTCTTCAGCTTTTAGAAATTAGTCCTTTTTGAACAGCTAAATCAGCACTATCCTTTTTCTGCCTATAATGAATGCAATTAGATTATGATGACTAGTCCCTAGGTAACTACCAGATTCCAGGCTAATGATTAATTCATTCTTATTTTTCCCACTGTACCTCATGTTGAGTGCTATACCTTTTTGTATTGGGATATTATAGTCCATAATTTTTAGGAATTTTAACAATGTTTTATTAGTGGCTGCATGGAGGGCATCTGCTGCAGTGTCACAGTAGGGCATGTGCACTTTGCTAATTAGCACTTTCCTCCTGGGAGTGCAATCTGAAAATCCCGAGGTAGACTTTGGTTCCAATTGTATATGGATTATGTTAGGACCTCTTGCTCAGATGATAGTAATACAAGGCATACCAGTTGGTCATAGGGCAAGCTGTGTTTCCAGCTGTTGAAATTATCATCGAGTAAATTTAACTTCCCTTGCATTAATGCAGATTACAGATGTGTAGGTGTTTGCAACAGTCATGAGCCAGTGAAGGGCATGGTTTACTGACTACCTAAGTCACTTTGAAGCTCTGGCACATCTCCAGACGTCACACACTTTACTTACAAAAATTAGATCATGGTAACAGTTTAGGACATGAGGTTGAGTGTGTGTGTTTTGTCTCTGTTTTGGAAATGTATCCATCTGCTAGCTGCTGGTGCCTGTAACACCTTCTTGCCTCTCAGCATTGCTTGCTGTTCTTCCCTTTAGATCAGATCTCCAGGGGCCCACTGTACAAGTTTGTGCAGGTCCATTGCATGCAAAGAAGACTTTTACTTCACCACTGGGAAAATCTTCATTTCTGTGAAGAGAGTAGAATCCTCTGAAGTTTTTCTTAACCTCTCCTTTTTCCCTTCAGGATTAGGGAGATGCATGTTTCATCTTACTTTCAGTGATTCAATTAAAATGCACAAAACTGCTAGCTTTTCTGACCACTTTTTGCCAGGGTCCTCGTCATTCATTTGATTGCAAGTTTCTTTTAAGGCATCCAAGCCCCATCTAACCAACATCAGGAATAAAAATCCCTTTAAGACTGATTTAAGGTTTGTATTGCTTGTATTCAGCAGAAATGTTGCACCATCCTGAACAGCAGCTTTCCTTTCAACCTGTTCAGCAGGAAGCCTACCCATTCCTTTGCCAGTTCCACTGGGGAGAGTGGCTGTGAATAATTCATTAAAATAGTCCTTTCTCTTCCACAAAGACACTAATTCACAAGAGATTAAATTTCCTTTTACCTGACTCTGCAAGTTTCCCTTTGTCTTGCATGGATCAGCTGTGATCACAAGGGGCCTGTAACTTACCTTACTATAGAAATATTCAGTATAGATAGACATACTGATGACTGGGGATGTTGCCTTTAACACACATGGTTGAGGTTCTTGATGTATAATCATTCTGCTCAAGCTGGCACTGTATCTATTCACATCTCAGTGTGGTGCTCAGATTAGGACACCGGCTCAAGCCCAGAAAATGGATTTAGATAGGTAGGTTTCAGAATAGTCAGTGTTCTCTCTTCTACTGACAGTGGCAGCAATGAGACACTGACATTATAACGTGTGATTACACATGACACATGGGCTACAAAATAAATGACTGCATCTACTCAAAAGAGGAGGAAGAGAATAACATTGTATTTCAGGTGTGTGTTAGAAAGAAACAGTATTAACGTAAGAGCAGAGAGCTATGATCAGAGATCCTTGGATTCTTAGCCTTTGCCAGAGCAAGGAATGCAGTGATGTCTTGAGCAAGCCATTTAACCTCCTTATATGTTGGTTTCTTTAGCTGTTGCATACAACCTACCTCTCAAAAGATATCATGGAATTCATGTCTCTGTGCCTTGCTCTGAGAACTCTAGATGGAAGTTTGCATTAGATACCATGGCCAAAAAAACAAAACAACCCCCCCAAAACAAACAACAAAGCATGAAATGTGGAGTAGTGGATGCTTGAGATACAGCCAGGCTACAGCTAACAGTGCCCATTTTGGCATGCAGTGCGCCAGCAAACATGACAGAGCCAAGGTGAGAGTGCCAAAAGACTTAGCTTTCTCACTTAGCCTAAGAAATGAGGAAATGGTGACCCTGACTCCTTGCTTTCTAATATATTGGAAACCCTTTCAGGATGGGCCAAGGAGAAGTAGAGCCTTTTTATGTATTGGGCTTTATCCAAAGTACACTGAAGACACTGCCAAAATGTCTATTTGCTTTGGTGAAAGCAGAACAGGCTCCACTGCTTGTTTTTGCGTTTGGGAGTCTACTTTCATGGTCTGCTATAGTAGCCTGGGAGGTGGATCCTTCTTGCTCAGTCTCTTAGGCTGAGTATATGGTTCCTTACAAAGGCAATTGTGAATCTCTGCTGTAGTCACTTTCTGAGCATTGTGACCATTGCACCAGTTGTGATATGAGTGATGCCACTCAGCAGAACTACTATGTCCACACTAAAGGGAGTGGGGTAGGGGGAGTTAGCTGCACTCTACTTCACTAGGTCCTGGTTCAGGGCCCTGATCCATTATGAGGGTTGATCAAATAGATCTTGCCTCTCCTATAGCAAACAATTCCCTGGTTGTCAGTGAGTTATTGACAGGAACAATAAGCTTGTTATAAACAGGCAATTTCTCCTTGTTGAATTGCAGTCTGTTGTTTTCCACCCATACGTCCAACCTGTCCAGGTCTGCTTATAGTTGTTCCCTGCCCTTCGACGTGTTCACTTCTCCCCACAGTTTTGTGTCATCCGCCAACTTGGACAGAATACACTTCACTCCCTTGTCCAAGTCTCTGATGAAGACATTGAAGAGTATCGGTCCAAGGATCGAGCCCTGCGGGACCCCACTGCCCACACCCTTGCAGGTCAATACCGACCCATCCACTACGACTCTCTGGGTACGATCCTCTAGCCAATTCACCACCCACTGGACTGTGTAGTCATCCACGTCACAGCCTCTTAACTTGTTCACCGGTATGGGGTGGGATACCGTATCAAAGGCCTTCCTGAAGTCTAAGTAAACAACATCAACCCCTACTCCTGTGTTCAGGTGTTTTGTAACCTGGTCGTAAAAAGAGACTAGATTAGTCAAGCATGATCTACCTGCTATGAATCCGTGCTGGTTTCCCCTCAGCATAATTTTTCCTGCCAGGCTCTCGCAAATGGGATCCTTGATAATTTTTTCAAAGACTTTGCCTAGGATGGAGGTGAGACTGACTGGCCTTATAGTTGCCTGGGTCCTCCTTCCTCCCCTTCTTGAAAATGGGGACCACATTGGCCCTTTTCCAGTCCTCCAGGACCTAGCCCGTGCACCATGAGTGTTCAAATATCATTGCACAGCCACTGGCAGGAATGTTGGTCAGTGCCTTCAGTAGCCTCGGATGGAGCTCATTCGGGCCTGTTGACTTAAACGCATCCAGTTCTTCCAAGTTCCTCTGCACCACCTCAGGGTCTACCCTTGGTAGTTTGGTGCCTTGCTGCTGCCTCTCTACAATCCCAGTGAGAGCCTTGTCCTGCTCCTCGCTTAGGAACACTGAGGTAAAGAACTCATTGAGGAATTCAGCCCTGTCCCCCCGTCCGTCACCAATTGCTTCTGTCCATTTAGCAGGGGTCCTATTCCACCCCGGGTCTTCCTTTTACTCCCTATATATCTAAAGAACAATTTCTTGTTATCCTTAACTTGGGATGCCATCCTCAGCTCCATGGTAGCTTTGGCCCATCTAACTGCCTCCCTACAAGCGCGAGCAGAGGAGGTATACTCCTCTTTTTTTAATCTCTCCCTGTTTCCACTTTTTATATGCCCCCGTTTTAGCCCGTAGACTGCTCTGGATTTCTCTGGTCAGCCAAGGAAGCCTCTTGGCCCCTTTTGCCCCTTTTTCCCCACATCGAGATCTTCTCCCTCTGTGCCTGAAGGATCATTTCCTTAAGGCACAGCCACCCTTCCTGGGTTCCCAACTCTTTAAAACTCTTACTCTGCAGTGCATCCTTGAGTAAACACCTGAGTTCATTGAAATCGGCTTTCTAAAGTCTAGCACTTTCACCCTACTACTTACCTTACCCACTCGACATCTTATGGTGAATTCTATTATTTGGTGATCGCTGTCCCCCAGGTGACCACCTATCTGTAGACCTCCTACCATGTCATCTCCCATTGCCAACACCAGGTCCAGTAAGGCATTCCTCCTAGTGGGACCATGTACCTCCTGTGTCAGGTGGAGGTCCTGTACACAGAATAGAAACCTGCGTGAATGGTAGGACTTTGCTGTCTGCGTCTCCCAGCAGATGTCTGGGTAGTTTAGGTCCCCCATGACTACTGCCTCCCTAGTTTTTATGGTCTCCAAGAGCTGCCTCAGGACCCCCAAATCTAGTTCTTCCCCTTGGTGTGGGGATCTGTAGCAGACCCCTACCACCAAATCCCTTTCTCCTTGATCTGCATGTAACCTAACCCACAACCCTCCTACTTTCTCCTCCTCCAATTTCGTTTTGATAAGGTGGATGTATATCGCTCATTGACATAGATTGCCACCCCTCCCCCTCTCTTTCCCACTCTATCCTTTCTGTACAGCTTATAACCCTCAATGTGTACCACCCAGTCATGGGAACAATCCCACCAGGTTTCTGTTAACCCTACTAAGTTATAGGTGTTTTTTGCAAGCAGGAGTGCTAGTTCATCCTGCTTCATCCACATAATCCACACTCATGCCTCAGAGCCTTACATTTCCAGCCAAATTAATTTAAGTCATGGAAAACCAGAATGTGGGCCAAGTGGGGCTTACTAAAGTCTACAATGTAGCCTATGGCTTGATCAGGGTAGAGCACTGAATGCTGGGAACAGGCCTCTGTTGGCCATATCTCTATTAGAAAGATTAAGTCAGCTGCAATCTACTCCATTTTATGTAAACTAAGGGCAGCTCTCTGGCTTCTGGCCTAGCAGACGTTGAAACTAAGGGCTGCAAAAATTTTGGGCATCCTTGGCTAAGTATGAATTGCCAGCTGCTTGTGACTGGATTGCTGCCAGTAACAGAATGACTGTGGCTGTCTTTCAGGCTAAAATATTGTTTTTATAAAATACTCATCTCAAATCTATTTAGTGCCTTCCAATAGTTATATTAGTACTTATCAGCTGCTCTGTCTGTAACATCTACACATAAAGATGACCTTCTGCAAAGCTTAATGAAGAGTTATAAATACAGTATATGTGACGTTCAGGCTTCCTCTTTCAGCCTTATGGTAGGAGGCAGTGATAAATAGCAGCTATTTCAGCAGCAACACCAAACTGTGGTTTAACCCATTCATGTCCGTAGTCTTTCACATTCAGTTGAAGGAACAAAGTACTTGTAATTCTAAAACAGGCTAGGTGACCCCATTCATCATTACAACTTGTATAATTTATAAGACTCCCATCCAAAGAACTCAAACAATTTTGAAACTGTAGGGGGTGTTACTGTCAAAGCACCATGCTAGGGAGTGCTGCAGTGAAACATGATACACTTAATGGCACATCTCAGATGCTGTACAGATTGCAAGTGTGCAGGTGCAAGTGTATCTGAAACAGTGAGCTTGTGATGTACACCCAGTGCCACATTAAGAGTGGTTATGTTATGTCCCTTCAGGGTGCAGCACAGGAAAGAGCAGACATGTGATGCTTCCTTGTGACTCTTTTGTATGGTACATTGGCAGAATAGACACACATTTCATCTTGCAACAGTTTCACAGCAGAAGGTTAATTTTTATTTCCAACTTCTAGATGAGGAAGTTGCAACAGAAAGCTAGCAACCTTAGACCTGAATGCCTAAAGATAGGTCATAGGATCACAAGCAAGTAGGACTAGAAGGGACTTCTTAAGGTCATCTAGTTCAGCCCCTTGCTCAAGGCAGAATCATCCCTGAGTAAATCAGGAGGTTGGACTAGATGACTAGAGTAAACAAGGGGGCTAGACTAGACAGACCTCATGATGTCCCTTCCAGCCCTAGCGTCGTATGACACTATAATCTCTCTTTAGACAGGTATATGCCACTGCATTGGAGTGCCTAATTTCAGGCATCTATGTTTGACAGTTCTGGGCTAAGTGTCTCCCATGACTCATCATCACAGGGGAAGCCTTTGGCCTAGTAAGGAACACCAGTCAGATCACCTGATTCCATGTCTTGGGCACCAGGACCCTCCTTTCAAATATAAGAGTGCCTTGTAGAGAGGCAATGTCTGATGGTTAGTGCACAAGGTAGTCATGGGCTTAGGAGGCCTGGTGTCCCTGTTACAAGTTGCAAGTCAGTTGCTGTGTCTTCAGTACGAGCCATCTCTAACTCACAATGTCATTTGATTCAGGAATGGTTGACAGGAAGCCATTCTCTTCAGTTCAACCTCTTCTGTCTTGTGAAGACTGCACTGTAATGTCACCCCCCAATCTGAGGTTACCAAGTCCACCCTCACAAAGAGTAAGACCATGGGCAACTTCTCACTCTTTTATACAGTATTTATAAAAGCAGCCCCAGGCATCCTTCAACAGTAGTCCCATAAACAGAACACTAACTCTCCTCAGTGCAGCATAAAACATCACGGAGAACTGCACTTGGACAAATTACAGTTGATCTAAGTTAAACCTCCAAGAGTCGTCACTAGTTGCAAATATATTATAATGCATAATATTATCATACAAATAAGTGCAGGGCCCAGTTAATTTTCTCAGCATGTTTTTCAGAAATGTCTCAGAGCAAAGAAGACTGAAAGAGGTATGCTTCATTCACTGCCTGAGATCTGACTGACTAGCACTGTGTAACATGGAGCTTATGCATAATTTAATGACGTATATTCCAGAACCTCCTGCAGGTACATTTCTCAGCACCCAGCAAGACAATCTATTTCAGTCAAAATGAGACCCACTTGCTTCAATTATAAAATATTGCTTTGCATAAAACATGTATATATGCAACATGGATTAAAAGGTTGCTTTCTTTTTCCACAAGATAAAATTATTATGCTCATCCTTTGTCTTGGATGTAAAAGATATGGACTGAAATCTTAGCCCTGGAAGTTTTGCCATTGCTTTCATTGAGGCTGTGATTGTTATAAGCCTTTTATGCAATTTGTTGAATAAACAGTATTTGGTACTTAATGTCTTTAGGGAAAGGTCATGTAATGCATGAATTACTCTCTATGGACCTTGACTCTTTTAACATCCTGGTTCAAGAATACCACAGCCCTAGATACAGTTGATTCATTCCATTTCAGCTGATGATGTTTAAGAACAGACTTGTGGTAAAAACATTGAATTGAAATGCAGGAGACCTGTCTTCAATTCCCGGCTCTATCACTGACTTCTAGCATGACTGGATGAATCTTTTAACTTCTCTGTGCCTACTTCATCTGTAAAATGGAAAAATAATGCTTCTTGTTTCCATTTCTCTGGCTTGTAAATTTACATCAGAAGGTCTTAAGGGCCCGAATTATATCAAACCACATGTTTATACTTCATGTAGTACAAAAAGAGGCTTGTTTTTAGTTGAGTTTTCTGTGCGCTACTGACATGTAAAAAATAATTTTTAAATGCCATGATGTTCATTTTTCTTTATATATATTATTATTACTATTATACATAAATGAAACACCAAGTTAACTACAACTAGAGCTGTTATGAGACGTGTTCTTAAGATTACCCAAGGCTTTCCATTTTTATTTTCTTCTTGAAAGTCCTCATAACTTTTTGAGGTGTTCATGCTTTAAGCTGAAACTTTCCATCTCTGGTTTCTGCCTGAGTGTGAATATGCATTTTTTTAACTTGAGCCAAAAAAGTCCAGCTATTCTAAAAAAAAATAAAGAGAGTTTTTACCAATAATAATGAGACATTCAAAAATCTTGTCAGATGACATTAACTAAAGTCTCATAGTTCACAAGCTAAGATTCATAACTGTCATGGATAGCAGGAACAGAAATTGTTATTCTTGATTGGAGATGTGGTTCATTAAATCCACTATCTTGCTTCATAATTTCCTCTTTCCAAAAATGTTTCAATATGCCAGAGTGAGGACTTCAATGTTAGTAATGTAAAAACACAGTGGAGTGAATTCCCATATCATCTGGTTGTTTAATAATGACTGCCCATTACCTCTTACAACTTTTCTATGTGGCTAAATACAATTTTATATTCGTGACAATTCAGGTACTGCTCTTTATACGAAAGACTCATGCTTCTTTTAATATGAACATGTACTACAATTCTTCATTTGTCTGGTAATGCTTAGATCAGGGGTGGGCTGCTTTTAGGTGGAAGGCTGCTTAATGAATTTTGATGAGCTTCTATTCACAGAATTAAATTAATAGATGTTAAGTTTGGAAGGGACCGCAAAGGATCATCAAGTCTAACCCCCTGCCAGTGGCAAGAAAAAGTGCTGAGATCATGTGACCTCAGTCAGGTGCTTGTCCAGTCTCCTCTTGAAGACCTCCAAGGTAGGGGAGAGCACCACCTCCCTTGGAAGTCTGCTCCAGATTCTGGTGACTGTAACTGTGAAGAAATTCTTTCTGACGTCCAGGCTAAATCTACTCTCCATCAGCTTGTGGCTGTTGTTTCTGGTTGTTCCAAGGGGTGCTCTGGTAAACAAAGCATCTCCTGTTCCCTCCCCTCCGCTTAATTTGTATACTGCCACAAGATCCCCCATCAGCCTGCTCTTGCAGAGGCTGAAAAGGTCCAGGTCCCTCAGCCTTTCCTCATAAGTCCTTCCCTGTAGGCCTCTAACCGTGTGAGTAGCCCTCCCCTGGACCCTGTCAAGGTTGTCCACATCCTTCTCAAACTGTGGCACCCAGAATTGGCTGCAGTACTCCAGCTGCAGCCTGACTGGTGCTGCATAGAGGGGAAGTATCACCTTCCTGGACCTGTTCGTGATGCACCTATTAATGCATGACAAAGTGCAGTTAGCTCTGCTAATTACTTCTTCACATTGATGGCCTGTGTTCATCATGGAGTCAACAACAACTGCGAGATCTCTTTCCGCTACTGTGCTGCGGAGAAGGTCATCCCCCAGCCTACAGGTGATTTCCTCTCCCTAGGTGCAGCACCTTGCACTTGTCCTTCTTGAACTGCATCCTATTGTTCTCTGCCCACTTCTCTAACTTGGCCAGGTCCCCCTGGATTCAGTTTTTTCCCATCAGTGTGTTTGCTTTACCCTATCATTTGATGTCATCTAAATTTGGGCAGAGTGCTTTCCACACCCTCATCCGGGTTGCTGATGAAGATATTGAAGAGCACTGGCCCAAGGATTGAGCCTTGGGGGACCCCATTGCCCACATCTTTCAAGGTTGATACTGACCCATCCACCACCACTCTCTGGGTATGACTCATAAGCCAATTTGCCACTCATATGACTGTGTCATCATCTATGGCACAACTGTTCAATTTGTTTATGAGAATCAGATGGGATACCATGTTGAAGGCCTTCTTAAAGTCCAAGTAGATGACATCTACCTCAACTCCTGTGTCTAATCTGTTAATGACCTGGTCATAGAAAGAAACAAGGTTAGTCAGGCAGGATCAACCTGATATGAACCAGTGCTTGTTGCCCTTCAGCATATTATTACCCACTGGACTCCTACAAATGTGATCCTTGATAATGTTTTCAAGGATTTGTCCAAGGATAGAGGTGTGACTAACCGGTCTATAGTTACCTGGATCCTCCTTCCTCCTCTTCTTGAAAATAGGGACCACATTGGCCTTTTTCCAGTCCTCTGGGACTTCACCTGAGCACCATGAGTGCTCAAACAGATGTGCCAGTGGCTCTGCTATGACACTGGCTAATTCTTTCAGCACCCTTAGATGAAATTCATCCTGTCCCACTGATTTAAACACATCCAGCCTCTCCAAGCATCTTTTTGCTAGGTTGGCACTGACAGTTGGTAGGCTGGTGTTTTTCCTGCTTCTGTCAGTAATGCATTTTGGAGATTTGTCTAGATCTGAGTTCAAGAATACAGAGGCAAAAAACTCATTGACGAACTCTGCTTTGTCCTCCCTATTTGGCACTAACTGCCCATGTCTATTTTGTAGGGATCCTTTACTGCCCTGCATCACCTTTTTGCTCCCTATATACTTGAAGAAGGACTCTTTGTTGTTCTTAATTTTTGTTGCCAGCCTAAGTTCAATGCTGCTATAGCCTTCTTAACTGATTCCCTGCAAGTGGAAGCCAAGGAGCTCCTTGGTAGCTACCTCCTGCTGTCACAGTCTGTATGCCCTATTATTTGCCCTTAGGCTTTCCTGGATTTCCCTGTTTAGCCAGGAGGGTTTCTTGGCCCCCTTTGCCCCCTTTTCTACATAGTGGGATTGCCTTCTTCTGCATCTGAAGGATCACTTCCTTGAGGAACAACCATCCTTCATGGACCCCCACTTTGTCAATGCTCTTGAGCTTTAATACCCCACTAACTAACCTCCTAAGCACTCTGAATTCAACCTGCCTGAAGTCTAACAATTCAACCCTGCTGGTGACTTTTCCTACCCTTTGCCAAATAGTGAACTCAATCAATTCATGGTCACTATCCCTTAGGTTGCCTTGTACCTGCAGATTCCCCCACCAGGTCATACCCCGTAGCCAGCACCAAGTCCAGCAAAGCGTTCCCCCAGTGGGATTGTATACCTCCTGCGTTAGGTGAAGGTCCTGTGTGCAGGTTAAGAACCTACGTGAGTGATTAGTTCTGGCTGACTGATCCTCCCAGCAGATGTCAGGGTAGTTTGGTCACCCATAACAACTGCATCTCATGCCTGTATGACCTCTGAGAGCTGCCCGGAGAATTCCAGGTCAAGCTCATCCTCCTGGTGTGGCAGTCTGTAGTAGACCCCCACTACCAAGCCTTTTTCCCCTCTACTCCCTTGTATTCTAACCCACAGTACCTCAGTTTTGACCTCCTTTGATCCCATCTTGATTATAGAAGATGTATATTGCTCCTTACCATAGAAAGCAACACCTCCCTTCTTTCCCCACTCTATTCCATCTGTGCAACCTATAACCTTCAATGCCCACCACCCGGGCATGAGTAGGGTCCTACCAGGTTGCAATTAGTCCAACCAGGTTGAAGTTGTTGCCTGCAAGCAGGAGTTTAAGTTCCTTTTGCTTATTCCCCATGCTCTTAGCACTAGTGTAGAGACATTTAAGCCCCACAATGGGTGCCCTTGGTACCCCCACATACTGATGTCTATCGGGCATCTTAGTGCTTACTTAGGCTAATCCATTGCATGGCTCATGGTTCTCTGAACTTAGGTTCTCATTGTCCATTGCATCCCTGTCTCCCGATGAACCTAGTTTAAAGCCCTTCAGAGGAGACTGGCCAGCCTGTATGAGAACAGACTCTTACCTTTAAAAGAAAGATGAAGACCATCTCGTCCCAGGATACCGTTCTCATGGAAGTGTGGATCGTTTTAGAAGCCAAAACCCACACGATGGCACCAACTCCAGATCTGCAAGTTGACTTCTTTGATGCAGGCATCTTGGTGTTGACAGTGACCGCTGACCAGGAGGATTGATGAGAAGACCACCTGTGCCCCCAACTTCCTAAGCCAGCCACCAGAGCCTTGTAGTCATTCATAATGTGGTCTGGGCTACTTCTAGCTGTATCATTTGTGCCCATGTGGATAAGGACCATGGGATAGTATTCAGAGGGACAGATGAGGTCAGGAATCCTCACAGTGATGTCTTGGATCCTGGCACCGGGCAGGCAGCAAATCCCTTGCACCATGGGATCCAGTTGACAAATAGGCCCCTCTGTGCCTCTCAGGAGGAAGTCGCCCACCAGGATGACCCAGCATCTCCTCTTCTGGCTGCCCGGTTGTCACTCAGCCTGCGTGGTTGTTGGGTATGTGTCCTCCCCTATGATTTCCTCCACTGCATCACACTTCTGTGCTACTAGGACTTTGTATCTGTTCCCAAGTCGTGTTGAGGAAGCAGTCACAGCTGTATGCTGTCTAGCTCTGGAGGTGACCATGGTCTGTAAGGCTGCCTTGGAACCCTCTTGTGGTGTCTCTGTACTAGGTGTCAGGTCCTCCAGAGAAGGAAAGTAATCATCAATGTCTACTACTTCTTAGTTTACTTAGTAGTTAATAAAACTACGTTTTAGTTAACATGCATTAAGATAAGCTAATGCACGTTTTCCTAGTCCCTTACCATGGAGGTACTAGATTTAATGCATATTAACTAAAGCATGGTAATGCACATGTAGACATGCTCATTAATTCCTTGTGTAGATGCAACCAGTTTGTCATTAAATTGCAGCTGCCTGGGCCACTGCGGTGCCTGTGAGATATTTGAATGTATGAGTTGAATGTGCACATGATAATCTCAGCTTAACTTTTGTTTGCTGAGCCTGCTGATGGCACCCAATTCCTACTTCTACTTTATGTTCAAAATATATCCAATGATGGTAGCAGTCTTACCCTCACCCATATTTAAAGTCATTTTATTTATGGCTGTGCTTGGCTGAATATAACGGTACATACCAGCAGCTGCAGGATTTTGAAAAAAAGAGGGTTAAGAGTGGGCCAGAGCATAGCTGCTGTGAGAGGAGGTGTTGCTGCCAAGAGTGAAGTTAGCTTTTCCTGGCTCCACAGCCACTGCAGTTTTATATGGCAAGCAAAGATCAAAAGACCTTAATATGGCGGCAGCTACAGAGCCAAGGTAAAGTTAGCTTGGCTCTTTGTGGCAATGCATTCTCTCTCAACAGCGCCCTGTCTTTGCTCTGCTCCTGTCAGTCAAAAGGGTGTGTGTGTGTGTGTGTGTGACACCGCACTGCTTCTTCTGCCCTGGACCTGCCATGAGTGGTGCCTCCTGAAAGGTGCAGCTCTCAGGTACCTCATGGTCCCAATTCCCCGCTGTGGAGGAGGCAAAAGGCTCCAGGCTTTGATTGCATTATGCCTAGAGTTTTTAAAGCCGCTTTCTAAAATAACAATACCAATAAGATGTGTTCAGGTACAATAGGACAAAAGGAATTCTTGGAAAGATATTGGCCTGTTACTACATAAAAACGGCACATTCTTAAGAAGACAGAAAAGGCAGACACATTCACTCAATATTTCTGTTCTGTGTTTGGGGAAAAAAGCCAAATGCGATAGTCATTTCATATGCTGATTATGAAATACTTTCCATTCCAACAATAGATAAGAAAGCTGTTAAACTGAAGCTATTAGAGCTGGGCTTTTAAAAAAATCAACAGATCCAGATAACTTGTATCAAATAAGCTGATTAAAAGAGCTGGCTGAGGAACTTCATGAATCATTAATATTTATTTTCTAAGTCTTGAAACACTGGGGAAGTTTCAGTGGATTGGGAGAGAAGTAAGATTGTGGCAATATTTAAAAAGTGTAAATGGGATAATCCATGTAATTTTAGGCCTGTCAGCCTGACATAAATTAAAATAAACTAATCGATAAAATTATGGAATTGTTCACACAAAACTCCAATTAATAAAGCATTAACGGACTGGCATTAGTGCAATTAATGCCAGTTGACATGGATTTCAGTAAAATAGGGTTATGTTAAAATAACTTAATGCATTTGTTTATGAGTCTCCAAGGTTGGTCAACAAAGGTAATAGTGCTGATATGGACTTCTGTAAGGTATTTGACTTGGTACTGCACAACGTTTTGATTATTAAAGTAAAAAGATACAAAATCCACCTGGTTCACTTTAAATGGATTAAAAGCCAACTAACAGATCTATTTCAATACCGCATGCAGACAATCATCCTAAAGTGAATAAAATTCTAGAGCTGTCTTGTTAGGGTTTAGTTCTTGGCCTTCTTTTATAGTACACCAGGAATATGGGTTTTAATACAGTCAAATGTACAACTTGTATATCCTAGAAACAGAGATTATAGACTTTACTTACAGGAAACTGGATTTTCTATAGAAGACTAAAAGGTCACAGTACATTGAATAAAATCTAAAAACTAAATTAAGATTTTTTTTTTAATGTAATCTTAAGCAATAGTGCAGGAAACAGCAAGGAAAACAGTGTGTGCTAATGTGCACGGACCTCAAGCCCTCAAGGTGACCAAGAGGCAAATGTGATTATTGCATATATATAAAAAGGGAATATCAAATTGGAGCAGAGAAGGTACATTACCTCTATATTTGACACTGGTTTGACTGCTATTGGAATCCCGTACCCAGCTGTAGTACCCACTGTACCCACAGTTCAGGAAGGATGTTAAAGAATGGGTTCAAAGAAGGGTTCAGAGAACAGCTAGGTGAATGATTAAAGAATAGGAAAACAGTGAAAATTTCAGGAATTCCATGAATTAATCTTAACAAAGGGAATGTTATGGAAATAACTTAATCATACCTTAGAAGCAATTCCCCCCGCCCCCCTGCAATTTGATAATAGAGGACTCTTCAATCTTGCAGGCAGAATTATAAGGAGAGCTAAATATTAGATCATAGGATATTGAAGCTAGACACATTCAGGCCAGAAATAAGACACAAGCTTTTAACAATAAGGATAATGAATGATAGGACCAATTTGCAAGGTCTTGTGGTAGATTCCCCATCACTGGAAATCACTGAATCAAAATGGGATATTTTTCTAAAAGCAATGCTCTAGTTCATATGGGAATTAATTTAGGGAAATCGTATAGCTTTTACTACAGGATGTCAGACTAGATGACCACAATGATCCTTTCCAGCCTTTTAACATATCAATCTATGATTATTTAACAAGCAGTCTGACTGGGAGCACCAGGCAGGTAGCAGTCAGGATGTTAATGGTATTGCCAATAGTGATGTCACATTGGAGAAGGAATTTATTGCTGAGGAAGAGGGTATTGACAGAACAGGCTCAACAGGAGTCGGGTGTAAGTTGACAAACAGGTCAGAGGTAAGAGGGATAATTTGGGGAGATCAAGAATAGGCTGAGATCAAGGGATTAGAAAGAGGTCCTTGAAAAATAAAGAACAGTGATTAGGAATGGGAGAAGAAAGTGGAGAGAGTAAGGGGAAGAAGGATGAGAGGTCATGAAAGGAGGAGGCAGGCAATTGGATAGCAAGGAGATGGATGATGGTGGGAGTACACAGCAGGAAGCTGGAAAAGAAAATGTCTGTCCAACCTGTTAGAGCTTAGAAAGGACTATACTGTACAATCATTCCAGCTCTTATCATTTTCAGCTGTTTCAACCATGTTCTGAATTTTTTATACTTTTACCTCTCAGATAGAATGAATGTAACTGTTGTTGTTGATTCAGAGACTTGGTGGCATATCTGAGGCCTGGCACTTCTGGGCTAGTTCTCTTTATTGTGACTGTGCCACAGGATAAGTCCCTAGAAAATCATGCACCAGATGCAGTATTTCTTTTCCCCAGAACAGCAGTTTTTGTGGTGCCTGTGGGAAATCTAACTACTTGGGTAATAGGTATAAGAAGAGACCATTTCAATGAAGAGGGGTAATGGTGGGATCCAGCACAGAAGCTAGAGTAGATTGAGCTACCATTGCTTCTTTTCAAGCACAGGTGAGGAAGCTAAGGACCAAGGCCTTGAAGTGCTCATATGGAAGTCTAGCTTTTCATATATTGCATGGCATTATCTGGAGTTACAACCTGTCATGTTTAGTTTTCATCAGGTCTTGTAATATTGTTTGTCATGTCTCTAGGGAGCAACACATAATAACTTTTATTATGTGTACTCTCTGCTATAATTACCTTTTTACCAGGATCATAAAAATCTATATTCTGAAAAATATTAAGCTAATTATTTGAAAGTGTTAAGTGCTCTAAGAAGGAAACATAGCTAGACAATATAGGTTTATAGGTCATTCAGATAAAAAGAGATAAAACTCCTCATTGGTAATTTTTTGGTTATAAAATATAACACTGTTCCTCCAAGGTAATTGTAATCCTATTGTTATACAACATCAAATTATAAAACAAACATCATATACATTCAAATTCTGTCTTTAATAAAATAATCTCCTCCAACTAGCCTGTCACATCCAGCCTTCCTCTACAACACAAATCACTATTTCCTCAATTTTACCCCATGCCTCCCATGAATGTAACCAACTAAAAATTCAGCATGGCAGCCAGCTTTTACCCCTTTCTCTGCACCCACATAACCAGCAAGTCCTTTTTTTTGGCCACTGGAGTTTTTCCTCAGCCTCTTTATTGGTTGTCCATTTGTGATGATTTTGATTTACAATGATGCCCTAAGCTTTTCAGATCAAAGGGCCGCAGGCTAAGTCACCTGTCACACCGGTGTACAGTTCCATTAACTGGATCGGGGCTGCATGGTCGGCAGAAAGCAGTATTTAAACTCTCCTCCACAAAAAGACTGAATCCTGTGAAATCTTGACTCCTTTCCAAGGGATGCTGAGGTTCTTCAGCCCCCAACAAGTTCAGAGGCAGCCAAGAACACTTATTTTTCACAGGATATGAGTGGCATTGTACAGCATCAAACCTGTATAAGCAACAAGAACACAACTGTGTCCATTATCAAAAGGCATCAGCAAAAGCAGTGGGAGCATGATTAATTTCTAGGGGCCAGGAAAACTGAGGGTAGTTCAGTTTAATTTGTCTGGTGTTTCATTGTGGACCTGGATGCTTTACCTAACTTTTCATATTTCTGGGACAGATTAAGGAGGTCAGTCAGGGACAGCAAATGTACAGCAGACTTTTGTAATGTCATTGCTTATTTTTCTCATAGCTTGTGCGGTCACTTCGAATGCACACATTGAGAAACTGTAGCTGATGTAGAAGATTTCCCTATATTTAGAAACATAATTTCAAAATTCCTTCCTTATAGCAAAGGAAAATTTGCCTTGATGGGTGTAAAGCCATTATTATACATTATTCAAAACGGTGACAATCTTGATTTTCATGCAGAGAGAGCCTCCCCCCATATAAGCCAATACTGATTCTCATTTTCCCTTGTGATTTTGCTTTGCATACAAGCCGCGTGCAGCCTCGGGCTACTGGTTTTGCCTTCTGACTTGGTGTGATGGGAATACCCTCTGCATCTGCTCAGCTTGCTTCACCTACAGAACACTCAAATCTGTCAGCAAGATGAAGTGAGGGGAGCATGTTTTCAGTGGCTTATTTACTGTAAGCACAGAGATGGCAGAGATTCAGGCTGCCAACGTCTTAGTTGTTAGAGTTTAATAAATATTTCCTGTCCTGTAAAAAGCTTCAAGATTGTTTATTGTTCTTCACTGGGGCAAAACTCAAGGACTTTTGGAAGTCTTCATGAAAAATAAGAGAGAGAAACTGATCCCAAAATAGCCAGTTACTTGGTGGACAAGGCATTCAACTCGGAGTTGGAGCCAGGCATGGAACTGTGGTCTTCCCTATTGCAGAGTCCTTTAACCACCAGACTGCTTTGCAATGGGGCTTGTTCATTCTCTCCTGCTGGATCTCTTCCTCTTTAAATAAATAAATAAATATTTATGAGACTAGAAACTAGCTCTATTGCCCACCAAATAAGACACCTGCCTGGGATGTGAGAGACTCTAGCTTGTGTTCCTGGCTTGGAGACTAGGGATTCAAACCAGTGTCTTTTCCATCCCAGCTAACTGCTGTGCTGTTGGCCGATCTTTGTTAGACCTGTCATAGAATTATAGAAAATAGGGCAGGAAGGGACCTCCAGAGTTCATTTAGTCCAATCCTCCACCTAAGACAGGATACAAACAACCCTGTATAAATCCATTGTCTAACCTATTAATGAAACTACAGAGTCAAACCTGAAACAACCAAAGATATAAAACCTCAGCCTAGCACAGGTAAAGCTGGGGAGAAATAGTTGCCAATGTCTTGCTGCTGCAAGGGTTGGATCCATGGATCCATAGCATGCTCCAAGCCCAGTCTGTTGCTTACAAATATTTATACTGCTCTGATTTAGTAAGTGTATATAGTGCAACTCTACCCAGCTTTCTGTTGACTTCAAACTAACATGGATAACTACCTCTCTTTGGTAAACAGGCATTTTATGATGGAAAAACATGTCAACATTTTCCCAGCTAGCCATAGTTATAACATGGCTCCTTTTGTGACGTGAGTTGTCAATATTGTACATACGTGCATTGCCATGATTATGACTCTAGGGTAGATGGAGACTCAGAAAGGCTGCTTCGAAGATTTGGGATGCACTGGATGCAATATGATGTATGGAGGCCCATCTCTAAGCTGAACTACCCTCAGTCAAGGCTCTCTCTCCCATGTGATTCTCCTAGAGTGGGGCTTGTACATTTCAAACAGGGACTACATTAAGTCTCAATTTAGTCCGAATTTAATAAATGAAAAGGCAAGCTTTTAAAAAAGTTTACAACTTAATTTCCATGTGGTTTATTTTTTAGCTTTTTTTATTACACCATCATATAAACAGTATGAAGGTATCTGTTGCTGCACTGGATCAAATAGAGAGGGATAATCAATCAAAATATACAAGTCACATCTTCACTGCAACATGTTATCAAAATTACTAAATAAGGGGATTAAATCATTGCCTGTCAATTCCATAAACAATAGGAAGGAGGATGAGGGGCTTGGAATAGAGAGAGACACATTTATCTGTTTTAGATTGCACTTAAAGCCAATAAAACAAACAAACATGTTAAGAATGTAATGCGGAATGCCCTATCTGACAGTACTTGTGTTAGGATATAAACTGAATAGAGCTAGTTGAAAGTGCATTTTATTTGCCTTAAAATGTTGAACAATTTTTTTTTCATCAAGAATGTACCGATTTTTTTTCCAGAATTTGTTGGAAAACCCCCTTACATCCCCCCCCCCCTTTTCTTGTTTTCAATTTTTAATTAAAACGTTCCTTTTTGTTAAAACCACATTTTTTTCTCAGAAAATTTCAGTTGGCTTTAAAAATGAGGTCCAATCCCTACCCTACCTGCCTTCTTCCTACATTATCTTAAGGAAAAGTTTTGAGTTGGGCATATGGAGACAGTTAAATTTCTCCCCTTCATGAACTCTGTTTTCAGACATTTCCTATCAGAGCTACCCCAATCCATTTCTTGTTTCACTTTCTCCAAGAGCTTGCTTGCAGAATACTCTCCTGAATACATAGGGCCAGTTCTTCAGTTGGTATAAACTAATCATTCAGATCAGAGAAGCACTGCTGATTTAAACCAGCTGAAGACTCTCTTTAAACTTATGCTATTCAACATAATTAGAACTGGAATCAAAACTAAACCCACAATTCTCACAATCCAAAATTCAGTGAAAAATACACATTAGCTCTGAATTTCATTTCTGGAGCCTATCCTTTTTGTAATAAACTGCATCTCCAACACACAGATGCAGCATGACTTACAACTGAGTGAGAAGGAGCACTGATGCAGATACATCCATCTGCACGAGTTTTATAAAAGATGGTTCATCTCTTGTCCCCTAGGAAATAAGACTCAGATCTGGAAGGAAACAAACACATTTCTCAATTTTTCATTTGATTTAAATAATTTCTTTGGCTGCATGAAATATTCAGTTATGATCAATGATGCCTGGCAAGAGCATAATAACTGTCCTTTCTCTGCCATTCTGTATGGTGAGGATATAAATGTTTCCCATATATGGCATCTTTTTTAGGATAGAAATCTAATAGCTGATACCCAGCATCCTCCAAATAGTGCTATCTCAATTAAGTCTAAAATGGTCTATCAATTTTCAGGATCTCCCTATGAACAGTTCCATTGGCATTCTGATGCTTTCCCTTCACTCTGCTGGGATGAGCAGAGATGACCACTTTGCCCACTTTCCTAAAGCCCTGGGCATTTTTCACTGGATGTAAACCACTGAATTAACATTTGAAACCTTTTTTTTTTTTCAATGTCCATTTTTCCAGCTTGTGTTTCCAGAGGATGCTGCTTCTCTTCTTTCACTTCCCCTTTTGGGCTTTGCTTCTTTTTTACAAATGTCCTGCTTTTGACTGCTAGAGGTTGCATCAGATCCAAGAGAGCTAACTTTTCTGCAAGGGTTCATCTGAGAGGAACTATGAAAAGTGCATGAAAAGGCATCACCTCTTTAGCTTGCACTCCTGGTGCAAGGAGTTCAGCTATTTAACTCATTTCTTTATTTTTACTCTTGGTGGGTATTTAAGTGTCTCTTATCCCCTGAGATTTCTGAAGCCCTTGAAGAGAGAGATTCAGTTTTTAGTTACAGAAGCAGCCTGTTTGTCTTTGATTGCAACAGCTCAGGAGCTCATATCTGACAGCCAGGACCCATGATAACTGGCTCTGATATTCTCTGAAACAGGAACTATTTTAAGGTTAAAATCTTTTTGTTCCTAACCCCACCCCCACCTTTTTCAGGGCCTAAAACATCCCCCACACCATAATTTTAGGTGCACGCATTTCACAGCCTCTGGCCTCAATGTCCTCTGGGATTAGAGAACCAGTGTAACAAGCAGTAGCACAAGGACATATCTGTATCAGAATTAACCTGTTCGATACTCTGCTGAAATTCTGATGTAGGAATTTCTTACCATGAACTGGGACAACAGGCCCTTTCCCTAAGTTAGTGCTTCTCAACCTCATTAAGCCAAGGCACCCTGAGGAAAAAAAAACAGCTATTAGGTTTCACTCTTTTCTTGATTATGGAAAAATAACAGAGCAATTCTTCTGCTGCAAACCCCCAGAAAGACCACAGTAGGTCAGAATAGTTTTTATGCTATGAATTCCTATGGGAAATCTCTTCATTCATCTTGTGAATCATGTGTTGGTGTTTGCACACCTAACAGTGCTAATATTGTGCAGCACCCCACAGAGCCTTTATAAGGATCTGATGGCGCACAGGTTGGGAATCATTATCTTAAGTGGCAGTTATGGTCTTATTTTTTTTTAAGATTTGGAACCATCTCCAATAAGGTTAAAAAATAATTCATTTTATCTGGGAAAAAAAAAAATATTTGCATTTAAAAGTCTTTGCGTGAAACCTGGCATTTAGGTGAAAAAACCCACTTAATGTTATTTTAATAACATTAACCCCTATTTAGGGAAATAGAGGATCTTTTTTCTAGAAGTTAATATCCCTTTTGCTTTCCTAAATTTGCCCCTCCCCCCCTGCACAGATACACTGCAGCAAAGAAAATGATGTCTTGCAGAAGAACTGCATTGTCCCTGAATGTTAGCAAGCATCCCTCATAAGCAGCTACATACATGACTGGGATACTTATCTGTACTGAGCGGATGCCTGCTTTTTCTGTCCTGTTCAGCTTCATGTTTGCTCATGTGAAATTATTTCTTATTCCATTATCTCACTCCCTCTCTTGGCTTCATGTTGCTTCCGCTCATTTTATATTTACACACATTTTTTGCTTCTTAACTTTCTGCTGCTTCCTGCTTTTTAATTTTCTGGGACTCCCATTGCTGACACTACTCAGTCTTCATTTGCTGTCTTCGCAGCTGCTTCAGCTGGTAGGAGAGAGGCAACATGCGACAAGTGTCCCCGACAGGAAGGCAAGGTGTGAAGCAGCAAGATATGTGCGGGTCAGAACACTATCAGCCAGGGGGAAAGCACAAGGAGCCTGGCAGAGAGGTGCAACCGTGTTCCAGAAGTAAAACTATGATTCCTTGATAACTCTGTGACAGGTGTGAAAGATGTATAGCGAGCACCTGTGCTGCAGCTCACTTGGCAGAGGGAGCTCCTAGAGCCCATTAGACAGATCTTCCACTCCTCCCACAAACCATGCAAGCTTCATCGTTTGGTTTTTGTTTTAGGTTGGAGAACATGTGTGCCAAGGTCACCCCTGCATCAGTGGGGCTGGGAGAAAGGGCTTGCATTGCTCCCACACCATTGACTCTGCTATCTTATGAATAAATCGTTGGAGGAATAAAATTGATTACATCCAATAATACATTTGTCATAATGTACACTTATTGACATAAGTCAATACAATTGAAATTGAAATGAGTGGGCATATGGTGCACATGCATACATGTGTGTTCATGTGCTAGGCATGTGCCATTGCCCTCTGTCACCTGGAGTTAGAACTACAAATCCTACATAGGAACATAGAACTGCAAGGGGCCTCCTGGGTCAACAAGTCCAGTCCCCTACATTTGCCAGCAATCATTTACCAATCGGTTCTTCAAAAAAGGCCACTTCAGACCTTCAGGCACAAAACCAGAACCACCAAGGACACTCTACAGCACAGTAAAAGCAGGGGAGATATAGGTACTGCCAGCACCATGCCTCTTCAGTGAAAAGGAAGTAATCAGTTAATATATCCTCAAAGAACTTTAGGAAGAGGTCCATCCTGCATGCTACAGGTAAGGGCTAATGGCTCGACTCATTAAGTTCTCTTCCTTTAATTGAAGTGGTAAGAGAAAGGACATGAATGCTAGCGCCTCTGTTATTGTGACATTCTACTAGTTAGCAGTCACAAAGCACCTGCAGTATCTTTTCCCAGCACACCTCTTTGATCTAAAACATCTAATCTTACCCAAGCCCGTATGTTCCATACTCTCTTTTTCTTTTTGTTTCAGTAGCTGCGACTTCTGGCTGTCTGTAGAGCTTTAAAAATAAAGACCTTAGGGAAAGACATTACTGGCCTGGGAGGAAGTCCCACTGCACATGGTTTTCACTAGGGAAACAGTAGATTTTGGTATTATAGAGTGAAAAATTGGGTAATGCTTTTAGCTGTTTTCCTTTGCAGGAATGACCTGACCTGCATTGCTCAGACACACAATTTTCTCCAACAAAAATACATTGTGAAATAATAGACAAGCAAGCAGCCACAATCAGCAAAATGATTTTGTTATGTGTAACTGAGACTTCTGCTTTTCTGTTAAACTTGGGGTTTTTTTGGTTGTGTCATCCTAGCCATGCAACCGTGACCCATTCATCTGTTTCTTCCACCTCTTCATCTAACATGGAGATTAAGAGCTACCTTGGGCAGGGCCTGCTTTATTTGTTATTTGTGCATACATCACTTAACATGATGGGGCCCTGAATTTCAATTATGGTTCTCAGGTGTTATGATAACATATTTAACTATCCAATCAGGGACAGCAATAAAGATACCTTGTGCTTCAGACTCATGGCCATAGGAAGTCAGTGGCTTAGCGGCCATAATTTGGCATTGCACGTGATTTCTTTCACATGCAGCCTCCCAGGAACAACAGAGAAAGCCAGCAGACTCTGTCCGGATTAAGAGCACATATACCCAACATACAAAGAGGCACAAATATCAGAGCACCAGCTGTCAGAGCTTTATGTTTAGAGAGAGTATAGTTTTGCAGATTGAGACACCTGGGTTCTTGGCTCAATTCATGACTCTGAGCCAGGCTTGTAACAAATAGTTTTGACCCTGAACACCAGCAGTGGTTGGGCCACCAGTTTTGTGCCCCCTCTAAGTCAGCACCTGGGCCTGGCACCCCATTTGCACCCTAGGCATGTGACTGCCCTGAGCAACTCATTTGGCCTTTCCCTGTGCCTCAGCTTATACATCTGGAAAACAGGGACAATATTTTCCTCTTGTATACAAATAGTTTTGGGTAGAAAAGAGCTGCATAATTTCAAAACATGGATCCAGGCACAGAAGTGTTTAGCATTCTTAGTTCCCAGTAAATGAGTAGAACTCATTGGTATTCAAAGTCTTGTAGGGTTAGACTCTGTTGTAATGGTATAAAATGATGGTCCAAAAAGGTTGGAAACCAAAGTGCATTGTGTGCTTCCTCTGAAGCACTACTTGCTGCAGAAGCACAGATTTGCTGGACTAGATGGACCAAAATACACAGTGGCATGGCTTCTCATACGTAGTCACTTTATTCTTCCCTTTTTATCACACTCTCATGCTTTGAGGAAAATAGCATGCTCATTTTTGGTGAGCTAGTCTCATTTTTTACTAGGGTTTTACATAATGGCGTATTCTGTTGCCAGCTATCATTTGAATATTCTGTATGCATACATTTTCACAGGCCAGTAAAGAGATGGTGCATTTGCAGTAAAGGTAATTTTTTACAATAAATAATACATGCACCAAAACTGGAGTTTTGAGGTGAATGAAACTATTTGAACATTTAAGCTGAAGCTGCTGATTATTTTTGGCCAAAAAAATATGGAGATAAGGAATTGTAAAAAATATGAAAACATTTTGGTTTGATATTTCAAAATGAAATAGTTCACTTTAGAAATGCCAAAATGCTTCCTTTCAACTGTTTTTAAATAAAATTTTTATTTTTCAATTCAAAATAGCCATTATTCTTACAAAGACAACAACAAAAAAAGGTTCAACAAAAGGGGTTAAGTATTCTGGAAATAAAGCAAAACATCTCATTTCATTGTTTGGATTGGCCCAAAACAAATGATTTTAGGGGTTTTAAAAAAATTTTGCCACCCTCCTTAACCTCTAAATGTTTCCATATTGTTTTGACTTAAACTGATTCATTGTCTCTAGATACCTCTGTGTGTATGCGCTAGCAACAATGTGTAATACTGCTGTGAGCTATTTTTTTTTCATTCCCTGCAGTTTAACCTGGCAAGAGAAATAATGGAATGCCCCTTCATGGATCTCAGAAAAGAACGGCAATACAGCATAGATGTTATACTGTATTTCTCTGTATGTGTGTATTTCTCTTTGTATGTTGGGTATATAAGATTGCTAGGCCAGACAGCTATATATTGTAACAGTAATACCACCAAAATAGGACTTTTCACCTCCAGATCGAAGTGCTCTATAGGGAATGGAAGGCCTTATTAATATAGTATGCTTTAGGATAGATGTTAAAGCAATCTGTCTGGCAGACAGACTACTAGTGTAGTACAGTATAATATAGACATTAAACCAACAACCCAGAATCAAGCCAGCTAAAATCTTAATCCCTTTTAAATAGATTCACAGACATCTTTTCATTGCAAACATTTGATCTGATAAGACACTGCATGTTGTTCTGCATTTATAGGGCGACATGACAAAAGCTTGCAATGCTTTCACTTAAATAATGCCATTTTCCCTGCTAATTTGTCAGCACGCTGCTATCTTTGCATACCGTGCTTTTGAGATTGAAAAGGAAAAGAATATCCGATTTGTACCAACATGGTCAGATAATAAACAAAAGGCTCTATACAGGGAGTAGTGAGTCATGTAAGATACAGCTACAGAGACCAGGGTGTCAGAGGTTAGAACAATAGCAAGCCTGATTAGAAAAGATACTTTTAGCCTGAGTAAGTCAGGAGTAAAATTGGGCAAAAAGCTTTTATAAATGTTCACCCAGAAAATGCAGTTTCAGAGTGGTTGAACTACTATGAATTCAGACTGAATTCTGGTAATAATTTAGGCTAAAACAAAAGTAGAAAATATTTTCAAAAATGTCAACAAGGTGCTGAAAACTGTTTGGCATTTCTGCAATTAAATGTTTTAATATTTTGGCCCATGCTCACAAGAGGATCTAGGGACCATTTGCAAAGTGGAGAGGGAAGAAGTGAAGCAATTCTCCATGCCCTGTAGTCCACTGAGGCAAGAAGGGGGTTCATCCAGGATATGGGCAGGAGCAGATCCTGTGAGGGTGTAGAAGCACTGTCACACCCCCACTTTGGCTGGACGATAGATGTACAATGAGCTCTCAGAGCTCACTAGCACATCAGCAGAGCTCCTGTTGGGTGCTCTGCATGTGGTGTGAGCTCTATGAGCTCACTGTCTGGTCAGCATGGCGCCTGCCTGGACTCCCTACTTTCAAGCAGATCCAGAACCAGCTGCCATTTGCTCTTTCCTTCCTTCCTACCATGCCATCCCTCAGTTCAGCAGCAGGAGAAAGGAGAGGATGAGTGGTAGCCAGGATCACACACCCTTTGGCATATGCACAATGAGCTCTCGTCACTGTGCATGTGCCACACAGCCGAAGGGGATGTGGCTGTACCCCCATCTCTGTGACATGGATATGGGAGATGGACCCACCAGGCTATGAATCCATTTTCATACTCACTGGGTGCATCTACCCAAATGCTTTATGATGGGCTGGCTGGGACACAAGGGTCTACAGTGTGGGGCCTGCCTGCTGGCTAGCCCCCACACTGTAGCACCCTCCTGCCCCAGCGAGCCCCTTTGCAGCATGCTGAGCCAGGGCAGAGCAGCCCTGGGCTGGCAAGCTGGCCCCCTGGGCCCACTGGCAGCCTGGGGCTGCTCTACCCCCACTCAACCTGCTGTGGTCCTGGGTACATGTGTAAACTGCACCCAGAAGAAATAAGCTCCAGTGTTAACTGTGAGGGAGTCCATTGCTATGTGCTAATTGTATGTGTAAATGTGTCCACGGTCTCTCTGGCCCAATTCATATGTAAGTAGTTGTACAATTTTGAACAGTTTCAACGGAAGAGATCCAGAGACAGCCACCCTGAATATTTCAACGCTCACTGGTTAAAACGCTCTTTTGGACATGGCAGAAGAGGTTCACGCCCATGATTGGAATTAAGCAAAGACAAGATTTTAATCTAGGGGCTGGATCCTATTCTACCTACTAAGCACCTAAGTGTGATGCTTTTCCACCCTGCTTAAGTGCCTGAAAAATTGTTAGTGCAAAAACTCGAGGGGTCCTCCTGCTCACTGCTTCCTATGACAGTCTTAAGGCCAAATGTTGGTGTTTTGCAAAAGTAAGCACAGTAACACTGTTTAAAGGATTTGAGCCAAGTGGAACAGGACCATACTTAGATGCTAAATCCATTTAGACTTAAGAGGTGGAATAAAACCTGGTCCCTAGGTTTCCCACATGCCTTAGCCCTTGAGGTATAGGCTAAAGGCTTAGCTAGTGAGTTTGTGCTCTGGCCAAAGCCCTGTTGGGTGGTGGAGAGGGACTGAGGGGTGCTGCCCAGCACTGGGGAGGTATGTGGCAGTCTCACCACCGCTGTCTGCTACTGTGGCGTGGTCTACACATCCTTGGTGCCTACTGTTTCTACAGTGGTGCAATGCCCCTGCACCTAGAGTAGAGCCCCTGTACCGCTTAAAAGTAAAGCAGAAAACTTAGATTGCTTCTCCTTTGGACTTTTTGAACACCTGTATCTGACCTGTAGGTCTATCTTGTTCAATATCCTGTCTCACATAGTGGCAAAGAGCAGATGCCGCAAAGGAGAGTGAACAGGGTATGAATAGTTCCACAGTTCTTCTCCTACTTGTAGCACTTTAAAGTTCCCCAAAGGAAATGCTTTGGAAAACCCTTTACTTAAAAATGAAAAGTTAATTGTAGCAGCCTTTAAAAACTGGACCCACCTGAACCGAATGGGAAGAGAGGCCTGGCAGAGACTGAGTTTGTCCCAGAGGGGACACTGTAGGTTTTGAGGGCAAGTGAAGCTGTTTGCGATCAGCCCTGTTGGAAGTGGGAGGGGTGATGTAACCCCAGCACAGTTTGAAAGAGAGCCATTAGGAAAAGCCCGGGAAGGGCTCTGAGCTGGGATTGGCTGAGAGGCTTGGATAAAAGGGGGAGCAGTTTTTCCCGTGGGGGGGGGAACACGAGGTGGGGGGACTGAGGGACAGGCTGGAGACTGGATTGAGAGTCTCAGTGCAGTGGTCCCTCAGAGCCCCTGAGACAGGCTTGCAGGAGCAGCAGTGGAGAAGCTGCAGCGGCAGGAGCAGACAGGGACTGCTAGTGTGGAGAACTTAAGTCTGAAGAGACCTGACTGCAGCGGTGTGGCTGGGTGAGCACAGCAGAGCAGGGGTGGGGACTGCTGGAGCCTGCCCTAGTTTCCCTGAGGGGTGAGAGGCCCCAGGGGTGGGCAAAGCCCAGGGAGGGGATGCATTTGCGGGTGGCTGTGAGGCTGTGTGGGGCAGCAGGAGGGTTGATACAGCCTGCAGCCCAGACGCTGCTCACAGCAGAACCAGGGAAAGGGGGCAAAGGCAGGGGAAGGCTGTCTTGCAGGAACTGCAGAGGAGCTGCTGTTTGCTACCCAGAGACCCCAGGAGCACGGACATGGACACCAGCACCAGGGAGCATCCGCAGACCACGTGCAGGGACACGGACAGTCCCGCTACCTGAGATATCCCGCCAGGGGCCGTGCACACAGGGATTCCCAGTGCACTGTGTGCAAGCGAGAGACTGTGTAAATGAGTACTTGAGGGTTTATTAGACAGTATATCCATGTGTTTATTTCTTGATTATTTATTATGATGTAAATAATTAAATCTTGTAAATAGTTTGAGAACTGTCTGC
>JAGPOW010003648.1:25731906-25748503 GCA_030014935.1 Caiman crocodilus | reverse complement strand
TGATTATTTATTATGATGTAAATAATTAAATCTTGTAAATAGTTTGAGAACTGTCTGCAAGGGTGCTTGATTGTACGGGGAGGCTCTCCGCTCAGAGCACTGCAGCAGCTCCCCAGGGGGGCTGGGCAGGGCTACTGGCTACCAGGTACCCCAGGATCCCATTATTCAGGTGAGGGTGCATGTAGCATCGCACCCAGGGTTACATAATAATTTTACAAGAAGGAAGCATTTTACCACCTGAAATGCTGATTTTATTTTTATTTTTTTTTACAAAAAGAAAGTATTTTACCACCGGATATGCTAACACCAGGCTCCTGCCATTGTTGGAGCGAATTTGCATCTCACAGAGCACAGGCACACAGATACCTCACCCCAAAAGAGATTCCTGCCCAGAAGAGCTTTCCATCTTTCCACTCTTCTGTGAAACATCATAATCTGAAGGAAGTATATTTCTACATCCTGCTTGTCATCAGACAACTTTGGGGTAAAAAGAGTTTTTCACCCTTTCTCTGTGCCTACCCTGGACAAAATGAACTATTCCAAACAGGAGACTTTACCACACCTTCAGCTCTCCTGTGAAATATGAATTTTCATTTCTGCCTAAGAACTTTTACAATCTCTGCTCTCTCCTATGTCTGATGAAGGGTGAGTGTGCCTGAAAGCTTGCAAATAAATACATTGATTCCTTTTGTAAAACCCTAAGCATGTTTTTGATTGATTGAAAATTCTGGGGAAAAGTTCTAGTTTTGTTTTTGATTTTCTAGAGCCAAAAGTCAATACTTAGAACAGCCTCCCCCATAAAAAAAGGTTGTTTTTTTTCTCTGCATCTCTAAATATTGGAGAGCTTACAGTATGAGAAATTCAAAGTGGCATGGCTTCTTGTATCTCTCTTGGAGCTTTTTCTGCAGAGCTCTTTGTTTAGAGCCACTATTCAGTCTAGTTATTAATCTTAAAGGTCTGTTAATGCTAAAAGTCTGTTTTTTTTTCCCCAGAGGTACTAAACAACTCCTTTTAACTTCAACAGGAGCTGCAGGTACTCAGCATCTTTGAAATTGTTGGAGTCACATTTAAAGGTCTGCAGCCACCAATTATTGAACTAAATATTCTTATGTATTCCAAAAAGCAACTTCATCACCTGCTATTGAAATTGTTTAAATCTCTTGTTTTAAGAAGCTTTTCCCATATGAAATCTGAAACTGTTATGGTTCTATGTTGCTGTTTGTGGTTATGCAGTGTGTGGTCTGATTTATATTATATAGGTTGTACTGAAATACAGTTATGCTGAAGAAATAGTTACAGGGAATCTGTGACATGCAGTATTTCAAATAGAAGATGTGAACCTCATAAGATAACCCCCCACCGAATAAAATATAATAATTAAAGATGCACTGATACATTGGTTTCCTACTGCCTAAAGCAAGCATTAAGAGCACAGTAATAATTGCACTTGGGGGTAGGGGCATGTGTAGATGTGCCTAGTTGGTGTTATACATTCCTACTTTTTGTGCCAAGTGAATTAATAAGAGTACTCAATTCATTTGGTCCCATGAATGATAACTGAGGAACTCCAATAGTAACTGCCTTACAGCTCCTCCTTTTGGGTCAAACACTTATCTTCTTTTCAGGCAGTTCCTTAGCTACTTTAGACAATTTTTCTACTGACCCATATTTTCTCCAGTTTACTTAAGCATTTTCCATGACACTGTATGAAGTCCTTTACTTAAGTCCAGGTAGATTTGATCTACTGCATTTCCCATGCCTACAAAATCATTTCCCTTAGCAGAAGAATAATGTTAATCTGACACCTTTGGTAAACTCATATTGCATAATTTTTCCATTTATTTACATATCTTTAATTATGCCTTTGTTCAAAATCTGTTCTGAAGCTCTCTCTTTATCCTATTGGTTTTAATTTCTGTGGAAAGGTCTAACTGAGCTTGACTTTTGTCACTACTTACTTTATCTGTATGCATTCACATTTTCAAGGGGGAGCTTTCTTTGGTAATCCATCTCCTTTTCAATTCTTTGTAGAATTTCTGCTGACTCATAATATCCCTTAATCATAGGGTTAGATCTGAGGCCTTGCCTCCTTGTTTGTTTCCCTTGCGAGGGATGCAAATTCCAGATAGCTTTTGCACTTCTGACCTGAAGAAACCCCATGCTACCTTCACAATTGAATTCCTGAGCTCTTCAGTCCATCTGACTTCATTAACTACTTCTCTTAATTTCTCAAAGCCTGCCCTTTTGAAACTGAAAACCTTAGCTACCTATCTGTTTCTCTTTTTCCTCCCTTTAATTTAAACTTAATTAACTTGGGATGACTTGAACAACGCATGTTTTCCATGGCCAGCTTTTCTCAGACTTTACAAAACCCAAATCTAAAATAGCAGAGCCTCTTCTTGATTAACTGAATATTTGGTGAAGAAATCTATTGGCTATCCCACGAGGAGTAGCTGGTCTCTCACAGAAATTGCATAAGATATTCTTTAATGTATTCTGGGAAGATAAAGTTTCCCACAAAGATAGGATTCCAAGTAGCATTTGTCACTTGTTGGAGAGAACTCTACCCATATGCCAACAGAGATGTATTGCAGATCCCTCATCCTGTCCCAGAGGAACCCCTTTACCCAACAGACTTTTCTCAAAATGATTTTGACCCAAACCAATTCAGTTGCATCCATGTTATCAGTTCTTATTTCTTCAGTATCTGCAACATCATTAACTTGCAGCACCTTACCTTTATTTCTCTCTTTCCTGAACAGTACATAACCTTCAATGTCTGTATTCCAGTCACAGTTGCTATTCCACCAGGTAAATGTGTCATTGGAAAAATATAACACGTATTCTCAAAGGCTGGGGAAAATACATGCAGCAATAATGCCAAAAGCAGTTGAAGCAGGACAGTGAGCAGCAAATGAAACATGAGTTTGGAGTGCCTTATGGCTGCAGAAAAGGCCTTTCTGATTTTGGCCTGAATTAGCAGAAGTCTCTCTTTCCTGTAAAGGGAGTTAGCAATCTTCTCTACTGATCTGGCATGTCAGCATCTGGAATATATATTGCAGTCATTTATGGGCACTGTGTGACAAGGAAGATATTAGCAACTGAAAGAAGCTCAGAAAAGAGTACCAAGAACAGAGGCCTGGGTTGATTAATTATACCGTGATTCAGTTTATGCACACACATTTATTTGGGCATGGACCATTTGATTTTGATTTGACTAGTCACACCCTTAAAGTTCATCACATGCTCAAGTATATTGCTGAATCAGGACTGGAAGGAGGAGAATAAAAAAGCAGAGTGAGTGAAGTATGGCTATGTGACCACTAAGTGGGGTATATAAAAGTCTACAACTATTTGCAGAATGTAAACAGTGAGTAAGAAGGCTATAAGTTATAACTGAGATTTAAGTAGGGGCACAAAGAAGAAAATTAGAAAATGCAGGCAGCGTATCAAAATCTTTTGCAGTTCTAATTCTTTAGCCAAGAATGATCAATGATTATGGATGCCTCTATTTTTGTGTGCCCTATGTAAAACATCTTAAAGAAACTTGTTTTTCAAAGGATGGGTGCTCAACACTTTCTGGAAGTCAAACCTGTTTGAGGCATCCCAAATTGGGCACCCAAAATTACTAGTCATTCCTAAACAAACTGGCTCTTAGCTGTGCAACTTGAATGGTGTATTAAAGCAAGTTTTTTGTATTTAATTTCTATAGCCTATACAAAGACTTCTTCCTTTAAGAAAAACAGGACATATTGCAAAAAGATATACCCCCAGTTCTATTTGAAACAGGCACTGAACCAGATAAAACCAAGTTACAGCTATCTTTGTCATTAGTAACTAAATATCTACAGGTTTTGCCTAAAAGCAAGGAGTCAAATCTTATAGTTCCCTACATAGACAATATTCATAGTGAATGAAAAACTGGCCCCACTGATGTCTGTAAGAGTTTTGCAGTATTCAGCCCATGAGAAGGAACTGTGATCTTGGGGAAGTATTCTACTCAATGCTTAAGTGAATTAAACAAGTAACTTCCTATTTATCATTGGGTTTATTACAGTTATGACATAAGAGCGGTGGTGATCTAAGGTTCAGGACTTATTTCTCTGCTGCTGAACTATTACTGGAACATCTGGAAATGAGAAAGCTGGCTGACTTGGATATTTTAGTGCCAGGAAAGTGTTTCTTTAAAAAAAAAAAAGTGGAGAAAAACAGAGCCAAATCTTCAAGGAATGGTGAGAATTCATGCATACACACCCAAATCCCTTGTCATTCCTGTTCCTACACACATTGTCTCTTGTAGGATTTCTAGGAGACTTGAAAGCTGCTCTTCTGCCATCTTAAAAGTGATGTGTGGACTGAAGGAAAGCATCTGCTCTGAGCCTGGGCTTAATGAGATCTGATGTTATCTTAAACACTAAGCACTTGATTTTTTTTAAAACCACCATTCATTTCAGTCTCCGAAGAGCACTTGGCATGCTCACTGTCCTTCTTCACAACAAGCAGTCAGCAGCTGACAAGGCAGGCTTTCAGAGCGGCAGAACAGTTCTTTCTGCCCTGCGTGAGAATGCTGATAACCAGACACATGGAACAGAAGAGGTGCTTGGGAAACGTATTATTTTGCTTCAGGTTTGGGAATAATGTACAGCTGAAACACTGCCTGTTCCCTAATCCCTTTCAAAATCCCCCCTCTCTTAATCGCCCCTTTGCCCACTATAACATTCCCCTAATAAGGAGAAAGAAGTGCCAACATTAGGTTAAGCCTTTTTTGAGCTGTACTTTTTGCTGACCTCCTTCCCATGTCATGGCCAGGACCAGCCTCAGGCACCAGCATGTGGCTGTAAGTTCCTCCTTTTCAGATTCTGTTTCCCACTTGAATAATGGGACTGAAGGCAGAACACATCCCACCTCTAGACCCAATGCTTTCCCTCTACCAGAGGCATAAGAGGTGGGAAAAACCTGTTGCTATCAATTAGTGAGTGTTTGTATTGGGTTTGATGAACCTCATGGAGTTTTCCTAACCTTCTGGCCTCTTTAGCAGAACTTTCCTGAGTTATGGTCATGAGGCATGTCTACACGAGCTGCTTTACTGCATTTTAGCTTAATTTACTGCAAAGTACGGGCACACATCTACATGTGCATGCCCTTACTGAGCAGTAAAAATGGTTAACAATGACTAAATTTGATACCTGAAAATGCAGGTATCAAATTTAGTCACAATTTGTTAATGTGCAGTAACACGCTTGTAGATGTGACCCTGCACTAAGTTTAGTGTCAGATCTGCCTTGCCACTGTGGGGGTGGCTTCAGCTCAGCCCCCGGGCTCCTGGCAAGCCTCTCCTATACTAGGGCTGGGCTGCAATCTGGCCCTTCAGATGCAGGCTATGAAAGCCTGCAGCTATTTTGTGCATTGGGGCACACTGCAAAAAAGCCTGGTAGTTCCTGTGCATTTCTCAGGACCACTGCAGGCATTGTGTACCCCCTTGGGAAGAATGCAGGCTGCATCTGCCTGGTCTGTCCTCTTCCAGAGCTGCTACTTGGTCATAGGTGAGTGTTGCAAAGGAGCTGCACCCCTTGCCTAGCTCTGATATCCCCACAGGGCTGCTGGCTGGCTGTCTCTGGCAGCAGGGGCAGCACCTGCTTCCTGCTGCTGCTCACCCCCAACAGTTTCTCCTGTCTTTGCAGGTCCTTTGGTGAAGTGCCTTTTCATGTGGCTCCCAGTCCCAGGACGAGGTTGGTAACCTCATCGTGTTCTGGAATGGTGCCAGATTTTGGCCCCCCTGGACCCAGGCCACACCCCTGCTGTGGGGGCCAAGAAACACCGGCAGAATGGGGCCACTGATAGAGTGGAATTAGTTGGATGAGAGACAGCAGTGGTTGAAACAAAAAAATCTTTACTTACAAGCTGTATACATGAAGTATGCAGAGTAGGCACAATCTGTAGACAGACGGAACAAAAACTGTAGACGGGCACACCAACATTCACACTCACACGGGGTATAGGGTACATCGTGGCAACCGTGACAGGAGTTGTTGGTGGGTGATCAGGCCCCTCCGTGGCTCCAAAGAACACATGGGGATCTTTCCCTACACATGTTCAAACTTTCCTCCAACTTGGGCAGATATCACCCAAGCCTTTTATATGGCCAGCGAGCCAATTGCTGATGGCCATGTGTGCATAATTTACACTAAGTCAATTGAAAGCATGCACTCAATGGTGCAGCTGCAAACTTTTGGCGGGCTCTGATTCTGCATCAAGGACTTTTCCCGCCTTACAGGGAAAATCCCTGCACCGGGGACTCGCAATGTGCCGGAACACAGCTGTGCCGAGGCATCTCTTAACTGTTTAGCTCTGACACCTGCGAGTATCAATTTAGAGACTGATATTTTATTTAGCCCTCTGGTCACAGATATTTCCTGATTTTACTGTGCTACACTAAATGTAATGCCAAGTCCCTGCATGTGTAGACACCTGCCAAAAATCTCTTATTGTGCATTAGCTTAATGCACAGTAAATTTAGTCATGACGAATTGTACATGTAGACACACACACACAGAGAACAGGTCTGGAAGGGACCTCCAGAGGTTATCTAGTCCAACCCTCTGCCTGGGGCAGGGTCATCCCTATCCAAACTATTCTATACAATTGTAATCTAAATTCTACATAAGACTACCACCCACCTTTACACAACGCAGACCTAACACCCTATTCATGAACCTTTGCTTCTTGTAATTTAAACCATTAGCGGGTTTTTTTGCTGGGGGGAGGGGGCTCCCTTGAGGGCTTGGGGTTTATATGTTTCTAATGTATATGCTTCTAATTTAATTAATTAAACAGAAGCTAGTGTTAGGTGCCAGGGTAAGAACATGTCCCCTAAAATTAGATAGGCACATATTAGTTGTGATGTGTATGGGTTATATGCATGCTTTTTATTCAGTTTTTCACTGCTATTGCTGCTCCAGTTCCACAGTGGTTTGGCATTTATTTTCCTTTCACCCTTACTTTTTACCCAGTTCCTTCATCGCATTTTCCTTTTCCAGTCATTCCTCAGTTTAATGACACTCTGCTAATGTTCAAGTCCAACCTTTGAACCCATTGTGTTCCTGTATCTTGAAAGTGGTCCAAATAAATTGCCTTTCTGTAAGGAAGTACCATTAGATGGGGGAAGGGAAGGGGTTCCCATAAATAGCAAGAATAAGGACAGCTTCGTTTTCAGTCACTGCCTGTAATCCTTGATGCTTTTGTTTTGTTGATTACTCCTGGGTGCTGGGTTTTTTTCTATCTTCTGAGACTCATGAGCTTTCAGTTTGCATTAGACTTACAGCATGAACATCCAGAGGAAGGGGCATGGTTTGGTCCAAGTCCAGAGAGTGCCAATCATCTCAGAACAGTCAGGACAGTACTTCGGTATACAGCAGCAAAACCAACGGGATTCAAATAACCCAAACCAATTTCACAACTCAAATGTAGACACATGACTCTTACTTGGGTCAGTATCTCCCCAAAATTGGAACTTGGCTCTCAGAGGACTTTATGTTGCTTTTAATCCATTCCTGTTAGGTTGAGGCTTTTTGAAATAAAAATTGGTTGAAAGACAAAGTACTCCAGAGTTTTTGATTTCTGATTGTGGAATTTATGATGCATAAGATTTGAAATTATATGTTGAAAACAAATCAGTGATCTTTATAAATCAATTATATTTTGAGTCTATGGCCAGATGCTCAGCTGTTAAAGTGTCATTGAAATTAATATATCTACACCCATTTATGCCATCTGAGCATCTGGCCCCCTATGTTTCTAAGACAAGTGAGTGGATAAAGGAGTAATTTTTTTTTAATAAACCATAGCTGTGTTCAATTTTAGAAGATTTATTTTTCACTTGTCTCCTCCCATCAGGAAAGGTAAATTTATATCTACAGACCCAAGCCTGGTAAGCCTTTTAGATTTATGAATGTGCCTGACTGTCTGTATGTCAATGCTGAATTGCAGTAAAAGAGCTTAAAGAAAAATGAGTTCAATTTCATAAAGATACGTGTTAAGACCTTGCTGTATTTGTATTAACTTGTTTCATTACATTCTGTACAATAGTGATATTTTATTTAGCCCTCTGGTCACAGATATTTCCTGATCTTACTGTGCTACAAAAGGAATGTATTTTACTACAGTAGTTGTCTGTGTATAAATCTGATCTGTCCATCCTTCCACATGTTTTTGTCCTATGTACATAAGGGCCCAACTCTCCTTATCATGGCAGCCCCATGTACTGAGACAAAGGTGCAGTGGAATGGGTCATGGTTTTAGAACAGAATAAAGGCGAGGGGCATTTTCACACATGTATACATTGCAGTGCTGGGTGCTTTAAAAAGTGCTTTGTGCTGCCACATATGCATCATATAAGTGACAAAATACACGTCAGTGCTGAGAAAATGGTAGCGGTGTACTTTTGAACTAAAACACATCAGAGGTGCTTTAGTTCAAAAGTGCACCACCACCATTTTTTGCATGCTGAGGTGCATTTTGCTGCTTATACAACTACATGTGGTGCAGCAGTTAGTCTCAGCTCATGTGCTCTGAAGTAGTGGATCTCCAGCACGTCACTGAAAAAAAAAAGTATGTATATATGCCCTAGAAGTCTTGTCTCGCTGCCAGTAGCAAGCAGCCATGTCATTGACTTCATCAGGAGCAAGACTGGGTCCAAGGTTTTTATTTCTGAGTCACTGATCTGAGCAGAGGCATAGCCAGCTCTTTCAGTGCCTAGGGTGGAAGTTGGGAGTGGAGGGAAGAAATTATGCTAACCAGGGGAGAACGATGCAGGAGAGAGGAATCTCACCTGCCTGACTCGCCTCACTGGTGGCTGCTGCTACTGCTGTGGCTGCTGTTCAGGTGGCTGAGGCTTGGGCTGGGGGCAGGCAATGGTGAGGCTACCTGGGTTCCAGTCACTCCCCCTGGGGCAGAGCTGTACTTCCTGTGGCAAAGCCTCCACCAGAGGAGACGTCATTCCACATGCCTCCCCCTGCTCCCCATCCCTGCCAATATGTTACTGGGCCTGGAGCTATTCCTGCCATGGTAAAGACTTCTGAGGGTAGGGAGGCCATGCTGATGCCATCTCTAAGTCAGTGTCCAGGAGTGCCTCACTTTCCCACTTCCTCCCAGTTATGTTACTGGATTTGAGTCTAGCTTACACTGGCTTGGGCCAGAGCTTGATACCCTTGATGGTCCTCCATAAAGTTGAGTAAAATTATGCTGTTAGTGTAGTTTTAAGAGGATAGGGGTCCCGCTTAGAAGCTTCTTTCACAAATGGCCGCTGTTCAGCCCTCTTGTCATGAGTGGCAGAAGTGCAAAAGACTTCTCATGCAGAAAAGTCCTCTATTAAAAAAAAAAAAAAATGAAACTAATAATATGTACAGCCATCGAGTAGGAACCCCCAGCAATCAGTCTAAACACCTAGCTAGAATTTAGTAGAAAATGATAACCTTTCTAGAGGTTTTGGAACCAGCTGATGGAAAAGATAATTCCCTCTTACATACTATAGAATGATTCGGAGAACCTAGTGAAAGGAAATGGTTTTCTATTGGACATGTTAATAATTTTCAGTATGGGCTGAATGAATTTAGAGGCTAAGCAATTCTCATATACCATGAGGTGGGAAAGTCACAGCAGTGTAGCAGTTTTAAGAGGTTTTAAGCAGTTTTAAGAGAAATTCTTTCAGCATTTGTCACAAATTTTAAATTCACTAGGATGATTTGTCTGGAATGCTCATCACTGCTGCCCCAGTACCCCAGCAGCAGCCCAGGGACCACAACACAGACTGGAGCACGAGTCCTGTGACTCGAGTCCCCTGTTCCACCCACAGATGGCTGCACTGTACAGGCAACATTGAACAGAGCAGGCCTCTCCTCTGGAGGATGGAGGATTTCATAAGATGAACCCAAAGGGAAGTGACAGTGAATTTGAAGCTGGTGAAAGTTGCCACCCTGGGACCTGCTTGTGTATGTTGGGAGTTTTAGGGAATTCTCTGCCTGGTGCTAGCAATTAACATAGCTGATTGTGCCTACTGAGAGCTGAGACCTCCTCATAAAAATATTTCTAATCGCTTTAGGCTTTGTAAAAGCCTTTTAAAAATAAATCCTACAACTGGGGCCTGAATGACGAAGCCAGAACCTTTTAATGACTTCACTTCATAAATCTATTTTATGGAGTGGCTTTAAGGAAGGTAAGATCATTTCAGAAAGTGTAACCATAAAAGGCAATAAAACGGTATACTCCCCCAGCTCCTATAATTCCTAAGCTATTTTCACTACACAGTGAGAAAAAAAAGAAAGATAAATTAGCAAAGTACACTGTAGAATATTCCAGGTAGTAAGTTGTGTCAGCACCATCTCTGTGTGGATCAATAACGGTCTATAATTTCACCAGTTGTTTTATGTACTTTTGTAGGACAGACCATCAACCAAATCATTAAAAAAATCCCTTTATACATCATGGTTAGTTTTAGAGGTTAAAAGATAGGCACCTTTGCTTTATAAATCATCCCTCATGGAAGTATATCCATACATTTTCTTTTTTAAAGCCTGCTTTATTATACTTTGGGGGTTTTTTTAATGATTGGCACCAGTTCTGATTATATTTTATTGCAGGAAACTGTTAAAAAACCCAGACAATCAGTTGCTACTTACAGCTTCTGCTGTATCCATGGACTCAAGTAACCACCATGACACATCTGAAGTGGGTATAGATGTCCCGCTCATCTTCCTAGCAAAGTCTACCTTGAAGCTACCTTTAGTAAGCTATGTGACTAAAGAGGTGAAGTGGGCTGATTTCTAGTCTGCGGTTTGGATGTAGAACGTTTTATGGGGCTCAGTGTTAGCATGCTTCTCTGTAAATAGGACCTGTAAATAGCTTCATAAGCAGAACACCTTGATGGCATCTTCAACCTTGGGGAAAAATGTGCAGCAGGCTGCAGAAACTGCTCCTTGATTGGTTCATTGTGACATAATTAATTTTATTGGGTGACTGTAAGTCCCTGTGTTGACTACTATAGTTTTTAAGAGTTTTATTGAGTGTGATGGACTATGACTGATATTCTAAGAGAACTGGAGAAAGAGTATTTCCAAGGAGGACAGAGAAGAGTGAAAGAAGTAGTCCCAGAGCAGGCAGAAAGCAGTCTGAGGGAGGACCAGGGCAATTGCAGTGATGGATAAAGACTCTTTGTCTGACACCTGCCTCTTTGAAGAGGAAAACACTCCCTTCCCTAGGAAGTAGCTTTCCTAGGTGAGGGTGCTATGGAGCACCAGATAAGCCAAAGCAAGAGAAGAGCCCCTTCTTCCTTTGAGGGGGTCCAGCAGAAGAGGACCACCAAATAAGGCTTCTTTTAGGGAGAGTCCCAAGGCAGAGCTTCCTCTCAGAAGTGGTATGGTCTATGATAGCAAGCACATTCTACATGTGAATGATAGTCAAACCACAGACTTTGGCAAAGAGAAGCAATGCAAGTGTTTTATAGAGATCTATTGTTATCTAAATAAAACCCTTTTTGATATACTTGAGTACTTGAAGCACAAGGCTTTGATTCTCAACATCAGATAAAGTTTGTATTTTGTAAATCATTTGCTCCTCTTTCTCCAGCTAGAGGGGCAGGAGGAAAAAGGCTGTCTAGCTGGTTTACTTGTGTGACCTCTGTACTGAGGCAATACTCTATATAGCTTGTCATACCATTAGAGTTTCTTTGAAATCTACCCTGCCTTCTGCTTGACTTGAGACTAACATGGATAACTACCTATCTCAATTTTGAATCAGAGAGCCTGGGCAGGCTTAGTCTCTCTCTCACCTTTGAGACAGGACTGACATGACTCCTTGCCCCTGTTCTAACTTCTTCCGTGCTTGGAGATTTTGTTTGGTGACTTTCTGTCCTGGGCAGCTCTGACTGAGACCCACCCCATCATCAGACCAGCTCTGCTGTCTTCCCTATAGGACTGTGTTGGACAATAGAGTTTACTGTAACATTTCTCTGTTACTTATGCTCTTGTTGTTATAACATGGCTTCTTCCATAATAAATGGGGTTTTTTTGTTTTTACTGGTTTTCCCTGACAAGAGGTAAAAATGAGGCGCAGACATAAATTACATTTGTTGTGTTATTAACCCCTTGAAAGTGCTTTAAAGCCATGCCATAACAGAAGAACATTGCTGCAGAGCACTCTGATCACACAACAAAATAACCCTCATTGTATAAGGGCTCAAATGAAGGTGCTCCAAAGCAGAGTGCTTTCATTACAGGTAACCCCTGCTTAATGTGTTTTCAGTTATTGCTGTTTCGTGGTAGCACTCATTTAAAATTGATATCTGATTCCACTGAGCACTCAGCTGGTTTCGCTATAGCACTCAGTGGAATCAGGGAGTTTCAGCAGGCAGGTGGGGAGAAGCAGTAGTGGCAGCAAGTGTGTTGGGAGGGGTGAGTGGCAGGAAGGCGGGGGCAGGCATAAGGGCCCAGGGCAAGGTGGCAAGAGTGCAGACAGGGGGGTGGGGAGAAGCGCAGGCCTCCGTGCCCAGGGCCAGGGCTGGTGGGGGCCAGTGCTCAGGCTGGCAAGTGGGGCTGGGAAGAAGCGGTGGCAGTGAGAAGCAGCAAGTGGGAGGGTGGGCATGAGCATAGGCCCCGTGCCAGTGCCTGGGGCCAGGACCAGCAGGGGCCCAGAGCAGGACAGCAGAAGCACAGGCCCAGGCTGGCACGTGAGGCTGGAGCACTGGTAAATGGGTGGGGGAGTGAGGAGAGGTGGCAGCAGGGCAGGCAGTAACCAATTAATCTCTATTTACATTCATTTCTATGGGAAAATGGGTTTTGCTTAGCACAGTTCTGCTTAACACTCAGTTTTTCTGGAACCAATTAAGCGTGCTAAGTGGCGGTTTGCCTGTAACTTGTGTCTGTTCTGGTGGCTGGGCTGCTGTAGAATAGTCCAGCCCCTGGTGCTGTCTCAGGATGGCAGGAGGAGAAAGCAGGAGAAGGAGGTCTGTTCTGGGGTTTGCCCAGCCATGTTGGGGGGGGGGTGGAGGCAGGGGGGAGAGTGGATTGAAGATCTCCCAAGGAGGAGGGCTGCAATCCACCCCCCCCCAACTCTAGCACAGCCTGGGTAAACCCCAGAATGGACCTCTCCTGCCTATTTGCCCTTCCATCCTGAGACAGTACAGTGGGCCAGGAGGAGGGGTGGGGCTAGGGGAAGAGTTTCATCCTCTCTCCCTGGATAGGCTCCAAGTTGGAGCTTGATCCCCCACCCTACCAACACAACAGCTAATATCTGTTGGGTTGGAATGATTGGTCTAACTCATGGTGCTTTCTGTGAAGTGCCATTAGTTAGACTGGGGAGCTGTACGTCTGTCTGCACCTACAGTCTCTCAGGAGCAGAGCTGGAAGCTAGCATCTTGAGTCAGGTCCACAGAAAAAGCAAAGAGGGTCCAAGGCCCAAAAGGTGCCTGAGAGTGGGAAGGAGCCTGGGCTCCTCCCACCCACTCCCTAAGAAGCCATGCCTGGACTGGCTTCAGGAACCAGTCTCAGAGACCAGACAAGGCTGCAGTGGTCTCAAATATACCCTTGGGGGGAATTCTGCGACAACATCTAAGAGCATGGTCTCTTTCAAGTCTGGTTCTACCTCCTGAAGCTCTAGTCTTGGAGAAAGCTACCTCATGCCTTTCCTACCCAGGAAACAACTTTTATATATATCAAAAACAGTTCTTTGCTTAGAAGGGTCACTTGCTAGACATAGACAAAAATGTTTTTCTTGTCCTGTGAGACTTTTTGACATTGCAAAAATATTTCTTATCTGGAGCTGAGGTGAAAAATCAAAATCCCCAAAATGGGTTTGCAAGATCAAAGCATTTTTTCAGTTGGGGCAATCAATATATTTTGTTTTGATTTTAATATTTTAAAATGTTTTATATAATACATTAACTGAAATTTCTAAATTCTAAGTAATCATAAATTGAAAAAATGGATTCTGTTTCATTTAAAAATGTCAAATTTAGATCAAAACTTTTTTCAATCTTTTTTTAAAGCGTACTTGTTGGAAACTGTTCCTTTCCTGTAAGCAGTTTTGTTTTCAACAAGGATTTTTTTCAACAAAAAAGGTTCCATTGGAAATTTCCTAAATACCTCTATCACTCACTGTTTGTCCTAGTTTTCCTTTTCTCCTGCTTGACGGAGAAGCTAGTGTGAGACTGAAGTGTTTGTGGTGACATCCATTCAAAAGACTCTGTTTAGGATGACTAGTTTGAACTTCACTCTTTCCTCTAGAGAGGCAATGGCCCAAATTGAATAAGCAAACAAAAGTTGCCCACAAACATTTTACATCCAAAATCTTATATAAAGCTCTGCCAAAAACTACAGCTTCTTGAGTCTCTTATACATGTTAATAAGCCAATAATTCACATCTATATAAAATGCTTTCTCTCTGCCAATCCATTCATAGCATCTGATGAAACAGGTTGTTGCCTACAAAAGCTTATGCCTTTCTGAACCAGCTAGTCTCTAAAGTGCCACTCAGCTCTGCCTTCTGCCTCAATAAAAGAGAAAGCTGTTGATTTATATGGACATTATAGAAACAAGACATTTACAACACTCATTTGGCCATTTGTTGAACAAGACCAAGGGTATAGAGAAACACTTTGCCCCCCTCTCTATTTCCCATATTAAACAGCTGTTAAGCATTATTCATAGGATGCCAGCACTCACAGAAAGTGAAAACTGGAGTCTTCTGCATATCCAGGGCAGCACTGTTACAGCACTGACAGCAGGGGAGGACTGAATGCTCTGGGCTATAGACCTTTCTGAACAGGAACTTGTTGAGAAGGCAATTGTCTCCAGGTCTGCTCAGTCTTAGGTAGACCAGCAAAAGGGCTAATTACAGCAGCCATTAAAACAAAAATGTGGGTATCTGTTTGCTGGGAACCGGATGGAGGGATTGAAGCTTTGTTGAACACAGGCCACTAAAAAGCCAGCATATGCTGGTAAGTTTTATTTGCCACCTCTCTCTCTGTCTGGATTTGGGTTTGAACGAGCAACCTCGAGGCAAAAATAAGGGCATTTAACAAATGCTAACACTCAGACAGACCAGGTTCTTTGGGTAGAGGTGATCTTTTTATTAGGCCAACTAAATAGTTGGAAAAATTGTTCTTTGGTAACTTTTGGGTACAAACACTAAGCCTGTGCAAAGTGGCTAATATTTGCTTCAGATTCAGCTGATTTGGGGGACGGTGATTCAAATCACTGTCCTGAATCGATTCAGCCAAATCTGATTAGGAGATTCAGCTGCCACCGAATCAGTCAAATCTCTGAATCGGCCCCATCCTCTGCCCACTCTCCCAGCCCCATCAATGGCTGCCCTGCCCGAGCTCCTGGCTCTTTGAAAAAGAAAGCACCCACTCACCAGCTGCTGCCAAAAAGGGGTGAAATCCCCGCTGCCCCATGCTGCATGGCAGGGGCTCTGCCACAAGCCCTGACAGCTCCTGCAGCATCTGATGAGTGCAGGACTTTTAAGAGCCAGGAGCTGAAGTGGGCAGGGTGGCAGTGAGTAGGGACTGCCTGAATCTCCAAAGCTCTCTTAATCTTTTCTGAATCTATTCGGAGAGCTTCTTATCAATTTGGACCTTTCAACTGGTCTCCTGATTCAGTTCAGATTTGGAGATTCAGCAGTCAAATTCGAACAAATCTCCTCCAAGTCGAATCAGCACCTGAAGCTTCACACAGCCCTAACAAACACCCTTTTCCAGGTGCAGATGCTCCCTGTACCTGAAGAACAGTGTTTGTACCCAAAACCTTGCCAAGAACAATTTTTCCAACTATTTAGTTGGTCTAATAAAAGATATCAGATTTACCCAAGAACCTTGTCTGCCTATGTCTTTAAACCAACACGTCTACCATCAACAACCTTAAAACACTCAGAAACACCCATTTTGTTTATAGACAATTCCCAAGGCAAAATCTCTGGAAGTCATCTCTCCAGTCTGCTGGGTTATTTTGGCAAAGCATAACCAGGCTAATATTGAAGCTTATGGCCCAACACATAACCATAAATCACGTGACAATAAAGAGTGTTAAGGACTGTGAAACAATTAAGTGAAGCCAGGTAAATGGATTTAAATGTTCTTATAAAACAATCAAGCACTCAACTGTGATGCCAACCACAGAGAAAGTTCTGGGACATCTGTGAGATAAGCCGCTTTTGGCATTTGAACGAAATAAAAAAACCCAGCACACTGGTTCATGTGGAACTGTTTCAGGATGGACTTCCATCCCTTGGGCATGAATTATACTGTCTAGGGAAAGGTTTGGCTTCAGGTTTTTCAGGAACCTGGGATTCACTGTGTACTGTAGTGGCCCTATATAATAGACACTAAGGGTGTGCAAAGTAGGCCCTATATGATTTGGCCCGAATCAGGGACTCTGATTTGATTCATTGATTTGGATCACTGTTCCTGATTCTATTCAGCTGAATCCAAATCTGAAGATTCAATGATTCAGTCAGGGCGGTTAGGGCCTGGAACCAGCTTCCAGGTGAAGTGGTACAGGCTCCTAGCCTGGGGATTTTTAAGAGGAAGTTAGATGAGCACCTTGCTGGG
>JAGPOW010003648.1:25710362-25721874 GCA_030014935.1 Caiman crocodilus | reverse complement strand
ACATGGGGTAGAGACAACACGGGACCTGTATGTCCTCACGTTTGCTTTTTCCAAGATTTCATGATGCCTAACATGATACCTGTAATATATGTTCAATAGTGCTGCTCAGGAATCTTTGTATATACTATATTAAGATGAGAAAATGTGCAATAAAGATATATAAAAAAAAAAAAAAAAAAAAAAAGCCAGCCCCCTGCAGCAGCCAGGGGGAGCTCTAGGCTCCCCCTGGGTGCTAGCTTAGGGCCTGGTGGAATGCACAGGGCCAGGAGACAGCTGTCTCTTGGTGGGGACTGGGAGAGTGCTCCCTGCCTCCAAGATCTGCCTGCTGCCAGGGTGGGCTCCAGTGGTAGAGCCTGGGTGGGGACAATGTCCCCCTGCCTGGCAGCAGGGAGCTCTTTGCCCTGACTTCCCAATTAGGGGCAGAGGGCTTGGAAAGAGCTGCAGGGGAGGGGCAGGTCCCAGTGCATTGCCCCGATCCTCCAGTGGGCAGCTAGTTGTCAGCCCCTAGTTGGACAGGAACTCTCCCAGTCCCCGCTCTGTGATTGTGCAGTGGGGCCTGGGAGCTCCCTGCTGCCAGGGCTGGGGGACATTGTCCCCACACAGGTTTAGGTGGAAGAGCCTGCTCCAGCAGCAGGCAGCTCCCCTGGGCAGGAAGCAATATCCTACCCCTTGCTGCCTATCTGACCAGGAGCAAATTAACTTGTGATTACAGGAAATTACTGCACAGTAAGCATCTGCATGTGTAGACGGCGACTCTTACTGAGACTAATTTGCTCTATCTCAAGTAAAGCCTCTTGTGTAGATGTGCTCAGAATCTACAAGAAAATCTGAAAATAGTGTAAAGCACTAACTCCTGGCCATCTTGGGATCATGTACTAATTGTTCTTTGCCTTCTGAGAGAAGTTGGGTCTGCCCTTGGATGTAGTTTTGCATTTCCTGACTGGCAGAGTTAAAAGGATCATGTGTATGCTTCTTGGATTAAAGGGAAAAATACTGCATGTTCTCTACTTTTTACTCATTTACTCTTAGAAGGCACACTGTAGCCATGGTCTGGATGCTCTTCCACAATTTTTTTCCCACAGTAATGTGAAATTATACCGCTCCTATCACAAGAAAAAAATGAGCAACAAAAACAGTGATAAATAAACCTTCTTGCTGGGCACAGTAGTAGCACTCAGCCCCTTCTTTCCTCATCCCCCAGAGGCATGGAAAACTAGCCATGCCTTGCAGTGTGCCTGATGGATTAAAAAATTGAGACTATTTGAGGTGAGTGGCCAGAGGACTTTCCAAAGCAAAGGATAACAGTTAATAAAATAATTGTCTTCCCAAGAGACTATGCCCAAAAAAAGCTAATTTATTTTGGCTCTATTACACCAAGATAAATCTGGACAAACTCCATTAGGTTATACTAATGGAAATGAGAGCAAAACTTGGTCCCAGGACTTTGGAATCTAAAGTTTCAATTAGGATTGGGACCACATTGAACCACGCCTTGTTAGTAGTATTGTAGCCTGTGAGGTTGAACTGAGGCACAATCATTGTCTAGTACCTCTCATTTTGTATCCCTGTTCTCTGCTGCTCATAGCTTTGCCAAAGTCAAACTATATGGGAATAAAATAATCTATGCCAGTATCTGCTTAATATTGGGGTTTTGCTTGTTTCTTAATTCTAGCCAAAAAACTTAAGCCAGTTCTAAGAATAAAACTAGGGAAAACTTGTTGTTTTACATGTTAAAAATTCTACCAAACTTCTTTGAAAAAACTTTAGTGCTCCCTAAGTTTTGAAGCAGGAATTTGAAGTCTGGTAGGGATTGATCCTGGTTGTCAGGGATATGCCATTTGCTTTCCATGTGAAAAACCTGCTTAAATTAGTCAAGTTATGACTTGAGCCTTTGGAAAGGCTCATGATTTCCATGACCCTTTGGAAAACTGAAGATAGCACATACTCAGTAGCAGACTTATGGTGAAGTCACACATTACACTTAGACCATATTAAGAGCACCTAAAATGCAAGCATCTACAAGTTAGAGTGTTAATTCATCCTGTGTGTTCACTGGGCATCTCAGAGTTATGCCACATCAGGTGAGGGTTAACTCTGGGTTGTGCTACTTAGCTCATATTGCAGTAACTTCAATATGCTTCACAGAGAGGAAATGAACAATTTTCAGCATCCTAGCATTCCCTATCTGTTACATGGGAATAAAACTGCCTCAAAGGATTGGTGTGAAAATAATTTAATAAAGTTTGTGAAGGAATAGGTATTATAGAGACAAATATCATGGAAAGAGGAAATGAATACTTCTGTTTTCACAGTAGAATTTGAATAGTGTGCAGCAAATAAGACATGGGCTCACACACTGTACAATAAGGAGAAAGTAAAGTGAGAGAGCTCCATCAGTCCAGAGTACTGGAAGAAACTCACTGGGTGAAAACAGTACATGATCATGGAATTAAAGACTCTCTCACAAGGACTGCACATAAGGCGAGTGAAATGAGGATGCACAGGCAACTTTCATTTGGGCATTTCCTAACTTTTACATGCTCGATTTCGCTACCTTAATATGTTTGTTTAATGGAGTTTTGTGCTCATGGGTATGCAAAGATAGGTTTATGGTAAGTGAAAGTCCCTGCCTCCAAAAATTTACACCGTTTGTGAGGAGGGGCCAAATGTCACAGCCCAGGTACATACTTTCATAGTTTCTAGGATCAGAAGGGACCTGAACAGATCATCAAGTCTGACCCCCTTTTCAAATAGATAAAGTGAAATGCAGTACATTTGAAAAATTACCATTTCAGAACCCTTTCATTTTCAGTTCTCTCCTCTTGCTAGGAATACGTCCTACCTGACTCCTTGTGAGTGACCGGAATAAAGAGACAGGATAAACCTTTTGCAAGATTTTCAGAATAAAGTAGTTTGGATGCCTTCCAGATAAGAAACTGAACTTGTGAATGCTTATATAAACTGCAGACTCTTCTGATACCCATCAATTGCTATTAATCTTCTATCCCATTAGTAGGATTGCTGATGATGTTTGAGAATAGCAGTGCTCTGTTTTGTTTATATCTAGCAGACCACTAGGGGATTGAATGGTTAATTGATTATTTTAAACGTGCAGGTCATTTTAAGTATTTACTTCCTCTAACTCTGTGGTGTTTAATGATCATTGTTACAAGGCCCAGCCTAACTTGGGGAAACGTAAAGATGAAACTCAGCTTTTGCTTAAAAAAAACAAGATTAATAAATCAGTGACACCCCACTGAGTTCCATGCAGCTATGCTAGTTTACGCCAGCCCAGGGCCTTGCCTTCAGCTCCTATATCCTTTCTTAGCAGAGACAAGCTTAGAAGTGTAACCAATACCAGTGGATACAAACTGATTCCTCACTTGTCCTTGAGGTTTTTTTCTTTAAAAAGATCACAGGTATCTCCGAGCCTCCAGGAAGTCTGGACAAGTGGGGAGAGATGCATCCTCTGAAGACAGAGGATAAATATCCTCCATCCTCTCACCTCCAGTGAAAAGACAGTAGGGAGACAGTCCCTGAAGATGCTAGTGGCGTGAGTCAGGCCATGGATTTCTTTTCTATCAAGACAGATGCAGGAAGGAAGAGTCTGCTGAAAGAAAGAGTTGGTCTGAGAAGAATGGAGTTTGGACCCTTGGCAAAAACCTTTAGGCTTTTGGGTTGGAGACTCCTGGGCTATCTTAAACTTAGTTTAAAATTCAGCAGCATGTAACAAATCTCTAGCACATGAAGCAAGGAAACTAGCAGTGCCGCAGCCTGAACACTGAATTAGATCCTCTGACTTAAGGGAGTGCTGCTATCTCTATTTTGCAAATTAGGAACAAAGGCATGGAGAGATTCACTTGCCCACAGAAGGTCTGGGGCAGAGCATCGGATTGAATGCCAGTCTTCTGAAAGCCTGAACTGTTTGGTCATTATTCAACACATATGCCACATGGATCACAGTCTTCCATAACACCAAAATAGGAAAGATACAGTTGGAGTAGGGAAGTCACCTACAAAGCTTGTCTCTCTTTCTATCCCATACAGAGGCCAGGCAGCGTATTGGTGGAGAGGAAGACTACTGGTGAGAGATGCTAACTTTTGGGAACCTTGGGCACATCTACAAGTGACGCTTAATGCCCATTGGACTAATTCTTCTGTGCATTAGCACACCTGGCAAAAACCATGTTAACGCGTTAATGCACAGTAGACTTAGTCCAGTGAGCATTAAGCATCACAAAGAAGCATTAGTTTGCACTAATTCACAGTAGCACCAATTGTAGTAGTAGTACCAATAACACCAGTAGTACAAATAACAGGTACTAAGCTTAATGCACTATAATTATGGTGCAATAATGAATGTGTAGATGCACCTCTTGAGTCACACATGGCAACCAGACTTTTAGTGGGGGAATGTTCTTGTTGCTAATGAGATAAATGGCATTATGTGAGCAGCATTACTCAGAAATACAAATGGGCAGATCTAGGATTTTGAAAATGGGAATGCAGATGGTGTGGTGCATCAGAAAACACAGAAGTGTAGGTTGTAGCCATGTTGATCTAAGGCCACAGGCAGACAAGGTTCTTTGGGTAAATCTGATATCTTTTACTAGACCAACTTAAATAGTTGGAAAACCATTAGTAAGCTACAAAATTCCTTTGTCAGGCTAAGGAGGTTTCAGCAATTGGTATATGCTCTTACAGTTTCCATTTCAAATGGCTGAATGTGATATCTTCCATGTTACGGGGTGTAGGTTGTAGCCATGTTGGTCTAAGGATATAGGCAGACAAGGTTCTTTGGGTGAATCTGAACACATTTTTCTCCAGGTAAAACGAAACTAGAAGCTTTATTTGTATACTAGGGACCTGTATTATTCAGTCAAAGAACAACAAAGAAATAAACAGATTTACTGGAGTGTGCATTCATTTTCTATATCATGAATTATATATTAAAAAACACAACAAAAATAATCAAAAGATGTTGTTTCTTTAGTCCTGTAGTCATTTGAATTAAATGTATAGCTTTTTCAGATTCATAAAAGAAAATCAAGCTTTCTTGAGCATCTTGACAGTGCATCCAGTGCTTCACTGAAAGTTATTTCCACATCTGAGTTAATGTTTCCATGCCTTCATTAATGTTTTTAGCTAGAGTTAAAAACAGTCCTTAGGCCTTCATTGCCAGGAGCAGCCACCAGACAGCAGAACTGCAGCAGAAAGAATAGATTCATTAGTGGAACCTCAAGACTATTAAAAAAAGGATAGAGGGTCATTAACACCTGTGGAATGAAGAGCTGAGAAGAAATAAGGCAGATTATAATGAGCCATGAAGTCAAGTGACTCCATCACCACTGCCACTGCCAGTTTTAAACTTTGACTGGACCAAGAATCAGAGGGGTTTACAATTGTACCACTGCACCTCTGCTACTTCCACATCTGGAAGTATGAGTGCAGATACTGAAGTTTTTTTCTTTGAACCTTAAACACACACACAAAGTATTGCAGTCTAGAATGTTGTCTATTTAGTAGACAATGGTACAGGCTTTGCCATGGTCCTAAGCACAGCTACAGGTAAAACTCAGACTCCCATTGTATACACACACACACACACTTCTATTTCCTGTCACCCCTGCTTTATTTTGTGAAGCAGTTGGGACTAACACATTTATCTACTTGTTTTCGCCTCCTGCTGAATTTCCCTTGGACAAGTTTTGTGCATCCACCACACTGAGGACTCCTAGCACCCAACTGAAGTAAGGTTACAGAACTACAGTAGGGAAGGTGACACTGAAAGAAGTAGTTGTAGATGGTTATAAATGATTTGTGATCAGTCTTATGTAAAATGCATCTTCTTCTTTGGCCACCTCTTAAAAATAGAAAGGAAGGGGCTGTACTTTTAAAACTGAGCACTGTTTTTACAGATTTCTTGCCTAATGCTCTAGTTAAAAGTACATTTGTTCAGCCCCCAGGGCCTCAATTCTGAAGCTGGAACTGCCCAGGAAGAACCATGACTCTACCTGGACACACAATGACAAATGAGGGGGAAAAACTCAATCTGGAGTTTACCCAAGAATTGATTGAGGCCTCATGTGCACATGACATGGTTGCCATGGGTAATTTTAATTATCCAGACATCTCCTGGGAGGAACACTCAGCCAAGTTGGATACTTCCTGACCTGTGTCAAAGAGTTCTTCCTGCTTCAGGGGTTGCATGGGCCAACCAGAGGTGATGCTTTCCTAGACTTGATCCTGGCCAAAGGAGATGACCTGGTGATCGACTTAAATATAGAGGGAATTCTGGGCAACAGTGACCATGAAACCATCATGTTCACTGTCTGACATAAGGCAGACAAATTGGATAGCAGGATAGAAGTCTTGGACTTCAAAAATGCAAATTTCAACAAGCTTAGGTCATTAGGATAGCAAGTGCTATGGGACCAGGGACCAAAGGTGAAAGGTGTGCACAAAAGTGGTTGTTCTTTAAGGACACAAACCTTGAAACACAAAGGAAATCCATTCCCATGCAGACAAAAGGTAACAGAAGGGTTGGGAAGCACTCTTGGCTAAACAGGGAAATCATGTTCCTCTTAAGAAAAAAATAAAGAGACTTAAAAGCAAAGTTCAAGGCAAGCTCCAAGGAGGACTATTCCATGAAGGCCCACATTTGCAGGGAACAGATAAGATAGGCTAAAGTGGCAACCGTACTTAGATTAGCAACAGGAATCAAGGACAACAAGAGGTCCTTCTTTAGGTACATAGGGAATAGGAGGAAAACAAATGGGAGTGTGGGGCCATTGCTCAACAACTCGGAAGAGCTGGTTACTGGCACCCAGGAGAAAGTGAAGCTCCTGAATGACTACTTCTCCTTGGTCTTTCACCAGACCAAGGGGAAAACCATGCCAGGTAGAGTAGAGGATGAGCACAGTAGGTATAATCACCTTCCTACTATTGCCATACAATTGATGTATGCCCAATTAATACACTTAGATGTTATACAAGTCAGTAGGACTGGATGATCTTCATCTGAGAGTGCTGAAGGAGCTGGCCAAAGCCATTGTGGATCCCCTGGCAAAACTCTTCCACAACTCGTGGTGCTCAGGAGAAGTCCCTGAGGACTGGAAGAGGGTCAGTGTTGTGCCCATCCGCAAGAAGAGCAGGAGGGAGGACCTGGGTAACTGTAGGCCAATCAGCCTAACTTCCATCCTAGGGAAAATACTAGAAAAGTTCATCAAGGAGTCTATCTGCAATGAGCTTGAAGAAGGTAAGATTCTGAATGACAGCCAGCATGGCTTCATTGCAGACAGGTCTTGCTTTACAACCTCATCTCCTTCTATGACCAGGTAACTCACCACCTGGACACGAGAGAGCAGGTTGACATTGTATACCTTGACTTCCAAAAGGCCTTTGATCTAGTATTCCAGCACATCCCCACAAGAAAATTGGAGGATTGTGGGCTTAACTCCAAGACAATCAGGTGGGTGAGAAACTGGTTGCAGGATCGAACCCAGAGTTGTAGTGAATGGATCTGCGTCATCCTGGCGAGAAGTGGGCAGCGGTGTCCCACAGAGTTTGGTGCTTGGTCCAGTACTTCTTTATTAGCCATTTGGATGTGGGGGTGAAGAGCTCACTGGCCCAGTTCATGGACGATACCATGTTATGGTGGTCATGCTTGAAGTTGGCTACAGTTACAGGCAGACCCAGACAGACAATCAAGTTGGGTGAATTGGAATCTGATGAAGTTCAATGTCAAGAAAGGTAAAGTGCTCTACCTTGGGACAAGCAATCCCCAACACACCTACAGTCTTGGCAGCACCAAACTGACTAGCACCATGAATGCAAGAGGCCTGGGGGTAATAATAGACCACAGTATGCATATGAGCTGGCACTGTGATGCTGTAGCTAGTATGGCAAATAATACTTAGGCATGCATCTCCAGCAAAACCAAAGAGGTGATTCTTCTGCTCTACTCAGCACTGGTGACACCGCAGCTGGAGTACTGTGTCTAGTTCTGGGTATTACACTTTAACAAGGATGTGGACAAGTTTGAGAGAGTCCAAAGAAGAGCCACCCATATGATCAGAGTCTTAAAAGGCAAGCCATACGAGGAAAGGCTGAGGGATCTGGGACTTCAGCCTGAGGAAAAGAAAGCTGAGGAGGGGACCTGGTAGCAGCTTACTGCCACACTTGGGGAGAACATCAAGGGCTTGGTGAGCAACTGTTCACCAGGGCACCTGAGGGGAAAACCAGGAGTAAAGGCCACAAACTCCTAGAAGATCAATTTAGGCTCAACATTAGAAAAAACTTCTTCACCATCAGGAAGTCCAAACTGTAGAATAAGCTTCCTCCAGAGGTGGTGCAATCACCTCCTTGGAAATCTTCAAGAGGAGACTAGGCAGTCAACTTGCTGGGGTCACCTGACCCCCAATTATTTGTCCTGCTTCGTGCAGGGGGCTGGATCCGATGATCTTTCCAGATCCCTTCTGGCCTTACAATCTATTAATCTACACTTGCTTGTGGCTTTTGTAGATTTCGGCTGATCATGGAAGCACCAGAGCAGGATAAGAGCATCTAATTTATGTGAACACTGTTTTAGAGACTCTGTGAGCCTTTTTCTAACTGTAAAACATCCAGGATACTTATATTTTAAAAATATGCATTGGTCTGCACAGTAACATATGTAATTCCTGAGGAAGTAAGGCAAAGGTGTCAGACATATGACCTGCAGGCTGGATCCAGCTCAAAGAGCCCTATTATCCATCCTATGGGATTTAGGTTGACCCTGCAAGCCATGGGGAGCCAGTCTGGTGTGTGGGTTGGACCTGGCACTATGGGCGCTACACGCAGCACAGTGGGGTTGGTGCATGATATGTGCTATTCCTGCATGTGGCACCCACACTGGACTGGCCCTGAGTGTTGGCTCCAGGGCTGGTCCAGATTGAGCCCCAAGCTGTTTATGCACAACAGAGCCAGTGCACAGGGCTGATCTGTTGGAGCACTGCATGTAGCACATGGCCCCATGCTGGCCCCCTGGGCTGCATACAGTGTCCATGGCTGGTCCAGCGCTTTGCACCACTTGCAGCATACACCAGCCCCACTCTGGCTCACTCTGTATATAGCGCAAGTATGTGTTTTCTTCAGTGCATAACCCTAATCTAACCTGAAGACACGGCCCAGCAACCCTCACCTGGCCTGTGAAGCTGGATGAGTTCAACATCCCTGGTCCAAGAAAATCTAAGGCTTCACTGAAGCCAGTGGAGGCATCCTAGCCATTCTGGTTTCTTGTGCTACACATGGAATCAATATGGTCACTCTGTGGCACAACCTGCATCTTTATGAACAGGTTAAACTAACTGTACAGGAATTCCAATCCATTAAGATCTCAAACCATTAAACACCAAAACTGGGACTAAATTCTGCTGTGATATACATGTGGGTGCCTCCTATTGGAGATAGTGGGCTGTGGCGGGGAGGGAGAGAATCCAATGCACATTTGAAAGTAAGATCTGTATTGTATGGGCTGATCCAGATTCTTTTAAACAAGGTATGTGCCATTGAACCCTACCTTCATTCATACATATAGCTTTAAAGGCAGTAAGTAAATCAGATTTCAGATACATGGAATAAATCCAATATATCAGTTCATTCTAGTTGTGTATGTGATAAAGTTGTTATTACAGTATAATTTCTAGGGGCAGAGACACATGACACATTAACCTCTGGGTATTCACCTTGGATTTTACTCAGAATTAAAATCACGGAGGAGTCCAGAGCAGATAGATACAGCCAGCCCTCTCAGAATAGCTGCTCACAGCTGGCAGTATTACACTACCTTGCCAAAAAGGATGGGGAAGCTGATGAAAACCTGTTTGCATTGAGCAAAGGGCTATCCTGGAATTAAATGGACTAGAACCATGGGTGGCCACCATTCATATTGATGGAACCTACTCTTGTGTAGAGCTATGACAAAGGAACCTTACCCTGGAGTTAAGTGACTTACCTTGCTGTAAGATTGAATGGTGTATGTCAGCTCCACTTGTCCCCCAGAGTAAAGATGAATTACTCCAGAGCAAACATATCACCCTAAGATAATTTAGAGAAACATGGAGAGAGACTCCAAGGCTGTTCTGGCAAAACATCTATGCTTGGAAATTCAGTCAAGGGGGAACTCTGCCACATGTTCTGTAGTACTTAGAATTAACAGGATGTCACCTTAGTTTCCCACTAAGACACTCTCCCATGTATTGAAAGGTGAGTTGTCTTTCCACTTCATTTGAGTTTCTCTGATCTGGTCCCAGGCCTGAGGTCTCTGCATACTAGCTTTGGGTGTAAATAGCTCAAGGACAGATTACAATTTTAAACCTTTGCAATACTAAGTTTCCTTGGAGACTCACTGCCAGCTCCTGGCAGCAATGCAAAGCAAGCTGTACCTACATGGCTTTTAAACTGACTTATTCTGCAGCACTGCCAGGTACAGAAATTAGTTACTAAGAATAGTGTTTTAATTACACACACATGCTATTTGTAACAATTATACAGTTCCCAAAGAGGCAATAATGAGGCTGTTGTTAACAGCTCCCAATAGCTTAGGACATGCTTCTTTGTACTAGAATAAATGTATGAAGTCATCAAGCCAGTCAAGAGAATAGAAAACATTCTATAATAGCAGCAATAATCTTACACCGTACACATCTTTTGTATCCTGTCATATAATGAATCTCTGTTCCTGTTAAAACATAGTTTCTGTAATACTTTTTAAACCTAGCCAGATTCAGTAGACCGGGTACATGTCTGAATGAGGGCTCCAAGAACTAAAAGAAACTTGAATCTGGCTTCCACTTTTGACCACAAAGGTCAATAGAAATAAGAGTTTACAGAATCTGCTCTGAAATATTTCAAATTGGAATGAGAAAATTATGTGTTCTAAAGAACAGATGATTGTATTAACACTGAATCTTTGAGAAGCACCTATTTATGTGAGTTGATCAAGAATGCTCCACCTAACTTGCAATCTAGGCCCTTCCTCCCCAGAGAGCCACTCCTATCCCCACCAAACATCCAGAATGAACTTAACCACTGAGGGTGCTTATACACGAGCAGATTAATTGAGTCTGCTAGATTGTGCCACTGGTCCCTGTGCTTCAAAATGGCAGCAGAGCCACTTTATCTAAAGCTCATTCAATGAACTTTAGATAAAGCACTCCCACCACGATCTTGAAGCATAGGGACACTGCTACACGAGATGCTCTGGGTGCTTTAATTAGAGCTGCTCCAAGAGGCTCAGGCTCTTGGGGCTGCTCTAATAAAAGTGCCCCGCTTTTCCTTCCCCCCCATCTCCCTTCAAGGAGCACATGTATAAATGCCTTTAGTTACCAAGTCATCTGAAGCCCAGTACGTATTTCCATGTCATCTGTATTTTTAATTCACTATACATCAAGCATTGGTTAGGTTGATTAAAAAAACATGACTGAAGACAAATATATGGAGGAACCATGATATAAAAATTAAAAAAAAAAAA
>JAGPOW010003648.1:25695403-25710262 GCA_030014935.1 Caiman crocodilus | reverse complement strand
AAAAAAAAAAAATCACAAAAGAGTCAGAGAAATACTGTTGGTGTGGTTTCTCGGAAAAGAGGGGTGAAAAGGGGGGAAGGAAAGCTGCAGAGCAGTGCATAGGGATGTACCTCTGGGAGATCAAACCAGCAAAGATGTAAATCCAAGACCTGCAAAAATCTTTATTTATTGACTTGCTGCCATGATACTTACCCTGACTGAAATTTCAATACATTCATATCACAGTCTGAGGGATTTTCGTTAATAACTAATATGTCTACAAGAGTCTGAAAAGTCTGACACACATTTTTTGGCATAAAGAGACTGCCCAAAAGTCATCTGAAAGCTCTGATGTTCTCTAAGCCTTTCCATTGCCTCTTGAAAAGCCAGCTATGCATCCTGGCGGCAATTAAATGAGCACAAAAATGTAAAATAAAAAATAAAAAAATAAATCAATTGAAGAACTAAATTGAAATCCTAGCACAGCTTCATCTAGCATAAGGAACAGATGAATAGACTAGCCAGGATCAGCTACCACAGTAAAAAAAAAAAAAAAAGAAAGAAAGATAGCTGGATGTTTTTGCCAACTATTTACGTGAAAGATTTTTAGAGTCTGATTGTTGCAATGAAAGAAGGAACAGCATCTCCCAGATGCTTGCAGCAGCCATGACAGTCAGCTGCTTGTATGGACACACAGTTTAACAAGTATTTCAACATCCTTTGCTACCCCTTGTGCCTGCCAGAAATAGTTGTTTGTCAATCGTGGATAAAATGAATGAAGTGTATGAGAGAGGAATGGAACAAAGTGGTACAAGGAGCCCAGCAGGGCTGGAAGATGTCAAAGCAAAACAGCACAACTGAAGTGAAATCCTGGTTGTATTGAAGTCAGTGGCAAAATGCCTATTGCCTTCTCCAGGAACAGGAATTTGCCCCTGCAGATGAGTTCTCTGGAATTGGAGGGAAAATGCTTCTATGTGGAATAGCTGAGTTTGACTGTTTGAAGCCACAGGAGAATATAAGCTGGGTGTATTTTATTTGCACTTGATTCAGAGGAATAGAATGAACAGTATAATATATTTTCCTATTTTAATTACACTGTCAAGGTATTTACTATTACTGGTTTTTAACATTTTTATGTACATATAATGTTCTGTAATAATATGTTGGAATCCAAGAATAATTGTATTTCTTTCCCAAAATTTTGAATCTCCTATGTAGTTTTATTGCTGCAGGATTGCACGTCTGGGATTTTACTGACTAATTTTAGTTTTAATCATATCTGAAATTGGTAAATTCTGAAATCATACTTCTGGTTTAGGGCCAAACCCAGGACCCTGTGTGCAGGCTGAATGAATAAGCTTGATAGGTATAGGAGATAGGTACTTGAGAGCAAGAACAGTCTCCCTAGGATAGGGTGCAAAATAGTTGTGCAGCAGGTGCTGAAAGATTAATGATCTCCATCTGCACTAGTCAAATGAAGATAGACTAGGAGTAGAAAGGTGTCATGGTTACAAGGCTCACTTTATCTCTCCCCCTTTCTGGTTCTCAAAAAGTGTTTTGCTTCTTACCTGCAATACGGTAAAATCGTGTGTTTCTTACACCCTTAGAGCAAGGCTCAGGTCCACTGACTCATGAGTCATATATACTGTACGAATAACTTATCAGATTGAAGATCCAACTGGATTTGGATTCTCCCTCCAGAAGCATGAGCTAGAGCCATCATAGCTCCTCACAAAGAAATTTCTCTTAACTGCCCTTAAATATAATCTAAGTAACTATCAGAAAGGAACTCCACCTCCTCACCCTTGAGTCATCAACCAAGACAGATCAATGAATATTAGACAGCATCCCCACCTGTGTCACAGAAGATGATCTTACTTTAGATTTAAAGAGCAGGAAAGGGTGTTCCTATACCTGTGGAAAAAATAGAGCGCAGATGAAGACAGCCAGTTAAATGCTGTCCTTTGTGACACTTAGGAAGATCATTAACTTCTGAAAAGCTGCACCTGTGTGAAAGAGTAGAACTTGGCTCCCATTACTGCAAACACTGACAACTGAACAGCATTTATCCTACAGTTCAGGTTCCACATTGGTTTCTACAATTCTGCTTAGTACTGTTTAAACATAGCAATGAAACTGGACTAACTTGTCCTTTTCCTGTGCCAATGCAGAATCATTTCCTACAGTGCGATTTCCAGCACCACATGTAGCCTAGTTCTGAAAGGTCTCATATAATTGGTTCTTACTTCTCTCTTTCAACAGGACTTGAAAGTCCTATTTATGTGATTTAGGAAATCACACATGTCATTTAACTGCTTAAGGACATACTACCTGATGTGTAGAGATTAAGAAAAGGAAAAAAAGTAACAGCATCTCGTGTAGATGCGCCCACTAACTGAGCAGTAGCCTAATAACACTGCACAGTGGCATGTAGGGCAAAAACTGTGCTAATCTGGACAAAGAAACTGGATAAAAATGTAGGCTACTGTGCAGTAAGTGTCACTATAAACCTGTGTGCCAATGCTACAGCATAGTACTGAATTACTGTACATTGATTTAGTAGTTGATTAACCAAGTACTGAACTTAATGCACAATAACTATGGCATATTAATGAACATATACAGGCATCCAGTGAAACCTTGTTAGCAGCACAATTTATCAATTGGTGGAATAATCTTCCAAGAGGAAGAGTATAAGCCTATTATGTGAAACCTTTAAGATTAGACTCCTCTAGTTTTTGAAAGAAAATAACATAGGGATGATTTCCCATTTTGCACACCATTGATTTTCAATAAATTTATGTTCATAAATCCCTTTGGGGATTTTGAAAATACCACCCATTATTTGTAGCAACTCCATATTGTTATGCTAAACAATTCTTCTCTCACTTTTGTGCTCAACTTTTCTTTCACATATAGCAACAAACATTAGGGGTCAGTCCATTGAAATCAACAATATCTTGTCAGTATGAAGCAAAATCTGTCCTTTAAATGTCTTTAGTCATGTGTGCCACTCCCAGCTTCTTAATAATTGATTAGCCCAGCCTCACCAGGAACTAAATTTTGCTATCAATTACACAAATACAGTTCCCAGTTATTTCAGCAGAAAGCAGAATTTGGCCCATTTAGGGTGTGCCTACATAGTGGAATGCTATACCCTATATAAAGATACATATGCTAACACTGAAAAAATCTAGCCCAGGTGCCAGAAACAACATGGTCATGGGAGTGTGGCACTTCTCTTGAACCGATTAGACTCGCTACAAAGCAGGATCTACTAGTGAGGGCTAATTGCTATGCTAACATAGCATCTGGTAACTGAGGCCATGTAGAAGTGTTACATTTCTGTTGGAAGAATTGCCATTCTGCCAGTAGAAACTAGGAGTGCACATGCACTGATTCAATTTCTCCCAGAGGAAACATGGCCCTTTGGGAGAAAGAATTTCCAGGTTGACTCTTGCAAAATCTCTCCTGTGAGAGTTTCCCTCTCAAGAGTGCACTGCTCCACTGCCTTTCCAGTTTGGTCCAGAAAGGTCATGGAGCAGCAAGCAAGGCTCTCTGCCTGTTCCTCAGACTGAGGACTGCTTGGTCTGGGGAACAGATGGAGACTTTGCTCCACCGCTTCCTCTACTCTGCTCTTGCAGAAAAAGGGTCCCTGGTCTTGAGGAAGGTGTAGAGAAGTCTTTCTCCACTGCTCCATTCCCCACCAGGACTGGGAGCAGGAAAGGCACTGTTCTCCATGCCTTCCCCAAACCAGGGTAATCCTGGTTTGGAAAGACTGTGCTGCTCCCTCTCCGAGAAAGATGGGAAAGTGGGAATGCCTGTTCACATCCTAAGCTACTTTGGGTCTCACTTCCTGACAATGCATCAAGCTGTGTTGACATGCCTTAAATTCCAGTGAGGTCAAGAGAGGACCTGACATTCACAGATAGTAAGTGACAACCTCCGAGTTTGAATCTTTGACAGGCTCAATATTTCTGATTTAAGGAATTCCTCTTGTTTAGTAAACCCCCGAAAAAGATTGTTTTGAAGAAGTTTTAAGCAACTGCAAATGGTAAGGCTATAATGGCAATTTAATTTCCTATTTAATTTTTCTGCACTCACTATAAAAATGCTAATATATAGTATGACAAATATGACACGAGGTCAAATTTAACAATATCTGTAGTACTTTTCTGAGAGAAAAGCTGAATTAAGTTTATAGGCATGATTGCTCAACTTTAAAACACCTGCAGCCTTTCTATTTAAAATTCTTACTATAATGGATATTTTATCTCTGTGCCCTCCAGATTTTAAGTACTAATTCTGCATTTAAAAAGGCCAAATCCTTTAAACAGGATATTTTGAATCCTGGCTGCATATGTTCAAGTCCAATGACCACAATTTACAAATGTAGTATTCCTCAAATTAGATGGCATATAAATCTGCTATTCAGAACCTGAGGCTTTCCAGAAGCTGTAAAAATCTTATTGCTTCCATAAAATGTATCCTAAGGGAAGGGTTGTAAAGCCTGATGTGATAAAATGTGTACATCTCAATATAGGTACTCATTAGGCTGTTCAGAAACACCCGGGATCAATCACCAGTGTGGACATGTTTACTGGCTGTCTGAAATATCAACTTGAACTGGCTAGTGATTTTACAAGTGAGAGAGGACTGGGTAAGGGACTGTGAAGTCAAGTGAACATTAGGAAGCTTCATTGAACATCTAATTTACTGATCAACATGGTTGGGTGAAGCCTGAGCAGGAACAGAGACAGAGAGAGGGAGAGTGATTCCTGGAAGAAATAATTATTGGATAACTTGGAGTTACACTGATTGCATATAGGAGCCCAGCAGCTAGCAGGAAGTGTCTGATTTTGAAACTCATGTTGCTGGTTTGTTATATTGTTTATACATGCCTCCAAAAATGTAATATTTTCAACGTTTTGTGACTAGGTTGGGGAAAAGAAGACCTTTCATGTTCTTTAATCGGCTTCTAGGGTCCAATCAAACTTTAAAAGGGTTTCTCCACCTATGGTTTTTGGTCTACCCTAGAAGGAGAAATGATGAAACATGAGGCAAGATAGGATTGTTTGAGGAACTGTATCCATGACTGAAAACTGAAGTCTCAGAAATTTCATCATACATCCTTTTCTCAAAGAATGCTATCCCAGGTTCAGGGTCTTAAAGTTATCTGGTGAAGCATGCAAAATTACCCAGTAACTAAACTAAATTCAAAAGCCAAATGTTTTGCAATTCATCCATTATTATCTGATGCCACCTGTCATGGGATAAAGTCCTTAAGGATGGCTGTGTTCTTCTAAGGCCCCTTGACTGTGCCAATTTGGGCCTGATGGGCACCCTCAGTTCTCACTCACCACGTCTTTGATGAAAAATATGAAAGGCTGCCTTTAAGTCTTCTTGGATGTGATTTGATGGACTTACTGGACCCTGTGGGTTCCCAGACCTTCGTGAGTCTTGTTTCGCAGTGGGTGTTCTGGGGCACCCTAGCCTTATGGGCTATATGCATGGCTCCAACCGTCCCTTTACCAGGCCCCAGGCCTCACAGATGGTAACCATGTTGTCTTGCCTCGACCTTGTTGTATTTCGGCACCTTGTCCTCGCTGGGCTCTCCGCAGCCCTGTCACAGTGCCCTCTCTTGCACCGGGGTCTCTGTACCCCACCAAATGCTGTGCCCGCTCTGGCACCCCACAGAATGCTGCACCCTCTCTGGCACCAGAGTCTTCACTTTGTAGTGGGCCCCAAGGAGGCCTCCTCCTTCCCCAAATAAGGGGAAAGGAGGACTCAGGAAACTATAGGTCAGTTAGTCTTACCTTGGTCCTGGGGAAGCTTTTTGAGATAGTTATCCTGGTGCATGTCTGCGAGGGACCAGCAAGGGAGATTATGCTTAGGGGCAACCAACATGGGTTCATTAGAGGCAGATCCTGTCAAACCAACCTGGTGGCCCTCTGTGACCAGGTCACAAAATCTTTAGATGTAGGGGTAGCAGTGGAAGTAGCCTTTCTGGACTTCAGGAAGGACTTCAACACTGTCTCTCACCCCATTCTCATTTAAAAACTAGGGGACTGTGGTGTTGACACCTACACAGTCAAATGAGTCATTGGTTGGCTGGAGGACTGCACCCAGAGAGTGGTGGTGGACGGGTCATTTTTGACCAGGAGGGATGTGGGCAGTGCGGTTCCCCAGGGCTTGGTCCTCGGGCTTTCACTGTTCAACATCTTCATCAGCAACTCGGACAAGGGAGTAAAAAGCACCCTGTTCAAATTCTCAGATGACACTAAGATGTGGGGGGAAGTAGGCATGCTAGAAGGGAGGAATAGGTTGCAATTGGACCTAGACAGGTTACAGGGGTGGGCAGGTGAAAATAGGATGGGTTTCAACACCGACAAATGCAAGGTACTGCACCTGGGGAGCAGGAACCAGCAGCATACCTTCAGGTGGGGGAATTCCCTTCTCATCAGTGCAGAGGCAGAAAAGGATCTTGGAAGTCATTATTGATGCCCAATTAACATGGGCCAATAGTGTGGGGACATGGTCAGGAAGGCCAACTGTACCTTGTCATGCATCCACAGATGCATCTCGAGCAGGTCCAAAGAGGTGATCCTCCCCCTCTATGTGGCACTGGTCAGGCTGCAGTTGGAGTACTGCATCCAGTTCTGGGTGCTGCACTTCAGGAGGGATGTGGACTGCATTGAGAGGGTCCAGAGGAGGGCCCCCTGCATGACCAGGGTCAGCAGGGCAGGCTCTACAAGGCAAGGCTAAGGGACCTGAACCTGTTCAGCCTCCACAAGAGAAGGCTGAGAGAGAATCTAGCGGCCATTTACAAACTAGTCAGAGGGGACCAGCAGGCATTGGGGGAGTCCCTGTTCCCCTGAGCACTACCAGGAATGACAAGAAATAATGGTCACAAGCTGGCAGAGGGTAGATTCAGACTAGATATCAGGAGGAGCTACTTCACAGTCAGGGCACCTAGAATCTGGAACCAACTTCCAAGAGAAGTGGTGCTGGCTCCTACCGTGGGGGTCTTTAAGAGGAGGCTGGATGAACACCTTGCCAGGGTCGTTTGACCCCAGTTCTCTTTTCTGTCATGGCAGGGGGTTGGGTGAGACTTGATGATCTGCTCAGGTCCCTTCTGACCCTAACTATGAAACTATGAAATAGCCTTACCCAAACCACCGGTATTATAAAGCTACAAACAAAACATAAGTCTCTGAGCTATAACATAACATAGGCTACCAAAGGTGTGCTCTGCCCCTTTACCATTACCTGGAGCAGAGGTTAGTCAGGCCTCTTTCCCTTCTCACGCAAAGAGGGCTCCCTTCGCCTCCGGCAGGGAACTACCTCCCTTAGTTTCAGCCTGGTGTTTCTATGGCCCAGGGCCCTGCCCCTTCCAGCCAGCTCACCAGGTGCAGGTGCTGACTAATTTCCTCCTTAGCCAGTTGCCATGGCAACCTGCACCTGGGCTCCTGCCTGGCTCTTTGGGCTCTCCCCAGGCAGTTCCTGCTCTGCTAGGAGCAGGACACCTTAATGCCCTGCGACACCATCTCTCATGGTTATTAGCTTGTGTGTATGGCTGCATATCAACAGAGGTGGTCTCAAGAATATATGAACAGGCACAGTGCCTACTTCTATGAGTCATCCCATTACCAGCCAAGGGCCTGTGGAAAGGAAACAGTGTAAGTGGATTGAACAAAGCTCTTACATGACTGCCCTTCACCCTTTCTTTGCATCCTACAACATATCAATGGATTTATCTTGCCAACACAAATTGAGATAAGGATTATTATTTCCATTTTACAGTCAGGGAGTAAAGGCAAATAATGATCAAGTGACCAGCCAGAGACCAAGCAGGAAAACTGTGGCAGACCCAGGCATGGAACGAAGGCTTCATAGCTCCCACTCCAACATTTGCATCACTAGGCCAGTCTTTCTCCCACCCTAAACAAAGATGAGACAGAGTTAGAATTTCATTCAAAATCAGGACCCAGTTGTTGGCTGGGGGTGGAGTGTACATTTATGTTCAGAACCAGAGTTTTGATTTCAGTCTTTTGCAAAAGCAGAGGTATTTTTTGTTTTGTTTTGTTTTTAAATCAGAGGGGGATAGAAGCGATGGGAGCCTTGGGGGATGGAGGAATGCAATAAAAAGCCTAGTATTCCTATCTCTCTACTCCCTCAAAGACATCCCTTCCAAGTCATTGTCATATTTCTATAAAAGTGTGAAAGGAAATCAGAGGAGAAGGGAGAAAACAAACTGGACAGGAGCTGATGTCCAGTTTTCAGAACTATATGGAGATTTCCATCAATCCTTTGCAAGACACCCAAGTAACCTGATTTGGGAAAAACATTTCCAATTTACCCCTGCATTTTGGGAAAAAAATCGTGTTTATTTCTCAGCTGTGGTGGCAGTAGGGAGGAATGATTGTCATACCATATCTTTGCTTCTTCAAGCAACAGAACAAAATGGAAATATGCTGCTGATTTCCTTCCTTTCCCCTCCCTGCCTCCTTTTTTTTCTTTTCTTTACAAAAGAAAAGTAGGAGGTGGAACTGAATGAGCCACTTGAGGTTTTTTGGCTGAGAGAGACTTAATGACTTGCTAAGCTGAAACAAGGACTTCACACAGCCTCAGTTTTATGGGGGATGTTCATCTACTATAGTCCAGTACTGGCTGTTTGTCTAGCCTGATGAGAGATGAGAAACATCAGGTATTTCTAATTGTGTACTGGGTGTGTCAGGATCATAGGGAGCAGCAATACAAAGAGGGAGGCCTTTGGAAATGAGATGAATTTTAAATTTCTTGGACTAGTTTCCATTCTGTTAGATCACAGCTTTTCCTAATCAAATTTCTATTGAACTGAGCCAGTTTTATTTCCATCAGAGATGTTTATTAAGATATTTAATTACTGAGCAGAAAGATAGAGAATGTGTCTTCTTTTTTAAAAACCTACACAGATATCTGTTGTAAGAGCTGCAAAATTAAGTTGTGGCCAGTAGCATAAAGCTAGGTGGGTGAGGTGAGCACAAGGCCCAGATGCTGCCAAAGGGCAGGGGAAGACACTGAGATGGAATTGAGACGGGGTGCCTCACCCCCTCCATCTTCCATCTCCCCCCCCACATCTGGCATCCTCCCTTCTGTTGCTCTAGCTCCAGCTGTGACAGAGCAGCAGTGGAGTGCATGTGGTAGAAGGAGCAGCTGGATATTTACTGCTGTGGAGGGAGATGTAATTTCTTTTTTGTCACCAAAAACTACTGATTTTGTCAGCTTGACACATGGGTCAGTAGCAAAAGACAGGAGGTGATGTGTTATTCCTCCCCAGCCACAAGCGTTCAAATGCTGTTTCTATGCCATGAACCACCTGCACCCAGGGTGGCACAGAACTGGCCAGTTACACCTATGGCTGTAGCTATACATAGTCAATGTTTCAGGAGTTTCTTGGTCTCTCTAATCCAAGAATGCCCTTTAGGAGAGTCTTTTGCTGTAACTTTTGTGCTGTACTTTATTTTATGTTAATTCCTACATTCTCTTTATAGATCATACACTCAAACAAAATCTGAGCAGAGATGTTTGAAAAGGAAGATGAGGATGGGGGAAGCAGAGTACTGTTGGGCTGGGAAAGCTTTGACTTGCATCTCATTAGTTCTTTACCGGCAAAGGAAAGGAAAGTAATTTTAGCCTGGAGAACTAATATGTGTGGGGCAACTCCTTCCCACAGGCCAGCTGTCTTGACAAAAGGGGAAGAATCATCTGTGAGGAACTCAAATTTCCTCTTGAAGGTTTTCACTTGCTCCTTCTCACCTATAGTAGGAGAATGAGTCTTCCTAAACTCAAAGGATCCTTAGAGAGCTACAGCAGGCTAGGGCCATCTTCATGGAGAACGGATGTCTCCATCTTGGCTCTTTGCAGTTCCATGTCTTGATCTGGCCATTATCAGATCCCTTCAGCCACGGCTTCTGTCCTCATTTACCATAAGGTGGGATTACCACCACAAAGGAAGCCAGCTGGGGACTGTGACAAAGTATATATCCACCTAAGCCATGGCTGCCAAGCCTAACTAGTTTATTTCTAGCCATTCTTCTGAACAGCTTCTGACAGCTTCACACAGGTGGCTGACCCCTCTCTTCTATTCTTTTGCAGGTGGGGAGGTAGCTGGCCCCTCATTCTCACTGCTGCTTTTGTCCTTGTTGTTCCAGTAGCTGCTCTTATTGTATTTACCCATAATGTGTCTATTAAGCACACATTGTTATAAAACATTGAAAAGGTAAGTAGCTCTTTAGTTCAGAGAATTTGGGGGGCCTCCCCCCTCTTTTTGATGTATTAAATCTCTATAAAGGCATACTTCTCACTTCTGTATATATCCCAGTGTCATTGCAAATGATTGCTTTTTAGGTTCCGGCAAATTTGAAAAAAAAAAAAGTGCCAGAGAGCAGTCAGCTGAACAGAAGAAGCTTTTGTATAAATAAATGGCTGGGCTGTTTTTTAAAACACTTGCTTTTTAAACAATTACAGTTCAGAAACCCAGTAAATAGCTTCTAAAACATCTTCCATAGAAAACAGAAAATGCTGAGTGTTTCTAGAGAGCGAATGATACTCTGAAAGATTTGAGAGATGTGCCCTGTGGGGTAGCAGCAAGCAGTAGTTTGCTTTTAAAGCAATCTTGTTTTCAAAGTAATTTCATTCTGGCAAAGGTTTTCATGGAGGTACAGGTGTCTCCATGAAACTTTCTACCCAAAGACATTTTAATTGAGTGAGTATAGCTGGAGATCTAGAGTATTTGGCTTGGCTCATGGGAGAATGTGATACGAGTCCCCCTCTCCCACATCTCTACGTTTTCTTGTATGGGATAAAAAGAAAAAGAAACCCTCTTTTCTGAACCAGATAAGAACTTTAAGTAAGATATCAAGCAGGTCTTCCCACCTCAAGCAGCCCAGCTACATAGAGTGATATACAAGCACACTTGTTCCTGTGCAGAAGCAAGCAAACTTTAAAAACATTTAAAGCTGCTCAAATCTGAACTGCTAGTCTAGTCAACATTCCTGATTTGCCTTCTCCATCCTGTCCATCCTCCCACTTACAAACCTCATATGGGCTGCATACTCACTCCCAGATATGTCTTGGTGTTGGAATCATGCTGGAGAATACACCAACACCAAAAAGGAATTATTTGTGCATTTTTCTTCCATGACCATTCCTGTATGTCCCCCAACACCCTGGCAAAAGTCCTTATGTCCTTCCTCCATGGGCAACTGTGGGTTGGTTCTAAATTAAGTGATTATGCTACTATGAATGATTACAGCATCTTTGAAATCCAGACAACGGCAGGAAAAGGAAAAGGCAGCAGCTGTACACGAATAAAAAAAGTGCACACTGACCTTTTGAATGCCTAGAGTTATCTGTCAAACAGCACCTGCATGTCATGGCAGTCCCTGCTCGTTCTCAGCCAACGTTTGGGAAAGGGCAGGGATGAAATTCTCTTCCCAATCATCTACCCCTCCCCTTCCTGTACTGTGTAGAATAATAGGTAGTCTTTTTGTTGTTGCTGTTATTATATTGAAGTCAGTCAGTTTAGGGCTATTCCAATCAAAAGGGACCTAAGCCAAATTCCTAAGTCTCCATGTAGAGTTGACTCAGCAAGAAAACTTACAATTCCAGAACACTTGTTTTAACTAACAAATGTGTGTCTGTAGTATATGCTGGAAACCATTTATCCAATGCTTTACACTTTGTATAGTCACTTACATGTGAGTTAAAATAAAATACACTATTACCATTCTGATAGCATGTCGCACCCACTTTTCACTGCTGGAAGTGACAACACAAGCTGTAGGATACAATCATAGGCCCTGCTGTTTCTCATCCATGGTGTTTTGATCTCAGTTTGCATTGCATACAAGAGGCTATGCCAAGTGCAAGAAACAGGTATATAAGGAGATGCTTATCCTTTTTATGTTTCATCAGGATGTCATTCAGCACAGATGCTTATTGAGAGATTTGGAGACCTGTCATTGCACTTCAGGCAGGCATACCTGCAGGAGTCTACCAAAGCCCCAGTGGGAGAATCTTGGCTACACAGTTTATGGTGATGGTGGATTGCTCTCAGGTTTCCTCTCTAGCTTACTCCTTTGGCCTTTTGGCTAGGGACATAGGCAACTGGTAGGTGGTGCATAGAGGAGCGTGTGACCCCCTGAAGGGGCCGGTCCCCCTCTTCCCCCGATGCCTGACACTGATGCTCTCAGTAGGGCTGGTGCCATTGGTGGCTTCTGCAGGTGCACCCCCAGATTTAGGAGGCACCAGTCCCTCATAGCTAGGGGCAAGCAAGACTAGGGGCAACTGAACTCTAAGACCTTGGGGCTTGCACATATGATGTCTGCCATGGATTTGGGAGTATCTGAAGGCCCAGGCAGAAGAATCTGGGGGGTAGGATACTTACTGGTGGTCACACCACACAGACTTGAATGACTGAGCTCTGCTTAGTCAATAGATTTCGAAACTGATTTGGCTGATTTGGCCTGAGACAGAAAATAAAATTAACCCCCCTCCTCTCCCCCAGTAAAAACAACTGAGAGCTTTCTCCTACCAATATACAGTTCTGGTTATTTCTGTAAGATCAATATATGATCACTCAGATTTATGGTCACTCAAACCATTTAGATGTCTTTTCTCATACTAATTTCAAGAACTTAATTTAATAAAACAGAGCATGGCTCAGTGAATCAGTGATGGATAGGGAATTTGCTTTATACACAAAACACATTAAAAACAAAAAAGCATTGGGAAGGAATTGCCCTATCAGTCTTGACAACTTGAATTGGTTCTTATCTGTCTGAAGAAAAACATATTCTTATTTAAAAATAGGTAATTTTGCTTTATAAGGGGAGTGAGAACATATTATTTTCACTAGTGGATGATGATCATCTGTCACTTTCTACATGGCCTCAGTTGAGATCTGCAAGGCCATTTTACCAAAACAGTAGGTTCTCTAACTATAATTTGAACTTCTGCACTTAGCAGAATTAAAAGCAGACCCCCAGGTTTAATATCATTAACATATCTATAGAACAACTTCCATACAATTGCCAGGAATATCTTTTTTTTTGACAAATGATACTGAAACTCATAATATTAACATTCTAATATAATAAAAACCTAACCACTTCTGGCTGTGTGTCTGTCTGTCCATAATGCTTTGGGTCAGCTGCGCTTGGCAGTGGGGAGTGGTATGCAGCCACAGGGCATGGCATAGGGAGTAACCATGGTGGAGGAGCACCTGCTGCATGGTGTGGGGCTTGGTCCTGGGGAGTGGCACAGGGTATGCACAGGGACATGGCGCATGGCTGCAGGTGTGTGTGTGGGGGGGGGGGAGTGCGAGTGCATGGAATGAGGAGCTTCCACCAGCTGCAGCTGCATGGCATGGCCCTGGAGTGTGAGAGGGTGTGTAGGGGGGTGCAGGGTGGGGCATGGCATATGGCTGTAGGATGCCACATAGGCACCCCATCCCATACTTCGCTGCAGCTGGCAGGTGCTGTCCACACCCTGCTGCCTTTTCCTTGCATACCACCCTGCAGCTGCATGCTATGCCCCTTGTGAGGCCAGAAGTCATGGCCCCCTGCATGAGGAGTACCTGCTAGCTGCAGGCCATGGGGTGCCACGCAGGGAGTGAGCAGGGGGAGAGCAGCACCACCTGCAGCAAAGACCATGGGGTGGGACATGCCCCCCTGCCCGCTCCCTGTGCCACACCTCTCTGCGGCCCTCCCTGCGGCCACACATAATGCCCCATCTGGTGCACCACACCCCCTGCCACACCCCAGAGCCATGCTGGGCAGCTCGCAGGAGCTCCCCGTACCACGCACCCCTCTCCATCCACAGCCATGTGCCATGATCCCCAACGTGCCCCGCGCCACACCCCAGGGCCAAGCTCCACACCATGTAGCCTCAGTCATCAGGTGCTCCCCTGCCATGGCTGCTCCCTATGCCATGCCCTGTGGCTACATACCGTACCCCACCACACGCCCTCCACCATAAGCCAGGGTTGCTTCCCGTGCCGCACAGCTGTAGCCTGCGAACACTCCCCCTACCATGGCCGCTCACCATACCATGTCCCATGGCCATGCACTACCCCCATGTCCCCTGCATCACACCCTGGGGCCACTCCCTATATCATGCAGCCACAGCCAGCAGGTGTTCCCCCCACCATGGCTGCTCCCCCACACCATCACCATGCACAACCCCCTCTGTCAACCATGCAGCATGCCCACCCGTTTGCCTTGCGCCATACCCTGGGGCCACTCCTCATGCCACACCACATCCTGCCCCACGGCCACGCACCACCCACCTACGCAGCTGCATGCCACACTCCACATGTACCCTGTGCCACACCCCAAAGCCACTTCCCATGCCATACAGGTGTCAAGTGCTCCCCACTCCATGGCCACTGCCTGCACCATGTCCTGCGGCTGCACAGTACCCCACCCTGATGCAAGCTTGAGCCACACCCCCCTCACATGCAGAGCAGCGGGGAGCAGGGATGGAGCGGAGCTGGACCAAAACCGGCAAGGGAAGCAGGACATGACTTAGAGCAGTGGTGGGAGGGGGGCAGGTAGCAGGGCAGGACCCAGAACAAATGGGTGGGTGTCACAGGCCAGCTGGGTACTGTGAGTATATTCATTTGGATCAAGGAGGCAAGTAGGGAGTGGAATAAAGGCAAATTTACTATAGCTTACACAGACACACACACACACACACACACAACAGTTAACAGAAAGATAAATGCAATAAGCAGAGAAGGCAATATAAAAGAGCTAGTAGTAAAATAATAACAACAGATAATAATAACAGATAGACAATAGATCAATCTGTCACAGGCCAACTGGGCACTGTGAG
>JAGPOW010003648.1:25637837-25691001 GCA_030014935.1 Caiman crocodilus | reverse complement strand
AATAAAAACTTTTTTTCTTTTTCAAACTTCCAACTGGTATTCGTATATTGGCTTACGCATACCGGGCACGAATTCAGACTTGGGCTGAAGCATAACAATTGGATTACAAGAGTGAAATACAGTCACTGACTGAAGAGTGAGGGGGGAAAGATAATGCAATAATAGCTTATCAAAACTCCCATCCAAGAAGGCGTGCACATTTGATTCCTGAACATGGGATGGGTCTCTGGAGCTGGCCATCTATATGCCCCTTTGACTGGATTTGTTCAGATACCCCACCAAGTTCCAGGATTCCCCACAGAACAGGCAGTTCTGTTTTCTTGTTTCCTGGTCTATGCCACTACAGACCCATTCCCTATACATAAACCATCCTGTATAACTACAGACACAAGAATGGCCCTGTAGACCAATCAGACAGCATTCCCTGAGGAAGTAATTCTTTGCAATGTATGCTTTCAGCCAGAGCTGAAATTGTTTTCTTCCAGTTTTCTGGCTGAACAAAAAATTGAAAACAAAAATTACTCCCATTTAAGTACATTTTCAAGGTAACTCCTTACAAATTGAAAATTGAAATGTTTCATTCTGAAGTACTGAAACAAACCATTTAGACTTGACATGATGTTCAGCTAAAGCAATTTAATAAATATAACATGGATTCACAAACCTGACTCTGAATAAGTTTCAGCAAATAAAATTTCAATTAAAATATGCAAGCAACATAAAATGAAAACATTGTGTAACTTTCCCCCCACTTTTAACACTTTAAAATATTTTCTAGCAAGGGAGAAGCATTTTATTTCTTTTATCTGCTGTTTAGTAATGACCAAAACAGTTGCCAGTGCTCTCTGGATCCTGTAGCTCACCAAAACCTCAGTCGTAGCCTGGACACTGATTAACTCAGTCATCCCTGCAAACAAAACACATTTTCAAACAGCATCTGTTTGCCTAGAAGAAAAAAACTATAAATTATTCTGTATAATCAGTCTCCTGTATTACAGTTCCTGTCAGCTTATATTGTATGTGAATAACAAACCCATTTTAAATCAACAGATTCTAAAAAAAGAGGAAAAACTCATGAAGTGTGTCGAACATTAGCTGGCTGGAACCAAAATAATAAGCAATCTTGCTAAGAGAATATGATCCTTGTCCTAGGAAAAGGCTGTTCTGCACAAATAAGAAAGCAGAAATACATGAATGCCAAATATAAGTGACAACATCCCAAGTGCAGAAAAGAAAGAAAAAGACAGCATATTGTAGTGAATCTCGAAGGATAAACAACAAACGTCAGTGAAGAAAGCGTACAAGCAATACATCCCTGTTAATATTTCCCCACTTGCTATGATGTTCTTCCCACATACTTGGTGTCTTTTTTGGTAGTATCTATACTGAAAGTGATGTTCTGGTCAAGTTCCCCCTGCTGGACAGCCACCAGGCAGATTATTTGTGTCCCAACATGTTGGATTTAGCATTGTACTGCAACTACTGCCTCTGGCTTTGGGTCTTGAGGCTCATCCTTAAGGGTCAGAATCTGCATTCTGACAACCAAGAGCCTGCAGTTCAGCTGGCTACTTCCTATGACTACTAGTGCCGGGCATCAAAGGCACTCCAGGTTCATTATACCCTTTCCCAGAGCTCTCACCTTGCAGACACTTTGGTTCACAGTTTATTTCTTTGGGGACACGTGATAGTTGAAGCACACAACACTCAGGCTTTGCTATCATTCTAACTCAGGGCACTGACAGAAGTGACATTTTGTTGTGCAACTAGCTACTTGAAAGTGCTATACAACCATGCCCTGACAGAAATGCACAGCTGCTGAGCACTGTAAAAGAGCCTTATTATGCAAGAAATTAACTCACCTTACATGAGGGTTCAGATGAAGGCACTCCAAAAGCAGAACACCTCATTGACTTCTGTCAGTGTGTGCCAGAAGCAGAGCTACGCTGATGTAGCCTATTTAATTGTTCCAAGTGCTGTCTTCAGGTCGTGGAGGGAAAGGAAGGGAGGGATCTCAGTCTGGAGCTTGCCCAGCCTGTGTTGAGCGGGGAGGGGTGGATTGGAGCTGGGCATACCCCAAAACAAACTCCCTCCCATCCCTTCTATCCTGAAGACAGTGCCAGAGCTGGGGGTGGGGGCAGGGGAGAGAGGCTACAGACATGCAGCCAGCTCCAAAGTGGAGCTCTATTCCCTATCCCCTGGACCTAACAGAAGATCTGTTGGGACAAGGGCGGGGAGGAAGGGAGAAGTCACTGTAACTCATGGCATTTCCTGTAAAGTGGCATGAGTTACAGCAGGGAGTTGCATATCTGTCAGTGCCCTCAGTTACATTATGTGGCATTAAAACTAAATAGACAAGAGCTAGATAAAATATTAAAAAGCTGGAATGTGTTTTCCCATCTCTGATGTTTCATCTGAGTCTTCTAAGAAAATCCAGATCCTTCTCTCCAGTACATGGGATCTTTTCCAGAACATAAAAAGTTTTCTCTAACTCCTTCAGTCAGCTTTTTATTTCTGGTCTCTTCTTCCTTCTCTCTAATATTGTCAACTGAGGTAGCCTTTTGTAAGATGACCCTCTGAGCAGCCCTACTAGGTGATAAAGTTAGTTGATTACTGCTCACTGGAGTTCAGATTTGAACTGGCTTGCCCTAAATGGCAGCCAACACTTTGTCCAAGAGGGCTCCCCCACAAGTGGGGACTTTCCAGATTTAGCAGCTCTCCATAATTAGACCTGTGGCTTTCCCCATTGAAATTCAGGCTCAACATGGAAGTCAGTCAAGTCTACACTGATGTTCCCACAGTTGCTAGTAGTAGTCTTAGAGCAAAAGTTGTACAATTTCTTAATATTCAGGATGGGAGGGACCCTCCAGTCCATCCTGTCACTTTTATTGACACAGAATGGAAAGATTATGATGGTAACTGGCTAGAGAAGAATTTCCATTGCACAGAAATTTTCTGATGGTATTAGTTGTATTACTGATTTTTATGCCAGTTGCTCCTCCTCCTGCCAGGTCTGAGGATAAGAGGGGCTATGGTATAGCAGTGCTTCCTGACATCTATCCTTCCCTAGAATGAGGCCCCTTAATTTTTGTTCCAGGAGCTCAAGTTAGAGCTAGTTTAATTTCTGTCCAGCCTGCTTGGTACAGAAACATGGAGCTGTAACTAGGGCTGGTAAATTACTTCATGTGAATCATTTACTTGTCAAAAATTGCCATTCTGTTTTGACCAAAACTATAAACAAAAATTAGGTCAAATAACTTAAAAATTAAAAAAGTGGAAGTATTTCATGTTGACATTGACCTTAATTTCATATTACATAAAACAACAAAACCAACAATAATATTAATAAAACTGAATGAAATGTTTTAGTCAAAAGAAATTCCACCTAGACCTAGTTTTTCAGTTCACCCATTAAAACAAAAAATAAAACTATCCCTAAAGCTCCAAGCAAAACTGCACCCTCTGGCCCTCACTCTACTGTTCATGAGCTCTACTCAGTTGCAATAAAATAAGTAGGCTTCACCACTGACAAAATGGTACAAGATACCTAGTGCTCTTTATCAAAAAACAAAGCATGTTGAATAGAAAGCTCTGGGTATCTTGTACCAGCTCAGTACCAGCTACTATATGTGCACACATTTGGGTGGTAGCAGGCTTGCTCGTGCATTTATGACTTTTTTTCATTTCATTGCTGAGTGGGAAAGGGGATACACCTCTTTCCAGGGCTACCAGCTAATAGAAATTCTCCTATTGGTACAAGGTGCAGAGACCCGTAGGACTAGAAGGTGCTTTTGGCTCTTACAAGTACAGATTTTAAATGGATGATCATCATAGCAATGGTCACTGAATTGCTACACCATTAAATAAGATACTGATTAATGTGGTAGATCAACGACCCTGCCTCCTGGTGGTGCTGTTGTCTTGAGAGCCTTCAATACTATTAGCTAACAGAACTAAGCTAGGATCGAATTCAAGCTAGACATATGCTCCCAAAAGCCAGCAGAAAGTACCATGCATCTCAGTTCCACTTGCACAAATGACAAAACCACATTTAATCATTTTCTCTGGAATGATACTTTGTTCTTGGAAAAAACAGGGTTAGATATATATGTAGCTTTAAAAAAACACCCCAATTCCCAGTTTTCCAAAACAGGGATTTCAAGGGTTAATGATGAAGCTGAAACCCCTGGATGACCCCATATTGCCAGTGGAGGACTTCTTCCTTTCTCACATCCAGCCCCTTCTCAAAAGCAGAAAATGACATATTTTTCTTGCTTAGCATGTAAAGTAAATTCTTTTTAAATAGTTCAACAAAAATACAAGTCTTAAATAACAGAATGCTGGGATCTCTGGACTGTCTTGCTGGATTAATGAACCCAGTTCTGCAAGAGGCTAAGAAGTCTCTGCAAGGTACTAAGCATCACCAAGTTCCTGGGAGTAGGAGGTATTCAATAACTTTCAGGAGACACTGAAGACCTTGAAGCATTTAACTTTAATTTAGCACAGTAAGAGTAAGTGATCAAAGATAACAGTTCTTGGTAATCAGATGACCGCACAATTGCTGAGGATGTCAAATCCAAAATCTTAAGCAAACATTTGTTTTTGAGTTAAAAATTTGCATTAATCTATTCTATAGACACATCACCCCCCTCCGCTCCCCCAATCCTGGCCATATACAATGGACTTCCAATTTTGGGGAAAAAAAGTTTTATATACTGACGTGGTTTCTTCCAGGAATGCTGGAAGCTCTTGATTCAGTACCAAGGGGATAAAGCCGTCAATGGCTTGTGCCCTGCATACCTAAGGGACTGCCTTCCCCCTTCTCCCTTTGGCTGACATGGTGCTCCCTCAGGTCAGCTGAGAACAACCTCCTGTAAATACCTTCTGTATGCCAAAGCCATTTGGTTAAAAAAAAATGTTGAAAGTCATTTTAAGTAGTTGGGCCTCAATTCTGGAACTCCATCTCCTTTGTGGCATGTCTGAGGCTGATCTAGACATTTCCTGTAAGTACCAATTTTTTTTTTTATTTGGGCAGTTGTGTAGCAGGAAGAATTAAGTGTTGTGACACTGTTTGGGGAGTTTGTGTTTATTACATACTATTCCATTTCAATGTTTTGCCTGTTTTGATACATTTATCTTCTTTTTTATTGTGTCATCTCCTTTGTACTGTACAAAGGAATTGAATTGAATTGTTCAAAATGCAACCTAAGCATACCTGGTAGGCTGACAGACAGATGCTACATATATCATGGGAAACATAGTGGGGGTATTGTGGTGGCTGGCAGCCACGTTGGGGGTATAAATGGGGTCAAGGGGAGTAAACACAATCTTAGCAACCAGGGTGGAGAATGTATGGCAATTGCTGTTCGGGGGGGGGGGGGGCGGTGTTCCGAGGGAAATTTCTGTGAACAGAGACAGGGTCTGGTTGACTGAGATGGATTGTCTTTTTATTTTTATTTTTTACAAAAAAACCACTAACTGATTGGGGCTGGGGGAACTCTAGCTCCTACTAGCAGAGGAGTAAGACATCTGTCCAGAATCCTAGAAACTGAAAGAGGTTGAGGGGAATTTTAATAACTTTTATTTCAACCTGAGAAACATGCATCCTGCTCTGAGCTCCTTCTGGAAAAAGAAATTGAACACCAAAGCTAAGTACAGACACTCAAAAAACCTAAGGCTGAATCAATCCAGTCTTTGCAGGTTACTCTATGCTGCATAGCTTGAATCTATAAGCTAGTGTTTCCCAACTTTTTGGTTCTGGCAGCACACTTACTGGGCTCTCCCATCCCACAGCACACTGACCAAATGCGGAGTGGAGTGGTGGTGGGGGATGGGTGGCGAACATCTGGGTGTGGAGTGGATTTGGGAGGGAAGGTGGGGTGAGCAGCCCAGCACAGAGTGGGAGGGGTGCATTTGAACACGGTGCACAGATATAAATCACCGGCTGGAGCCATGGCCCCTTCTCCCTCTGTCTGTCTGTCTGTCCACAGCAGCAGCAGGTGGTGGCGTAGCTCCAGCCAGTAGGGTGTGTGGCTCCAGCCCAAAATTCCACGGCACACCTGGACTAGCCTCACGGCACATCAGTGTGTCACAGCACACTGGTTGGAAATGCTACTAAAAGCAAGTGAACAGACATTCACTTTTGATTCCAGAAATGCAGCCACATGCCTGCAGTGGCCCAGGCCAGAAGCTGGGGGGCAGCAGAGTATGACTCCCTGCTTGGCTGGAACAGACAGTTGAGGCCAAGGCTAGCCCACCCATTGTGTGCAGGGAGGTTTGTGGGGAATGTGCAAAGTATCATGGGATGCTGGGGGACTATGAGTTAACTTGAATCTGGAAGGGATCTGGGACAGAAGTTCAATAAACTGATTGAACCTAAATCAGTTATGTCTGATACTACATCCAGCCAGGTTTATCTTAAACCAGTTTTGGCTATTTGGAAAACAGTTTGTGTGTACTGAACTTCTGTTGTGTTACAGATCTGAACCAGTTTCTGATCACTTATACAAGTTTGTGCATAATTTCTTTCGTTAGCTCAACACATTGGATCCATCCAGAAGCTTCAGAGGTGGAGGATTCAATCTGCACTAATTGAGAGCAGCTCTCACAAATTTGAATAGCCCCAGTAAGAGGGTGGTGGGTTCCATGTAAGCTGCAGTTTCCTGAGCTTTTTCTAGGGAGGATGGCATATAAATCTAATAAATAACAGAGATAATAAGAGAATCTGGCAGAAGTGTCCACTAACTCTATTAGGTAATTTGAACAAGCTGCCTGGTGGGTCTGCCAGATGTAGCAGGCTTTTAATCAATTGACAGTTGGATGTATAAGCATCTGACGCTGGCTTGCTCATTTCCTCTATGAAAAGGAAGAAAGCTATGGCTAGGTCTGAACTCTTTAACTGGAACTGGTTCACTCCTCTCCTTTTCCAAATGGGTTTTTGCCTGTCACATGGTCACTAGAAACCTAGGAAGACAACAGAATATTCCCTTCTTCCCCCATAGAGTTCAAACTGTACAGACTCTCCAAACTGGCCAGGAATAGGTAGAGTACTACAGGTGTTTCCACATTCTAAGTAGCAAAGATTTTCTTTCGGCTGCCAATACTGTGATTGTAATAAACATGCCAGCTGATGACCTATGTATACAATCCGCTATAAAAGACGAGTTAGAACCTGTGCTCTATTTGTTTATGTTAAATTAATGTTTGATTTACTATTATTAGTCCTTTGAACAGAAATGACAAATGCTGTGTACCGCATGTATAATGCTGTAATATTTATACAGCATACAGATGCAAGTCTTTAGTTCCTTGTCTGCCTCACCCAGCACAGTATGACATGACTAAACATGTCGCACCTTTTCCTTCAACCCCCACCCAAGAATTCAAACTGACAGGGGAGCCTCCCTACAATCCTCTCCAGCCCCTGCCCCACTTAGAAAAAAAATCCTCCTCTTTCCAGCTTACATACCACAGCCTGCTCAGTGGCCTTAAAGACTATGGCACTGCACCACAAATTTAAGATCTCATGAATCAGTAGTCACCAAACTGACTCTAGTGTCTTAAAATTTTGTCTGCTGTCAAGTAAAAGTAATCTAGTGCCACCTATAGCCCTCAACATACCAGATTCCCAAGAAATGTACCCATGTAAAGCGCAGAGATGTTGCCCGCCCCAGGAGTTTACAAATTATAGATTACATGTCTTGTTTTGTTTTGTTACATGTCTGTTCTCAGTTGTCTCAAACATTGAGAGCTCATGGGGCAGACCCACCAAATTTCATAGAACTGGAGACAGTAGCTTGTGTTAAAGAGGAAGAGTGAGACTATCCACTGAGAGCAATGCCAGGGCAAGCTGAGAGTTGACTTATTCTTTGGCCATGGTTATGCTATAGAACATTACTTGGTTTAACCTTGGGATATGAGGCACCAAGGCAGGTGCCAGAATGCTGACTGCAGTGTAGTGGTCAGTGGAGAGATGGTCAAGTCACATTCAGAGTCATATTAATTGTGATCAAGATTCACTCCTGTTTCAGTCTACACCAGGGGTTTTCAACCTTTTTTAAGGAGTGTACCTCTTCTGGTGGCAGATGTGGAATGGGGGCGGTAACAGGGCTGTGGCAGCAGTCAGATGTGCAGCAGGGGGAGGGAAGTGGCAGTGCCTGGATGCAGAGTGGCAGGGAGGAGCTTGCACACAGTGGTGTGGGGTGGTGGATGGCTGCCACGTGCAAGCCCCCTGCTCCCCCTGCCTGTCTGGCCCACAGAGGGAAGCCGCTGCCTTCATCCCCCCACCCAGCCCTACTCCTGAGAAGCAGTAGTGCAGGGTGGTGGGTGGCAGAGCTCTGTCCCTGCCTACCCACACATACCCCCTAGCACCTTTCCAAGAACCACCTTTCCAGGGGTTCACATACCCCCAGTTGACAACCCTGGGTCTATACCAATTGTACATGGCCTCTTCTGTTATATGACTCTTTCTTCAGGAGGATTTAAGTCCCGGACAGATATCTGATAGAAGACTGTCCAGACTTATCTGTTGTTTGCAATACCCACTCTTAGAAGCTGTTCTCTTGCCTGCACCTGTCAGTGACGAGACTGTCAGAAGCTGTGAGACTTCCTGAATATGGCAAAAAATGATCATTCTTACTTCTTCAAAGAGCTCTTTTTGATGAATCACTATGAAGTTCCTTTTTCTGGAAGATGTTTCCTGTCAGAGGCTTCACATCAAACATCCTCACAAGCCACAAAATGTTCCCGTGATAAAATGGTAGACTACATAGACTTCATGTGACAACTGCATAATATGCTTCAAATCTATGTCAATGAGTTACAACGTGCCTCATTATCCTCCTTTAAAAAAACCTTTACTTTGGCATACCATCTACAAAGAAACTAGAAAATGGTGAAGACCCTGGTAAAGACACTGCCTTTTATCAGTTACTTTTACTAAATATAAGGTAGTATACAAATTATGTATTCCTGTTTAAAGATTTTCTAAAAGTACCTGTAATATACACAGGACATTTTATGTGGCATGCCTATATGGTAGCATTTCAGAAGGGTGGAAATATCTGTTCAAGAAGACCCAGGAGCACACAGGCAATCAGACCAACCAGGATAATCAGCACAGTTGCATAGGATCCAGTGGGAGGATCTGGCAGAGTTGCAACAGTGCAGAAGTTATTTGGGGATAAGGGAGCATCCATTTCTACTTTGTTGTAGATCAATTCATTCTGCAAGTCAAAGTCTGCTTCCCACATGGACTTAATAATGACTGTCACAGTGCCAGATGATTTGCAACAGCTATAAAAATAATTGTGTGTGGATGTAAATCACTTATACAAAATAATTCAAGTTAGTCCATGACTAATTTCAAGCATCAACAAGCTTTAACTCTGAGTTGACTGTGTTAGTCTGGGGGTTGGGAGACCCAGATAAAGAGAAAAAGCAAGCACAGTTTCCACTAACCTACAAGGTGAGTGTCTGGATTCCTGAGCAGGCTGAAAGCTGAGCTCAACAGGAAGGGCATGCAAGGTTGATCAGCCATACACAATGCAGGAGGTGCTGCTGTAGTCATCAAGAATTAGCACAGGGGCTTCCGCCAAAAGACAGAAAGAGAGCAATTTTGTTAACACCAAAAAAGAAAGTGCAAACAAAATGCATATCACTGATGACACCAGTGTAGAACTGGCAGGACATCCCATTAATTTCAAAATTAATTCCCCCAGATTAACCAGAGTAGGCAAGGACAGAATCTGACCTCAGGTGCATTCATTTTCCTCAGATGATCTGTGAGGGGTTGGGATCAATAATTCCCATTAAGAGGAAGGGGAGTCACCTCAATAGATTACTTATCTGCATATCCATTAGAAAGGAAGAGCCCCATATCAACTTCTTAAAACACAACAAAGAATAATTTTAACATCTTACATTTATTTGTACATTGACTTGCATGTCAGTTTAGGGGTGTTTGGCAAGGAAAGCTCATTTACTCACTTCTCAGTGTCAGTGAAGTGCAGTGAGCCTATTCAGGTCAAAAGAGAGCTCTTCCAGATCAAATGTCTAAGGGACATAACTGAGGAGTAAAGCATAGCTGTGATACTCTGAAGTCATTCCGCAGACAGCTTCTTCAAAGCACACTGTTGGCTGAAACCTGGATGTAGTTTCATGCAATGTATAAACCTGTTTCTGTCAATGGTTTCTAAATTAGAGCTCTTAAGGTTTACTGGAGGTGTAAGAATTATAAACCTAGCAAAATATGTGTGGAAAACTAATGGGTTCTTTATAAAGGCCTCCAATGTAAATATTGATGAGCCTCCTGTTCGGCTAATTTACCCACCACAGACACACTGTATCTGTGAACCAGAAATGTAAGAAGCTTAGCCAACAATGATGCTCTTTGTATAATGAAAGCCAGTCTTTCGAGTTTGCAGCCTCTGTAATCAGGGATGCCTGACATGGGGGATATGAAAGTGTCAAGACAGCTCCATGTCAGTGCTTTCTCCTTTTTCTCATTTACACGGACATTTCTACCCCTTTTCCAAAGACAGCTTATATCTAAAAAGTGGATGGCAAGGGACTATTTCCCCACATCAGGCCCACTGTTTTCTGTGGTCTTCTCCTATAACACCTACAGATGGTTTGGAAACCACAGGTTCCTTGATGTTGAGGGGAGGGAACCCAGAGGAGTTTCTAGTTGACTGTGGCTGTACTGTTCTGTTCACACGTGGTGGCATTAGAGCTCCCTGCAAGTCCCTTTCAGCCATTCACAGGCTGTTCTCTAAGTAGCTACCCTAATCTTGGAAAACTAAAAAGCCACAGTTAAGCACACACTACCTCTCAGTCTATTCACTCTATGATGGTGTGCAAAGGATTCCAGCTCTCTAGTCCCAGGCCTTACATAAGACAGCATGGACTGTGGGGAGTTTGTGGAAGGCATGGGAGGAGGGATGGGATCTTATTTGAAAAGCCTTCCCCCTGCAAGTGTTACTTTCTCTCTGTGTGTTTCTGCAAGGCAATTATTATAGTGTCTTCAATTATTGTTTCTATGAGATACCAGTGTCAGGCTGGAAACCAGCTATATTTGTCACCATCTTTAGAAGGGTGTAACACATTGTCCCTATGGAAGTCAGGCTATGTGGCTCTTGAGGCTGGGAGAAGGGAGCTTGAGACTGAGAAGAATAGAAGGGCTAAATGCATAAATAGGAAGTGAATAGGAAATGATGTCTCAGGTGTATTCTCCATCACAACAGTATATCCCCACTGGCTTTGATCAACTTTCTTCTTCTTCTGCATCAGTGAAGCTAATTCAGAGTTAGATCTGCTATTGTTTTGGAAGAAATACATTACCCTTTGTAGCAGACTTTTTCAGTTACAGCTTGGTACCATGAAAATTAAGAACTCTAGAGTAAAATGGCATGTGTTCGCTTGGCTCTCATAAGTACCTACTGTAGTCAAAGGCTTGTGAAACCTCCATTTAGAAACCAAGCTGGATCTCCATGTTTCTACTGGCTGAAATTAGCATGAGGTTGTTCCAAGTAGAGACTGAAGGATTTTAAGAGAGCAGTTTTATACCCCACACATCTGATAGTGGTCTCAGCTTTACCAAGATAAAACGTGAGTTAAAGTGGAGTAAATTGTTTGAATGTAGACTGATTTTAGGAACAAGTAAGATAAGGGGCCTGATTACATGCTTGTGAAGAGTTTTTGGCTTAAAACCTAATGCTAAAACTTATTAGGAAACAAATATGCCTAAAATGTCATTGAAACCTGCCTATTCCAAGTCAGAATACTCCTTTGAAGAAAGTTGGATTTCAGTGAAGGACTTACTGGAATGGCAACAGGGGCTCAGCAGACATCTGCCTGCTTTCCTCCAGTTCCTCCACCTCATACCCCAAGTTCCTGAACTTCCTCAGTTAGAGATCATAGGACTTCTAATGTGTGTAGCTCCAGAGCCAGCTGCCAGATGGACCAGTTTGAAGTCAGGGACTGCAGATCTCCAGGTTCTGTAGAACCAAAGCAGCCCATCCAGTCTATCCGGGGCCCAATTCCCTCTGTGAGAGAAAGTTGGACTCTTTTTTAGGTTTCATTCTTAAGTAGAACAGAATCAGGCTTCCACAAATCTTAGTCCTCCATGAAGCAGGATTACCTTTCTTACCTTTCTTAATGGCTAGGGACAGAAGTTACACATAAACCAGTTTAAGTGATCAGAAACTTGTTTAAATCTGTAATAGAACAAAAGCTCAGTGCATATAAACTAGTTTCAAAATGGCTGAACTAGTTTATGAAACTTCTGTCCTAGACCCCTTCCTGGCTCAAGTTAAATCACAGTCCCCCAGAATGCTTTACAGCCCTGGGCTGGGCTGGGCTATCTGCTCCAGAGAGCAAGGCTGGCCCCACCCCTCTGCACCCTAGCTGGAGTGGTGAGGGCTGGCTGACAAGGGGAGGGGGCGTGCAAAACCAGATGGGGATGCAATCCAGTCTACGGAAGGGAGGGGGAGAAAACCCAGTTTGGGGTCTGGGGCCAGGGAAGAGGGTTAAACATCCCTTCCCCCACTCAAACTTACTGGAAGAGGTAAGTGGAAGAGGAAGTGATAAGCAATCTTGCAGAGTCCTTCTGTTGTGATTCTAGACTGCAAATCCCAGAGATCTCAGGGGCAGCAGGAAGAGGAAATGAACATACAGCTGGAGAGCCATGCTGTTGCACCCCCCAGTTTCTGGCCTGAACCACTGAAGGTATGTGGCTGCATTTTCCAAATCAAAGGTAAATGCCTGTTTACTTTTGTTTCAATTTAATCTGTGCAGCTTAAACTAGCCTGAAAAGACTGAATCAATTCAGCCTTGAGGTTTTTCACTATCTGTAGCCTCTGTAATTATTTACTCCACATGGGAACAAATGACGTGGCCGGGGCAGCCTGGACCATTGTTATGAGTGACTACAAGGCTCTAGGGCCCCAGCTCAAGGAGATGAGAGCACAGGTGGTTTTCTTTTCTATTCTTCCAGTGAGCAGACATGGACAGTGCCATGAGGCATGAATTGGTGAGGTCAACCAGTGGCTTCAGAGCTGCTGTTACCAGGTGGGCCTTGGGTTCTTGGACCATGACTCACATTTCCACACAGAGGACATGCTCAGGTGGGATGGGCTTCATCTCTCTCTGAAAGGTAAGTGTGTTTTTTCTTCCAGGCTGGCTGATCTCACATGGTGAGCTTTAAACTAGGTTTGCCGGGGGATGGGGACGCAGAGGAACATGAGGACACTTTGCTGTCAAACCAGGTGATGCATGCAGATAGTACCCAGCTAAGTGAGAGGGGCCAGGGCAGGCTTAGGAACAAGGAGGCAGCACATACACTTACAGGAGGCCTCAAATGCCTCTACACAAATGCTCAAAGCATGGGGAATAAGCAGAAGGAACTTGCCTTCCTGCTAGCTAGCAAAAACCCAGACCTAGTGGGGCTCATGGAAACCTGGTGGGATTCTACCCATGACTGGGCAGTGGACATACAGGCTCTACAGGTGAGACAGAGCAGGGAAGAAAGGGGGGGCGGGGTAGTACTCTACATCAAAAAGCAATATATAACCTTGATGGTCAGGATGGGGTCGGAGTTGGGGCAAACTGAGGTGCTCTGGGTAAGATTGCAAGGGGGTCGTGGGGAAAAGGACTTGATAGTGGGCATTGTGAAAAACCAGAAGATACTCACCTCGCATGGCCTCTTGATTGTGAGCCCAGGAATAACACTAATGAAGTCTCCATGCTATGGCAGGAGCTGCCGGTGCACATCAGATCCTCTTTAACACCTTGCCAGGTGAAGCGTATTGGTGGATCACAGTGGCAGGAGCAATATCCAGGGTCAATCAGGGGCCCAGAGAGAGGGGAGTGAAGTGAAGATGATGGACAGCATGGAAGAGGTATGCATCCTCCTAGAGTCTGAAGATGCAGGAGAAGTGAATATGAGGCCAGAAGGCTTTTTGGGATCTTGGAGGAATCCTCAGAAGGAGAGGAAGTGAAGGAATGGGCACTCTCTACTTCAGATACAAGGTCCTATTTTTTTTGTTTGAACATTTGATTAAATGCCACCACCAGCTAATCAAGCAGATGCTGAGGCAATTAAAGTGAAAAGGATAGGAAGTGCAGGTGTTCCTTTTCCCCAACTCAGTCTTCCCTTTTTTTTTCTCCCTACTCACTGGAAGTGGTGGTAATCTTCACTGGCAACCTAGTGCCCCAGATGGCAGGGATCAATTTAGAAGAAGAAAAGAGGGGTGGATGCTCCCTTCAAAGGAGTTCTGTGCAGACTAACGGCCTCCAGTCACCAATTAAGCTGGGCATGTTGGCAATCTGAGGGAAGGGGAGTGCCAGCAATAACAATCGAGGGAAGACAGGTCAAGCAGAGGAGGTTACCCTCATCCCATCAACAAAAGAGGAAAAAAGAGGATCTGTTAGGTTCCAGCAAATTTTTTTTCTAGTTGTCATTCACAACATTTGCCATTTTTCTGTTTTCTTTGTCAGCACGAAGATCCAGGAGCGAGCCAGCTCTCTGCAGGGTAAGGGTAATAACACCAGCACTTCCCTCACTCTTCTCTCCTTTCCATCTTGAATAACCATCAAAAAAAATCAAAAGTTGTGGCAGGCAGGAATATATGGGAGAAAGAGAGGGGAGTCGCCCTTGGTCTAGCTGGAGAGGGCATGTCATGCAGAGGAGTGCCAGTGAACCCCTATAGGGTATAAGGGCCCATGCCCTTCTGAAGGGGTTACCTGGCAGGCATCTACTACAGACTGCCTCATCAGGCTCAAAGTCGGCTCACGGAGACTGTAAAGTCAAGGGATGTGGTTGACATGGGTGACCTAAACTACCCAGACATCTGCTGGGAGGAGCAGTCAGCCAGGTCCAACTGCTCACATAGGTTCCTAGCTGGAATACAGGACCTCCACCTAACCCAGGAGGTGCATAGTCCATGCCTTGCTGGACTTGCCACAGGCGACAACCTGGTGAAGGGTCTGCTGGTACTCAACCACCTGCACGACAGTGATCATCGCTTGCTGGAATTTACTATCCAGTGCAGGGTGGTGGAAGCAAGCAGTAAGGCAAAAATCCTCAACTTCAGGATGCCTGATTTCAATGAGCTAAGAAGATTAGTAGGAGAGACACTGGGGTATTGGAGCCTCAGTGATTTAGGATTTCAAGATCATCCTCAAGATGATCCTCCGAGCTCAAAGGAAGTCAGTCCCAATGCGCACCAAGGTGGGTAGAAGTGCTAAAGAGCTCCCATGGCTCAGCAATAGCATCCAGGAATGCTTGAGGGCAAAACATGAGGTGTATGATCACTGGAAGCAAGGGGCTGTCACCAAGGAGGATTACACCTCCATTGCTTGTGACTGCAGGGAGGCTGTTAAGAAGGCCAAGACAGAGATGGAGCTAGGGCTAGCAACCAGAATTAGGGATAACAAAATGTCCTTTTTCAAATACAGAGGAAGTAAGATGGGGTAACGTGGGGCCCCTGCAGGACAGGCTTGGCAATCTGGTGATTACAGCAAATGAAAAGGCTGCAACGAATTCTTTGCCTCCATATTCCTGAACAGGGACCAGGACATTTCCCCAACTAGGATAATGGACAGACCCAGGGGAGGCACCGCCATGCCTAGGGTCAGGGACGATCTAGTTAGGGAACTTTTGGAGGGGCTGGACATATTTAAATCAATAGGTCCAGATGCTCTTTACGTGAGGATGCTGAGGGAATTGGCAGGGGTCATAGTGGGGCCTCTGGCATGGCCTTATGAGCTCGTAGGGCTTTATGAGCACTCATAGGGTTCTGGCCAGGTACCAGAGGATTGGAAAAGGGCCAATGTGGTCCACATTTATAAGAAGGGGAGAACTAAGGACCCAGGTAACTATAGGCCAGTTAGTCTTACCTCGGACCTTGGGAAGACCTTTGAGAAAATTATCAAGGAGCACATCTGCAAGGGACCAGCAGGGGAGGTAATGCTCAGGGGCAAGCAACATGGATGGGTTCACTGGGGGTAGATCCTACCTGACTAACTTGGTTTCCTTTTATGATCAGGTCACAAAGTCCCTGGATGAGGGCATCAAGGTGGATGTCGTCTTTCTGAACTTTAAGAAGGCGTTTGACACTGTTTCCCACCACAGTCTCTTAAAAAAACTAAATGACTGCAGCATTGATTTCTACCCAGTCAGATGGGTGGTAAATTGGCTAGGTGGTCACACCTGCAGAGTGGTGGTGGACGGGTTGTTTTCAACCTGGAGGGATGTGGGCAGTGGAGGGATCCCACAGGGATCTTTATCAGCGATCTGGATGTGGGTGTGGAAAGCACGCTGTCCAAATTCACTGACAACACCAACTTGTGGGGAGAAGTGGGCACAAAATCCAGCTAGATCTAGACAGGTTACAGAGGTGGGTGGATGAGAACAGGATGAAATTCAACACAGAGTGTTGCATCTAGGGAGAAGGAACCAGCACACACCTATAGGCTAGGGAACACCCTTCTCGTCAACACGGTAGCAGAAAGGGATCTTGGAGTCATTGTTGACTCCAGGATGAATATGAGCCGCTAACGCGAGGAAGCGGTCAGTAAAGCTAACCACACCTTGTCATGTATCTATAGATGCATCACAAGCAGGTCCAGGGAGGTGATCCCTCCCCTCTGTGCGGCGTTGGTCAGGCCACAGTTGGAGCACTACTTTCAGTTCTGAGCGCCGCACTTCAAGAGGGATATGGCTAGCATTGAGAAGGTCCAGAGAAGGGCCACTTGCATAACTAAGGGACAGCGAGTCAGGCCCTACAAAGAGAGACTAAAGGGCCTGAATCTCTTAAGCCTCCACAAGAGAAGGCTAAGAGGGGATCTGGTGGCTGTTTACAAATTCACCAGGGGGGACCAGCAAAAATTGGCTGAGGCTCTGTTCCCCCAGGCACCACCCGGGTTTACTAGAAATAATGGCCACAAATTGTTAGAGAGAAGGCTCAGACTGGACATCAGAAGACATTACTTTACAGTTAGGGCTTCCAGGCTCTGGAACGGGCCCCCAAGGGAAGTGCTACTCTCCCCGACCTTGGGGGTCTTCAAGAAGAGGCTGGACAGATATTTGGCTGGGGTGTTATGACTCCAGCACTCGTTCCTGCCTGGGGCAGGGGGTCAGTTCTGATGATCTGTTTATGTCCCTTCTAACCCTAAGTACTATGATACTATGACATTATGAAACTCCTGTATAAAGTAAGGGTGAGATGCTACATGAGGATACAGTGGATAACAGTCTTCAGTAATACAACTTCAGGATGGTCTGCTATACCACTTTGTGTGTGATAAAGCATGTTATTGGCATCATATTGAAGTATGCAGTTTGACCACTTTTGTCTTTTGCTTTGGCAGCCTCATGTTCTCTTACCACTAGTTTCACCTTGTGCTTGTGCCCTTAGTGACCAACTGGTATGTATTTATCTTTTCTCTGTAGGGTAGCTTATTACCAGGTACACCCAGGATGTAGAGGACCAATAATAGAAGTAGTATTTTTTGTAGACTGCAGAGAACTTTGTTTTGTTGCTGTATGATAGTCCACTGGCCCATTCCTAATTGCACTGCTTTAGTAAATATCTTTAATAAAACTCTGCTGAAGCAGTTGTGGGCAGTTTTGCTCAAACGCTCAGGAAATGCATTTAATTTCCCACAGTAAAGAGTTGGCTTATCATAGCAAGAATGAATCATTTGGGTCTCATTGCATTAGTCTTGCTAGCAGGAGCTCAGCACTGAAATCCCAAACAAACAGTTTAATACAGTACACAGCAGGCCCTTCACTGCCAAATTTTAAAAGTCTGAACATTTGCAACTTTTTTTATTTATTGACATAGCCATGAAAGTAAAATAATCAGTCTCTCAGTCCCTCTTCCTCTGCCTCCACCCCCTCCTCAACTGATCTCTAATGCCTCTTCAAGAAAACAAGACAGGCAACCACACTAAAGGGTTGCTTTTGTTAGAAAAATGTGGATTAAATGTAGACAGTGAATGGCACTGCTTCAAGCGCTAGCAATGAGGTCATCAAAAAGGTCAAAAGTGTTTTTTTAAATTTGCTTTAGGATTCACAGAAAGAACATTATTTACCTAATAGGCAAATGTAAAAGCAAAGCAATTGTGTTAGTCCAGGTTAGTTTAATTGACCTTCAAATTCTTCCCTGAAACCTCCAAGATAATAAAATTCAGTGTTCTACTTTTTCTCCTGTCCCTGACATTCTCTACAGAGAAATGTAACCTATTTTGATGTAGTAGAGCACTCTCAGCCAGATTATTTGGATAAATTCTAAGATTAAACAAAACCAACAATGTCAGGGGTATGAGTAGGACATTGACAGTTGAGGCATGGCTACAGAGAGCACAACCAAGGTGTAACAGGAACAGACAAGGACCAGACTACAATGATGGAGTCGGGGGATTAAGAAATAAGAACTCAGGGACAGGAGTGAATGGTCATAGGTTAATAATGAGGGGCCTGGGGAGGCTGGGAGGGAGTCAGGAGCAGGAAGCAGGGATCCAGACATACTGAGCAGGCAACTTTAACTGCAACTGGGACATAGGTGATCAAAGTGAAAACTTCTGAACCAGGAGCTGGCTGTCCAAAGACTAAGGTCTAGACTGGAGTCAGAAGAAGGGTGGTTAGGAGAGGTCAGGACTCATAAGGTAACATACAGGGGGGCAAAATACAGCCTGTGGGCCAGATCTGGCCCACCATAGATGTTAGATGTTAGGGTCGGAAGGGACCTCAATAGATCATCGAGTCTGACCCCCCGCTCATTGAGTCCGACCAGGAGATTTAATCTTCCCCACAGGTGGGTGCCTAACCAATTCACTGTATCTGGCAGGGGATGGGTGGCAGCAAATGGGCAGGAAGGTAGGAAGCAGCAGGGGAAGGGAAGCAGCAGGCAGGGACAGGGAAAGTGGTGGCAGTGGACAGAGAGGAGTGGTGGTAGAGGCAGGTAGAAGTGAAGTGGCAGCTGGGCAGGAGTAAGGGGCCCTTGCCAGGGCTGGTGGGGACCCAGGGTGAGGTGGCAGGAGTGCAAAGCCCAGGCTGGTGGGGGCACAGGGTTCATCTGGCTCCATTGTGCGGGGTTTGCATGCAGTTCCAGGGTTTTCCACCCAAGCTGCATGCCTCTGGGGGGAGCCCCACATGATGGAGCCAGCAGCTCAGTCCTGTTCACTGCTATGTGCAGGTCATGGGGAACAGCAGGGAGCTCTGTGCTATGAAGCTGAGCTGGTTTTCCCCCTCTTCCTGCCACCCAGCTGAGCCCTGTTATCTGCACCACTGGCTTCATCATGCAGGGCTCCCTTCCAGCAGGGCTCAGGTATCTGAACCCCATGTGATGAAGCTGGCAGCCTAACTATGTGCGGTCAGGCTCACCAAGACCATGCGCCACTGAGCGGCTCTGATGCTGCCACTGGCTACAGGGGCTATGCACAGTGGGGGGGGGCACATTTGTAGGGGGGGCCCATGCACACACACCATGATGTGCATACACACCCATGCATGCCCCCATCCATGCTTCCCCTACATACACCCCACAACCTTTCCCGCACACCCAGCCCCCTACAAACCCCATATTCACCCATACACCCCCACAAACCCCCTCCCCCATAACCTCCACAAACCCAATGCCCATTCATCCACACATCCAAACACACCAACCCCAAACCCCACAAACCCCATAGCTTCCACACTCCTCCACCCCACCCCACAATATACAAGAGTAGGACTTCATTTTGTGTTATTATGCAATCACCTCTATGTACAGGATACACACACACAAATCAGGACAAAATATTATTTGAAATCAAATTAAAATAAGTTATTGTAGATGTTTGATTTCTAGCATATAATTTGTGGGGGGTTTTAATGGTTCCAAGGTGGTAAGATCCCTTTCCAAAAAGAGTTCTTCTGGGGGCAAGGGCAGGGACCTCCGGTGGCAAAGGTCAGGGGTCAGGGTCGGGACTTCCAGTCCCAAGATGGCAACCAAGGGGCAGGGCACCTGTCAAGGGGCAGGGCTACTGTTGCAGCCCTCAACTGTTTACCAAAACTCATTAAGCGACCCTCCAGCTGAAATAATTGCCTATTCCTGAGCTAACAGGTCTGGAGTCTGAGCCAGAGTCCCTCGGCAGGAACGAGGAAGCTAGGAACAAGAAGAAGACAGGTGCTCAGAGGCAGACAGAGGCACCCATCTTACTGAGTTACTTTCTGGGAAATGAAAGAACTGCTGCCTATAAGCCATACAAGCCATGCTTATGCAAGCAACTAAGGCAAGCTGGAAGTAGGCAGGCTTCTGGCATCAGGCCCATTTGAATAACTAGGCCAACTGGGGGCAATTCAACCTGTCTGCTTGCTTGACTTCTGACAAATAGCATCAAATATTTTTATCTTAAGGACAATAGCTAAAAATACCAAGTCCATTAGCTGTCAGTAAGAAGCAGATATGTGTCCTTGTCAAGACCAGCTACTGGAGAAATTAAGGCTTTGTCTTCACTGCAAAGAAAGATTAATTCAGGGTAACTAGTATGGAATAGTTGTCTCCACTAGGATTTTACAGGAGTTTGCTGCAGTGAAGATAGGCGAGATCCATATCATCCTGTGGGTGATTTCACTTAGTTTAGTCTCCTATGCAGAGCCTTGTCTCCATAGGACTTTACTGAGGGATACTGAACTTGCATCAGTTATCGTGAGGTAGAAGCAACTCTTTCTTCCAGTGAAGACAGTGTAAGAGGGATCATTACCCTAGTTTTACTATGTTATTATACCTATCTAACCTTATAGATTCCACCTCACTGACAGTGATAAATAACTGCAAACTGCAGGAAGACCTTTGCCCATTATCAGGAGAGTTTATTTCAATACTGGATTTACTTCTTTACTTTTGAATCATGTTCAGCCAACTTCAAGAGAGCTCCCTGGCTGAATAGGTATATGCAGAAGAGAGTTCTAGTTTTCCTATGTCCATATGAATATAATATTGTTCTAAACTATTGCTCTCCCAATCCTGCTACAAAAACAGTAAAGATTCATTTTGATGATGCCAAACCACGTGTGTCAAGAAATGTAAACATTTTATCTGTTTTGCAGGGGGGAATCAATAAAGCATATTTGAAACATTTTCTGTAACGGATGGTGGAGCAATGGGTTAGGTTACTATGTCCTTCCGTGTAGACCTCTTCTCTCCTCGGGTTTTTACAGTGCTGGGCACGCATTGGGTCACTCTCCATTTACCATGAAATTGTTACATTCTGATATGCCTAGTGACCAAAGCTGATGGGTGCTATAGGCAAGGGTGAGAAGTAGTTTGCTTATTTAAACACAAAACGTTGCACTGCTGTGAACAGCCAGGTTTCTGAATGGCTGAGTTCAGAGTCAGTTCTAAATAAAATTACCGTAAGTTCTTTGTCAGTTCATCAGAAAAAGCCGACTAGCTGGAACAGATTCCCGTTGGTAGCATTCGATACACATTCAATTGGTACTTGTATACGTGAAATTCACAAAGACCATAGGGGAGCAGCTTGTTTTCTTGTGGATCCGGCAGTCAAATCTCTTTATGGAGAAAGTTGCTGGCAACGTAATAGCTTCTCTACACATAGTCCCCCACCACCCCCATCTATTTTTTAATTCCCCTCAACTGCCCCACCCTCCTCGCTATACACACGGCCAACTCCCAGGTCAGAAGGAGCATTCCACTAAAAGACAAGAAATAATTCATTTGTCTTAAACCTCAAAGCCAGGCTAATCTGAACCAGGCTCGAATCAATCTCATTTCAAATGGTTTCTGGAGCATTAGCTTTAGTTACGTTGCATAGAACAGTGCTGCTCATGTTACCACAAGGGACAAGAGCTGGAAGTAAGGATCATTTTGTCTCAAAACTAACAGCAGGGAGACAGGCATCTTACTCTCAAGTCATCCCTTGGAGCGGAGGCTTCAGGCTTTCAGGGCCTTTCTTTTGTCCTTCTTGAATCCTTATTAATTTGAGCAGGTTGGCTGTCCTAGAGACTTACAGAACAGGGAAACCAAATGCTTTCAAATCAGCATGTCAAGTATTCCCTTGGAACTGTATGTCATGTCATATCCCAAGCTTCATACTTAAAGAAAAAAAGTTTCAGATAAGTGCTAAGTACAATGTAGTGCTTGTAAGGGGAAAGTGGCTACACTTAAACTCTTTTAGTAAAGTGGACTAATACATGTTTTTGCAATGTATTGCAGTGCCTATGACTCTATACTTAAACTGAGGTTTATGGGGGTGAAGAACCACAATACAAGGATGATATAATATTTCAGTATGTCTGTCCCATTGCAATCCACTTTAAGACTAATTTTTGGGAGGCGGACTGTTCCTTCTTCATGAGAGGGCAGAGTAAGAGAAAGAAAGTTCATCCCTTGAAAATGCAGAGCAGAAAGAGCCACTGACTTGTGTCTGGCAGGGATCTCTTCAGCAATATGGAAAGACTCATTAGAATTTTTCCCATGACACACCACAAAAGATGGCTGGAGAAAACAAAGTGAGATGCTGGGGCTCAGTATACTCCTTTGTCCTTGAGAATCCTGGCCTTCCCAAATCTCATGGACCAATGCATGCATAATCTGGGGCAGCTGATTAAATTTATTGTGTTCCCAACCACATAAAGCAGGGTAGGGAGGGGGCAAAAGAGATACAAAGCTAGCTCTAATTAAAGCCCTGCCACTTCTTAAATATTTACATAATGTGCTATCATAATTGCCCATGATTGGAGATTTAATATCTGAAGGAGGAAATGACCCTTTGGAATTCCCTTGATGAGTGAAGAAGCAAACACAAACATAACAAATAAAATACCAATAACTCCCAAGCAAACCAAACCGAAAAGTGACAGCACAGGAAATTCACTAGAGCCATTTTAAGCCCAAGAGTTATGAGGTGTGCTAAGATCAGCAAATTTGTTATCATGCACTATTAGACTTTGAACAGATTGCAACACTAATGGAGACCATAGGTATTGATTGCCATCATGCATGTAGTCCTCTATGTGCAATTACTCTGCTTTATGGCTGCACACTCCATTGGTGCAGACAGGCCGCATATTATCACAGACAGAACTGGGGTGAGAAGGACTTGTTAGGCAATGTGCCTTTTTTTGTGCATGTGCACGATATTTTTTCAGTTCTCAGATTTGAGAGTCAACAGATAAGTTCTGGGTGTGTACAGAAGTTACATTTTTTCATGTGATGAGGCCCCCAAAAGCGCTCTGTAGCTGCAACACAACAAGCATTCACAGCTGCCAAGCACTTTTTAAATGGTTGATTGTGCAAAAATGTAACCCTCGTCTGATGTAATATCAGTCAGGGACACTGTAGAGCAAAGCACTTTAGGGAACCTGTGTACAGGTTTCCAGTGAGGGTTGTTTTCAGGTGATTCTGTCCGCATCCCATGCAGCTTTGCAGGGTTGGGCTGCAGCACCAGCTGTGCCCTGCCCCTGAGGTTGTTACAGCAAAGAGACAGAAAGTTTCTGTCTCCTCCCTGTGGAGGCGAAGGGGTGTGGGGGGGAGGGAGAAGGGGCAGGGCTTGCCATGCATGCCCCTCCAGCTACCCCTGCTGGGGTCTTGGGGGATCTGGGCCAGGCCTATGAAACAGGAGGTCTCCTTTCCCCCCACTGCTGCCCAAGAGCCCAACAGGGGTAGCTGGAGAGAGGTATGTTGTGGTGGGGGGACTCTGTCTCCCCTGCCCCCAGCCATCACTGACAGTTGCCAGCTGGCTGGGGGGCAGGACTGGGGAGAGAGATGGTCTGGCGGTCTCGTAGGAGGCTGCTGAAGTGTCCCTGCCTTTTGGCCTGGGCCATTTCTGAGTCCCCCCATAGGTGAATGCCTGTAGGGTTCAATGGCACTCTAACTTACGGCATTTTGTGTAAAGTGCCATAGTTAGAGCACCTCCCTGACAGGCTGCCTAAACTTCTGGATGCAGCCATTAAGCAAGGAAAAGAGTATAAACTCTCAAGGAGAAATGAGCATAGTCCTTTCCTTTGACAGTTGTACTAATATTAATTAGAAAGGACTTTTTAGATGTAGTAATTTTGTAGGAGTTGCAGAGAAGTATGTCTCAATACTTAATAGGAAAGAGAGAGGCCCTGAACCGAAATCCAAGATCTGAACTCTCTCAGGGTTTGGGGGAAATTCACAACCAGCCCAAAACTTTGCATCTCTGAAACATCCTCGTTAAATGGAGCCGAACCAAAACGTCAGACTTAAGCATGCTTGAGCTTAGTTACTTATGACTTGTATTGTAGGCATGTATGTCAAACTATTTCTTTTTAATTTACTATACCTTTAAATTTGAAACTCCAGACATTTTAGCTGTTATTATGTGCTGAGACAGCAACCCTTTTGTGGTCAAGGTTGTTGCAGCCACCATCCGAGTTCACTGTGCTCTTCTTTATAGAAACTTTTTTTTTACTGGATTTCCTATATCTTAATGCAGGTAAAATTAAAAACACCCAAGGATGACAGTGATGGCTTATTAAACAGCAAGAACAAATGATAAGTTTTCACGGGCAAAAGCCTGGTGTGTGTGTACCTCAGTGTTTCTGAAAAGGGTGCTACGGTGCACTGGTGTGCTGCAAGATGCCCCTCTGTGACACAGAGGTAGATGCTCTCCTTGTGTCTGGCACCTGTGACTGCTACTGTGGAGCTTGCCATCGCTGCTGCTGCCGTCCCTGACTTCAGGTAGCCCCTGTGCTGACCCCCTGCATGCACCCAACAGCATGCTGGGCTGCAAGTGTGTGTGCCCCCACCCACCTAAGTGGAGCTGTGAGTTGCAGCCCAGTTCATCCCCTCCACTCTTCCCATACTCCTAGGGATAGCAGGTGGGGACAAGGGTAAGGGGAGCCACCAGTGTGTCAAATCCCAGAGGAACAGCCTCAGCATTTGGAAGGGGGCAGACAGTGGAAAAAGCAGGGCACAGCAGGGTGAGGTCCTGACCCTGCTGATCTTAAATAGCACCAGCTAGACCAGCGATTCTCAACTTCTTTAGCCTTGAGGCTCCGCAGTACAAATTTCAGCACTGGTCTGATGTCGTGTGGCAGGAAGATTGTATGTTTTAAAGGAAAAGAAATATAAATCACATGCACCCACAGACTGTTTCAGGTGCAAGGGTAAAGTGTTTGGCCAATTTTAATTCAGAAAGTGTGCCCCAAGATCAAAAAGTTTGAAAGACATCAGTGTACACCTCTCTCATTTGCAGCAGGCTGCAGCATCTGGGGGAGATAGGGCTGCTGTCTCTCCATGCAGGCAGAGTGCTTGGAAATGCAGAGAATATAGTTCACAGAAAACAAAAGCATTTTGTTGCATAATGACTTGCAATACAGCTCATCTCTAATGATAACGAAGTAGAAAGAGAATCAGTTGTGTTGCCCTTTCCCTCCTTTTGTAAGCTCATTTCATAAGAAAAGGTTAACATTTTAAATTTTTTTAGAAATAAAATTTCCAACTCTCTTTCTTGCGAAGATAGACTAACACTGCTAGCTAATATTGCTAGACTTGAGAGCTGGCCACTGTTTCCCCCCCGCTCGAGTTCATAGCACTTTACTTCTCATACATAGAGCCTCCATACTTCATCAGTAAATACATTCTTTTACATGAAGTATACAAATTCAGTAGGCATCAAAGCAGTATCTGAAACAGTTAATACTGGTATAGATGTATCAACACCTTTCTGTTTCTTAGAGTCTGCATTACTTATTGTAGAAAGAATGAATGATACCCTGTTCTGATATGTGCCATGTGTCAACATTTCAAATGCTAAATATTCCTTTTTCAGTGTGCATCCCTTCTCCTAAAACCTATATGAACCTCCTATCTTTGTCCAAGGAGCCATGTGATCATGAATGAATCATCAGCATCCTTAAATTTGCAACTGCAAAGTGACAGAGCCCATAGTCTTTTTAAAAAGCCATTTAAATAATAGCTGAACATATTTCATCCTTTTTTAAGAAAAGTAACCAAAGGTATAATTCAGGTGCCTGGGTATGAAAAAAACCATGAGAGTAGTATAAGTTAATTGGTTTGAAGAGAAGATGAGCTGAAAGGGTCAAACTTCAGTGGGCAAGGAGCTGCTGAAAATCTTTAACTTGCTTTTAAACATGAATGCAGATCCAGGGGAAGAACAGAGTATATAACATACAATGAATTGCAGTGAAGATAAGCACTACATTGTGAATTGAAGGGGAAGATTTTGCCTTTTCTTTGAAGGTGGTCAGTCTGCTTTATCTTGGCTGCTTTTGTTCGTTCGATTTTTCAGACAAAAGCAAATGTTACATAGGAGAAAAGTAACTCGGCATGGAAATCGTTCTCTGCTTCTTTTAGATTTGAGTGGCATTTCCAAATGCAGATGAACATAGAGTACTCGTTGAGGTAGAATCCCGCTCTGTAGCTCACCATCTGCCATTGCGCAGTGCATTACAACATGTATTGGCTTGCTTAACTATTAATGAAAAACCAGTAGCAGCTGCCATGACTCCCACTACAGATTAATGAATAGTCATCTGCATGGATCATATCATTCATTTGTGCACCCAAGCTAAGTAAGAATTTGGGGCACTAGAAGAAACCAGAAAGATCTGAGCAGGGGAAGACATAAGTATTAATCTTGTGCAATTTTTTTAAAAAGCTTTAAAGTGTTTATTTTTTTGCTAATTCTAACCACACTAGGCTTTTTCTTAACAATTAATTTTTTTTGTTATCTACTTTCAATAGTTAAAATTCACAAAGGTCTCAGTCCTATTCCCACTGGAGTCAGGGTTTTATCTAGACTTCAGTATAAGCAGGATAAAACCACTAGCCTGTCTAATCAATTATAGGCTGCTCATAACTCCAAAAAGCTATTGGCATTGCTTTTATTTCAGATTGGATAAGCCCCTACAATTTTGATGGCTACTTCCAGGCTAGAAGTTTCACAACAGCAGACTTTCTTATCAACCATGTGTATCCCCACCCTCCCCAACTCCATTGCTTAAAACAAGGATTCCTTTAGTTTTTTGGGCTTGGTTGCTTAACAGTGTTTAATCACATAACTGAAGTAGCCAGATTTAAAGGCCTTGCTAGGCATGAAGACTTCTTGAAAGTCTGGCCACTCCATTTTTGTTCCTGAGGGACAAAGCCCTTCTGCAAGCCAAAGACATAAAGCAGGGGTAGGCAAGATGCAGCCTGCAGGTCAGATGCAGCCTGCCAGGCCATACTAGTTGGCCTGCAGGGCCCATAAAAAAAAATTAGAAAATTAATATTTCTCTGCCCCTGGCTTGCCAAATCATCCAGGGCTGCATGACAGGAAAACACAGTAAGTGGTCCTCCACCCAGAATAATTGCCTGCCCCTGACATAAAGGAAAAGTAGTAGTGAGAAAGAGAACATCCTGTCTTTTAGTTTTTGTTGTTTCTGCTCTTGGGTGGATTCCATGGTTAAACTCCCTGAATAGTCCACAAGGACCACAGAGAGTAGAACAAATGGAAGGGTCCCCTTGTAGAGGACTGCCCATGCTCCCACCATATACAGCTCGCAAGTACCTGTGGAGCAGACATGCTGAGGCACCTAAGACTCCACATCTCCATAGGCTGGAAGTCCATTCCTGTTTCCTCATAGCTCAATGAAAAGATAGGTATGGGAAGTAGCACAGCTTGACACTTGATTGCATGGATCATAGCCATAAATATCATATTGAAGATAACCATAGAATAGCAATACCAGGATTGGAGGTACAATCAGGTCTCAGCCAAGGTTCTCTCCAAGCCACTTTAAACAGTTTTTCCTGACTATTAGAGGCAATGATCCATAACATGCTCAAGACAAGATCTAGGTTTAATGAATACTAACTCTTTTTTTAAGAATAATCTTTGGAAGAGGGAAGTTATTAAACAGGACTATACTATTTTAGAACAGCTAGACATTGTGATCACCTGTTTCACTGTCATGAACCATTTAGTAATTTTTTTGCTTTCTACATAGAAAAGTCCATACCATATCATTTCCAAGTAATGTGATATATTTGAAAGCCAAAGGAAAAAGGTACAGATAGATAATAGAGTCTATAAAGGGGGAAAGTAGTGAAGAAATTTTACTTCACTCTGCAAAATGGTTGATTGAAATACAGCAAGTTTGTTCAGTCCGGGCATATACATTTTTTAAAAGGATATTTGAAAACTTGTATCAATGCAAAGAGGAGGAACAGCATTATAAGGACTTAAGAAGAGAGTCATACATCAATATTTACCAATCCATTTAGAAGATCAGAAGAAATATTATAAACCAATGTAAATGTGAGAGGAACATTATGAGAAGCTTCCAGATACTAGACGTTTTTTAAATATAGTTTATCTAAACATAGTAAAAAAGCCCAGAAAAATAACAATTGTAAATGAAAAACAAGGAACAAATTTATAACAGTAAGGATTATTAGCTACTGAAACAAACTACCTGGGAGACAATGGTTTCTTCCATATTTATATCTTTAAATCAAGCTGGATGACTTCCTGGAAGACATGGTTTAGTTGAACTTAAGCTAGATGGGAGGAATTGGATGAAGTTTAACAGCCTATGATATTAAAAGTTTAGGCTAAATAATATCACAATCCTTTGGAGACTGAAAGATCTATGAAACCATAATACAATACTGGTAACTATGGGAGAAATAAAAGAATTTAAGCTCAGAGTCCAAAAGTAATTAAAACAAATCTACATCTAAGCAATGGTACAATCCGTCCAACTCTGAACTCCAAGTGAGCCATATACTAGAGAGATGTTTCTAGTCACAGAATTTTGGCTCCCCCCCAACAATTTTTATGAAAGAAGAAAGAATCCCACTAAAAACTAATAGTTGTTAGTCACTCAGGACTCCTAGGTTATAGCTCAAATCAGGGCTTCCAACTCATCATCCAACATTGGACCCCAAAATACTCTTTGATTTAGTTAACCAATGTAGGAAAGAGATTACCTTGGAACAGGGAAGGATGAAGAGATAAATATTGAATTGAGATCCACAAGGATGTTGCTCATATCTCATTTCTACCAACTCATTTTAACTTTGGAGTTAGTCTCTTAACTTCTGTGCCTCAGCTTCATATTTGCCTATGTCTTGGGGGGCAGGGGGGGGAAGTGGTTACAAAGGGGACTAAGCATTGAAGTAGAACATATGAAAAGGCATTGTCCAACTACAGAGAGTTTTCATATTTTTTGTAGAGAAGCATCAAGCAAAAGAAGAGTATTCTAGTAGTATTGTAAAAGGGACTCTCTACTGGCTTGCCTAAGTTACTATTTCTGCGAAGTCAGTATTTGTCAGAGTAAAGGCATCTGTGCATTTGTTTTTGCCATGGGAAAGCAGAAGTGTTGATTAGCTCAACATCAGTGTTGTGAACAATTCAAACAGCCTTCAAACTTGAGAGTGCTCCCATCCCACAATTCATCTTCTAGTTTGGTGTTGTAAATGTAACCTGTGCCAGCACACTAGGGCAGGTGATGTACCAAATTCTGGGCCCTCGGGGTTTCCCAGGGCTACTGGCATCCTCAGGCAGGTCTGCTGACTAAGGTGTCCCATGGAGAGGTGTGTCCCTCACCCTCCACTGCCCAAGAATTTGGTCCAAGCCCAATAAAACAAACAGATTAGGCTTTTATTATATACAACTATATACAGAAAATATGTACACCTATATCTTCTTCTGATTAATCATATAATATCAATAGTTAATAACAAAACCAACAACTTGAATAAAATGTACAGCTGCAGCATTAGGAGAATAATTCCAACATACTAGGTGATCCCACTTGCATCAAACAACCTCAATAAGTTACATACAACTGGTGATAACCCTTCAAAACAATTTCTCCCCTCCCCACCATAACCCAGATTGATTTCCCATCAGGTCACAATCCCCTTCCCATAACAATAAATGGCAACACAGCTTTAACTAGAATCTACCACTAGATAGCAGAGGCAAGGCTTTTGCTGCTCTTAGAAAGGTTGTCTCTTTGGTCTTCCTTGGTAATTCAGCAAAGATCAGGTGTCTAAACAGCCACTGCAAGTAACAGGCTTTTTTTCTTCAGTTTCCTTCTGAAGAATACACCTCATGCAAACACGAGGTATTAAGCGTCCCCTCACACGCATGTGGCTTTGGGATTCAGAGCTCAGTCCCTTCCTGGGTTGTCTCTCTCCCCCAGGACCTCCACATGCAGATGGTGGATTCCCTCTGCAGGTCTCTGTTTCTGCAGTATGAGCATTTCCAGTCTAGAGGACTTCCCTCTGCAAGTTTCTGACCAGGCAACTTCTCCCAGCCAGCTTATCAACTCTTCCTCACTCTTTCCCTGGGTACCTGTGTCCTTGATTGCACAGCTCCAACCCAGGGGTGGAATCAGCTTCTCCTGGGATGATTTGGGCTCTCCTCCATCCTGATATCTGCTTCCTGACAAGCCTTAGCTCTGTTCCCTCTGCCTGAGGGGACTGGAAGATGAGTCCCTGCCCCTCTCTTCAGCCTGGCATTACTCTCTTCCTGCTTCTCTGCTCCTGTTGTACCTAATCAGCATCAGGTAGCGCCAAAATCTGAACTGAACTGCTCCAGGGGGAGGAGGTGGCAGACAGATAGCCCAGGGGCAGCCTCCTACCCAAGCAGTGGAGGGTCTCACTAACTTGGCTAAGGCTAGCAGTCTTAGGGTTGCTACGGTCTGGGCATCACAACAAGAGATACTTCAGATTCCCCCAACTCTGCTATATTTTTTCCAACTATTTGAGTTGGTCTAATAAAAGGTATCAGATTTACCCAAAGAAACTTGCCTGCCTAACTCTCCTGGCACTCTCTAGAGGGACAATGGGGGTAGCCTAGACAAATCTTCAGAAGATAGTGGTACCTAGCTCCATTTCATTTCAGAGCAATTGCACTAAAGAAGTCCTATTTTTGAAGGACAACATAAAAGACTAGCATATACTGTTCAGACATTCCCTTCTACATGGTATTTTGAAAAATCTAGTTTTCATTCTGAATCACGATGAAAACCTTTAAGATGCCTCAGAAACCCTCACAGAACAGAATGTCAAGTTAAGATTAGCTCTACCCCTAAGAGCTCTTCAGGGAGACAAAAGTCAAACCCATTTCCTAGCACGTTAATCAGCACTATCTTCTACAGGCTAGAAACAGGGATTTTACTACCTTCCCAAAAGCAAAACCACCTCTATTCCTTTGACAAGCACAGTCAGTTCCCCTTACCTAGTGCAAAATATAAATCGATGCCAATGGGGCAATGACAATGTAAAACAGCTGTGGTTGGATTTGTTTCTCACTTTAATGAGGCCCAGCTGTCAGCTTCCCCAACAGCAGACAGCTTTTACTAGCCCTTTGGGGTGATGAGACAGATAATTTTCTCCTCTCTTAAAACAGCTGATTAACTTCTGTAACTCTGCCCCTTGTTAAGGAGAGGCTCTGTAGGCCCCGTGAATACAGGGGAAGATTATATTTGATAAAATGATTAGAATTTGAAAATTACCAGACAAACTGTTCACCTACATTACCTAAAATGACCCCCTCTCTCACTTCAGGAAGTGTGGACTTTGACTTGTATAGTAGACTTGTGCACTTTTTCCCTTTTTCATCTTCACGTGCTTTCTCTAAAATAGAGCCAAAGAATCCCTTCCTGTGTTGTAGTCCTCAGCTTTCAACTGGCCAAGGGCAAAACTATCCCATGTTTTAGTAACCTGATTTACAAAGGCATGTAAAGTCACACTTAATCCTTGTATTTCCAAAGGTACATAATGAAGCCTATCATAGCAGGCTTGTTGTTAGTAAGAGATTTTCGTGTTTTGTGATTTTGAAAATTTTTGTTTTGGTTTATTGCTGAATTCCTCCCTTAGGGGTTGTTACTTTCTGGGGGCTTTATACAGCAATCTTGTGACTAACTGTAAGTCATTTGTTTTTGCATGCCAGGACCTCAATTCTGCTAATACTATATGCATATGAGCAGTCCCCTTGACTTCTCCTGTTTGTAGTTCTTACTTGCTAACCTCTTTGCCCAAACCGGATCCACACATTTAAGATATTTTTATGCAGTGTATCATGAGTGTCCTCAAAAACTGGCTCCTACAGGCACCAGGCCATGTATCCTGTTCCTAGGTATGAACATCTGAGCCAAAATTCAGCTAGCAGTCGCTCTAGCGTGGAACTTCACTGGAGCCGAGCAGTGTGACCTGCATCAGGCATTGCTAGTGTGAGTCCTTTCACCCCTGGCTTGAGAGCTAGGGTAGTAACCTCTAAAGCTGGTTTATGTTTTGGAGAGAGTTGAGCAGGGAGGGCACAGCTGCCCAGAAACACCTTTTTTGCCTTGCCATACATCCTGTCTGGGTTCTGCATGCATGAAGCAATGATTCTGCCAATAACCCTTTTCGAGTGGCAGTGAGCACTTCGCACTTTGAGCTTCCATTGAAACAAATTGAAGGTGAGGGTGTTCCTTGCCTCGCAAGAACCACACTAGCTACCAACCATTTCTTCAACAGGTCTATCCACACTAATGAGACTTACAGTACTTATATGACTGCATGAATTCTCCTCTTTCTATGGAACACTTATGAATTAAAATAATCTATTGCTCCTAACCCTTCCCCCCGCCTCATTTTCTTCCTAAATGCAACAGAAAGTGCTTTCCTGGGACATGAAGACTAATTTATGCAAATTGTTACACAGTATTACTACAGCCATGGTGCCACTGCATTGCTGAGATGGTTAATTACTAGGATAATGCAATTTGTCTGCTCTCTAGCCTCTTGTGCTGCTTCTAAAAGGAAACAAAAGAAGCGACATCAGATACAAAAAAAAAAAGAGAATTCAGCACCCTATTAATAAAAGCCATAAAGGGAATAAAGGATTAAAAGCCATTCACAGCACAAATGGCGTGCAGCTTTGTAACACAGAAGCTGAAGAGGGGCTTGGATCTGGTCTCTGCACCTGGCCATGTTATTTGTCAAGAGATCCCATCTTGATTTTATTAATTTATTTACTACTTCTCAGATATGAATTTTGCAGCTGTAAAACCTGGGTAAAGCTCAGGGTCAGTGGATTTAGAAGACTTGGTATCTTATTTTACCTGCTATGAGTCACTTAATTATCTGTGCCTTGTTTTCCTTATCTGGAATGTAGATATACTTATGTTTATCCACCTTTATGAGGTATTTGGAGTCAACAGATGAGGAATATACACAGGGAAGGAGCACCCATCTGTCCAAATGCCTTCAAATGGAGGTAACATGTGCAACACTTCTGATAAAATCTGCTAAAAGCAGGCCCAGCAAATGCCAAGTGTAATTAATGGTGATTTCTGCTAAAAGCTGATGGCACAACAGGGCCATGAATAGGGATTGTAGCATTCAGCCCTAGGACAACTTGGAAAATAAAATAAAACCAAAACAAATTTATTGAAAAAGTCCTACCGATTTAAATAGTTTGACATCCATTTTAGAATCTTTTTTGTAGGATTAACAGAGAATTAACTAGACAGCTGAATAGGAAAACTAGTGTATTTAATGCATTATTTGGTTTTTAGAGTAACCTCAGTTGATTTCTACTACATTTCTAAAGGACACAGTTTGCTTTATCCCTCTTTAAAAGTTTCCAAAAAGGAAAGCCAAGCTATATGATATCCATGCAGAAAGACACCTTGGAACAAACCAAGTAGCCAGCCAGAAGCTCCCCTAAATTGTCTAGGTGACACCATCCTGAGCCCAGAATACAACCTCCCCAGTAAGAATGCAGTCTGGTCAGCAAAGCTTAGCCTTTCACGCTGGTCCTTTGGCATCTGGAATTTCCCTGAGATCACAAAGCACTAGAGTCATTTTTCTCTGGTATCCTAATATTGTTTCAATTAAGCATTAGAATTGAACTTCTAAAGTTTAGCTATAAAATAGGGATAGGCTGGAGGGAGAGAACAGAGATTTTTCTCCTTTTTTGTTTTTTTTTGTTTTGCTTTGAGTATTTGTTTTATCCTTTCTGATGTATGAACAAGCCTTAAAAGCTTTCCCTGCATGAGTTAATGAAAACCTAAATATGTGGTTCATGTCAGTTTGAGAGCTGCTTCCAAAGATTTGTAAATTAAATTCATTCACTTATCAAATTCCTATGGTTGTTTATACTTCTTGCAGCAGAGGCAATAATTGGCACATTGCAGTTGACAAAAATATAACTTTCTGACCCAATCTTTAAAGCATGGTTGTGGTTAGAAAAGGGTCTTTAAAACTGATGCTGTTTTCTTCAAGTGAGAGCTAGCGATTTTTATGAGGGGAAGTTCAAGTTTCTTCTCTTAGGCCTAATATATCTACCAGAGAGTAAAATACATTGTTCTGGCTCCTGCATCACCAGAATTGTCAATAAAATCTCAATGCTTGGTTCTTTATTACTGCAATGCTGTAAAAAAGGGCAGAAAAAAATGCCAGTTTAATTTTCACATCCCAGGCTGTAGCTGCTGAGCTTGTATATCAAAAGATATATTTTGCTAAAATATCTGATGAGATACATCATCATCTGATGATCTGATGAGACATTACTGAGAGAGAAAAAGACAGTAACACACGATGAACCTGATTCTGTGTCCAGCATGACAATCAGAAAAGTATACTGCGAACGAGAATAGGGCAGATGTATTCTTTTCAGTCACCTCTCTGACTGCAGCTGCCATTTAAAATATATTAACTGCCCCCTCTGCTCATGCATCACCAGCTAGATAATTGTCTTCAGCTGGCCGAACATTTTTAAGTGCTTATTTTTCTGCTAGAAAAAGTATTTCTACTTTCAGTCAAGCACAACTACTTCAAGCATAATATATAATTGTTGCCTTTCCAGAAGATACTTTCCTCTGAGGCTTTTCTTTCAATATCAGTGGAGGTTTTAGGAACAAAGTTCATTGAAACCACCGAAACTGGCAGTCATATTTGTTGTATGCCAGGTCAGTACTAAACCAACATGTCTGTGGGTGCTGGCAATGTCTTGTGGTGTGAGAGGGAGGAAGAAGAGAAGGAAACCTAGGGACATGTATATGAATTACAGTTGTGCCTCTTGAATTAGAGCCAAAACTCCACAGATGCCCAGCTTGGAGAGTCCATATGGAGCCTCCGAGGCCAAGAGCCATGGAGACAGAACATATTTCCTAGATGGCTTCCAATTTTAATTGCCGAAGTAGACTCCTTTCTTTATCTCAACAGAAGCCAGAATAGGAGAGCAAGAATACATATCTTGACTGTTGTTCTATTGTAAACCCACCCTGACAAGGGAAGTGGGATATCGAAAATGGTTGCCAGACATTTTACACAACTCTTGGCTCCAGTCCATTCAAGAAGAAACAAAAGAAGAAATGAGAACATGTTCCTGGGTCCGATTATGTCTGCTTCAGAGCACTCTCAGACTTGAGTAGCTACTGCAGACACAGATAAGCACCCAGTGGGGTAAATGGAGAAAATGTAGATTGTCTGTCTGGCTGTCTACTAGTTGGATCCATTGGTCTCCTTTTATAAAAGGCAGAATATAGGTCGGTTTTGTTAACATGTCATAAGTGGGGGCAGAGGAGAGAGAGAGAATAGAGACACGTGGAGCAGACAAAGCTTTTATATAGGATGAAATGAAAATTATTTCTGTTCAATTAACCTTGAAAATGGTTTAGAAATTCCCTCCCCTCATTTTTATTAAATTGAAATTATGGCAGGTATTTCATTGCCTGTTTCATCTCTGTCTTTTCTTCAGCAGGCTTGATGAAATATGCCATCATTTGTGCAGGTTATTTTATTTTCCTGAAAAAGGCGATTTGGACAAAGTTTCCTGTTAGTCTACACAATAGTTGTTTTGCAAAATGGTATGGATGTGGTATGTGAGATGTGAGTAATAGTAACATTTATACTACTACTTTATTGGAAAATGCAGGAGAGACATGCAAAAACATGAAATGGAGGCTTTTCAGAGCACACTTCTACTATCTAAAGATAGACTGTAAATTTACAAAACACATATCCATCTTCTCTGAGGAGTCCCAGCTTAGAAAGTGTGTCAAAAAGGGCTTTATTCCACCTTTACATCTCCAGGACTCAGACATCGACCAGATCAGGGTTGCTGTAACATATCTGAGTTGCAGTGGTCTTTAAGGCTGTGTATAGACGAAATGAGGGGTGCGTGTGCACAACACTTTAAAGAGGGCTAAATGCTTTTGCACCATTCTAATGGTGTTGGTGTTTGCACAACCTGGTGGTGTATTGTGCATTAATTCCAGCCGCTGTAGGAAATTTGGCAGCATAATGTGCCTTAAATGACTTGGGTCACAGCAGACTGAAACTGAGGAGGAATTTTAGTTTGCAGCACCTACAGCTGTGGAGCAAAGCATCAAGTTCCATGCAGGTCTATGGCTCTGCAGGAAGCCCATGCAGGCAGTCTGGCAGCAGCCTGGGAAGACAGACTCCACCCAAGAAAAGTGGAGAGCCTGATTATTTTTTTTCTTCCCCCCTGGAGCTTGCCTGCATGCCTGAGCTGCGCAAGGGCCCAATGCTTCCCTCTGCAGCTGCGGTGCCCCCGGGGACCGCCTGAGCCAGGTGCCTGCGGGCAGGTGGGGTCTGGGGCTGCCACTTCCATGGAAGGAAACCCCATTCCCCCTGCAGCCCAAGGACTGCTCCACCTGCCGGCAGCTCGTCCTTCCCTCCCCGCTGGACAGGCAGGTAAGTCAGCAGGGTGTGTACGTGACATGGGGGTTTAATAGGCCCTAAACTGAAAAGGTGTTTTTAAAAACCAACCGCTTCAATTTAGGACCCCCATTTCATCTATACATGCCCTAAGATACTGTCAGTTATATCAAAAGAGGTACGTTAGTAAAATTACTGTATTTCTCTTATCCCTTCCTGACATGGTCCTCCTGATCCCATCCACACATCATATGGGGATTGCCCCTCCTACAGAGAAGGTGAGAAGCTTTCCCATCCCTTCATGCTGCTGAAGCTGTATAGCAAGATTAGAACATTACTGTCAACTAGGTCTGTATCTCAGCCTCCTGCAATTTTAAGTGAGTTCCCAATCATCTCTCTGCGTCCAACCCACAGCCTTACTGGTGATCTCTAGGTCTCTTCCTCCTGGTAATCTCCTCATCGCTCTCAAACATCCTTTTCCCTTGTATTTCTTGGATCCCATGGAGTGGGGTTTCATCTTTGGAACATCTCCTGCTGCTCTTACCGATTCTAAGAGAATTAACCAGGCCAGTGTTTCCAGCTGCTTTAAAGAATATGAGCCTAAGAACAAAATTTAGATTCAGATTTTAAATCCTCCCAAAATTCAGAGGATTTGGGGAAGAGTTGGCTGCACTCATAGGCTCACCCAAAATATGCTGATCCAGGTCTGTGCTCAAATCCTGCATCTCAATCAAGAGGCAGGAGTGTTCAGGTTGCAGTTTTGTTCTAATGTCTAATGTCAGGGTGCTAATGTCTACTTTACGTCCTGCATGCTCAAAAGCGCCCTCTCATTAGGAAAGCTTCAAATGAGACAGCGAGCAGAAGCAGAGACTTGTAAACTTTGGCCCATGGAGTATTTAATTCTCTTTCTACACAGGACCAGGCTCTTCACAGGACCAGGCTCTTCACATAAAGATGATGCACAGGTTGCCTCTGCTCAGAGGCTGCAGCTACAAAAGGAAAGGAATTGTAGGATAGGACATTGCTGAAACAGGGAACCCACCAGATAAGAGCAGTCAGCCATTAACAGGAAATGAGTTCCTAGGGTCAAAAGAGCCCTACAACTAAGCAGTATGTCCAGAACAGAAGAGGGGTTGGGTAAAGAGAAGAAATCCAGGTACCTGGCATATGGGAATCAAATGGGTGGGACTCATATACAAGATAAGAGAAAAGCTAAGCAAGAGAAGCATGTGCAGGGGGAGATGGGATCCTAGCTCAGATAAGCATTATCAGGCAGAGGGAATGGGAAGGGAGGAGGAGGCAGAAGGGGAGATTAAATGATAACTGGAAGAGATAATGTGACTGATGTTCTCAGAACACCAAAACAGTGACTAATGATTTGGGGTTCTTTAATTTCTGGGCAAGCACCTGGGGACACTAAAGGGACCCAGAAAATGATAAGCGCACATGCCTTCTGGAAGTCAGGTTTCTTTAAGCGGTCTCTAGTTGAGCAACAGAAACTGAGATTTCCAAAATCACTAGTCACTTTTGAAATCCTTGTCCTTATCATGTAAATGAACTAATGTATAGAAGCACTGCCCTAACTACTTCTCCTTGGAAACAACGATTATAATTGACACAGTGATGCAGAATACAAATGGCAACATAAAATCCACAAGACACCCTCTCAGCCCATGACCACTGTTAATTAAAGGACTTCTGCACCACTGAAAGTAGGTACAATTTAAGAACAGGGTGCATGGAGGGGAGCTCTGGGCATGCAGAGATGGATCTGCCTCAGAGGGTTCTAGGAAAAACATGGAGACCACACCAGGGCTGTAGAGTGGGGAGAAGAAAGACAAGGACACACAGCACTCATAGGAAGGAGGGATAGTGCCATAGAGGGAAAATGAGACTGAAGAGACACTGCTGGGGAAGGGTTGACTTTTCCCTGTCTGGACAAATGTCCAGATCTCTCACAGTAGGCTCTAGGTACCTGGTACCCTATAGTATCCATAACGTTTCATGGTGGACGTTACAATAGGGGACAATTTAAATATTTTAAATATTTATATACTGTAGCTCCTGTCTACAGTATGCTTTTCTCTTTTCCTTAAAACTACTTTAGATACTCAAGTACATGTTTTAACTCTGTACATGACCCCCCTAAGCTTCCATGTACTGATTTAAATGCATCTCTTCTAAGTCTTTTCATTAATGCTAAACAACATGTACTTCTCCCTCGGCAAAGTAATCTACCTACTGGGATCTTTTGCTCTGCTTTTGCAGAGGTGACTCCTGAATCCTTGAAAGACCAGGAGAGAAAGTTAAGAGAAAAGTTAACAAACAACAGAGGAAAATTCAGTGACTACAAAAACAGAAAGTGGAGAGCTGTAATGAGATACAAATTGAAAACGAGAGAGAGCATTGGCATGCTATTCTTCTACACACAGAGACAACATCACTCACCTTGTCTAATGAGCAATGTGTAGTACAATGAGCAAAGTGCAGGTCTTGACTGCACAGAATAATGTTCCAGCGCAAGTTGAACTAATAGGTAAATTTCATCTGGTGATGAGTGAACATGTTCAGCATACACAGCAGAAAGAGCCCATTATTATTGTATGAGGAGGAAACAATCTAAATTGTATTTATGGAAAAGGACACAGTCGATGTATTTTTCAGAAAATTTTAAAATTATTTTTTCCACTCATTGTCTTTATAATGAATCATCTCTTGGAAGCTTGAAATTGAAATCTGATCTCATAATGACTTCCCCTCATCCTTATACACACGCACATCATCCTGCTTTGTTGTTGATTGCGCTGACATTAGTTATTGCAGTACAATAAAAATATTTTGTACTTATTACAGAAAAGAAACATTTTTCCCTATTCTGTACAGGTAGGTATTTGAACCCACAGCCACAAAGTATTTTTCACGCCTAGAAGATAAGTTACTTACATGGGTAACAAGAATATCCAGGCTTAAAATAGAAAGCATTTAAAAATTATACAAGAATTTTCTAAGGTTTAAGTTCCCATGCTTAGTACACAAGCCACTCCTAACTTATGGAGGGAAGGATGAATCCTGAGAATAGCTTATCCCATAAATTCCTAAATCAAACTGAAACTGCAAGTACAGTTTAGGTAAGCAAAATTCAATTGTGTGAGCTGCTATTTGTTCTCAAATCATGGCCTTCTATGTGAAAAGCTCAGTTCAGATTCAGGTTCATTTTGAGGTCATATCTTATTAGCACTGCTTCACTCATCTTTAATTCACTGGAGTAAATACATTAATCACATAAAAATTAGCTATAATAAAATAAACAACAACTCCACACCAGAATGAATGCACACTGGAAATCTATTAAAGACAAAAATACCCAACTGCCAGGGGGGCACATTGCTCACATGAAAACCCCTCTTTCTCCAGTTCTAATTCTCAAAGGGAATTTACAAAACACTTTTCACAGGTAAGCCTATGAACTTCACTTCAACCTCCTGAATATAAAAAAATCATGGACTAAATATAGATATTGGATTTATGATATATTACAACCTGCCTAACATCTGATTTCCCAGGTACCTCTTCACTATTTACCTGCTACATTCATCCCCCTCCCCCACCAGCCTGTCTATCACCCATGGCCTCCTCAAATGACATCTTCACTAACTGACTTTATTACATGCATACCAACCTCTGGCTTCTTTACTATTCATTCCATCCAGGAAGACTACACAACAACTGCAGATGTTTCCTCAGTCTGACAAAAGGTTTTTAAACCTGAAAGCTTGCTAAGAATTTTTTTTCCAGCTATTTAGTTGATTTAATAAAAGATATCAGATTTACCCAAAGAACCTTGTCTGCCTATGTCCTTAGACCAACATGGCTACAACCTATACTGCAGGAATAATATTTTACATTTCTATAGTGCTCCTTCTCTCTAATGTTCTGCAACTATTTTGCTATTCCTAATTACAATCCACTTGGATTACTGAAACACAGTCTCCTTTGACACTCAGCTATCAAAAAGGGTCAAAATTGATGAAAGAGATGAAGATTTTGGTTGAGGAAAGATGATGAGATGAGCTGCCATCCTGTGCACAATGTCATGGAATCCTCAGTGAAAGGAACTTGGTTTTTAGAGCCTTGCCCTAAAGGCCCATACTTAATAAGCTTTATGGTCACAGCTATTGCATGAAAGGCCTGTGCCAGGGAGCACTGCACTGAGGTAGAGTATGCCTTGTGCCCCAAAAGGATGTAAAACAGCTGCCTTCACGCTGCATTTGTGCCTGCTACTAAATACACCCATGACAATTTACTCTGCATGTGCAGAGCCATCATTTAATCTCACCTTCTGCCTCCATGTGCAGAGCCATTAGGGGCAAAAGCATTACACCCTTTTGGGCCATAATGCACCTGGAACTGGTGTGTCATATTTCATCTCAGGACTCACCAGTCAGTGTTTCCCTTTGCTGATTGTAAATATGCCCTATAAGACTAATTTCTTCTTCTTTGGAAAGGGCAAAGTTCTAATCACAGGAATAGGAAGGTTGGTTAGAATTGGATGGCACTCTGTTCTAACATACCTGAAACTAACTCCTCATCTATCCACAGGTCTCCTGAACATCTGTGTGGGGCACCTAAAAGCTTGTTTTACTTGGTATCAGTGCTGCTATCCCACTAGTAATACAAGAAACAGTAGTAGTACTGCAGAGAAGCTCCCAAAGACCCCAGTCAGGGGACAGGCCCTATCATACTGCGTGGTGAACACATGCAGGGTAAAAGATGGGAGCATTCACTTAGCTTGGCTAGCAAGCACTGTACCTCCACAGAGCAACATACCTCCCCAGCTTCCTGTCTGAGTATAAATGTGGCAATAAGAAAGTGTACATACTTGACTGGCTAATGCATACTTGAGGCCAGGAGGTTCAGCTGGTGGTAGTGCTGCCCCCAGTACATCAGAGTTTGTGTGGAGAGGCAGACAAAAGGAGAGGGAAAGAGCTCTTGGAACTTAGATTTCATTCAAGCTGTTTGGAAAGGTAAAGTTGATGAAAACAGCTGTAACACAGTAGGAAGGGTTTCAAGGTCCAGAAACTGCACTGAAATTAAACAGTCTTCTCCTTTGTTTATACCATCAAGCTATTAATGGGTTTTAAGATGTTAATCTGTGAAAACCAAAAGCCTTTTAATCCTGGCCCCTTGCCTAGCCCAGCCAATGAAGTATCGACGTTTCTTTTACCCTTCTGCTTCTACATCTGGAGCCAAAAGCACTTTTGTTTCACTTAGAGGAGACATGTCAAGTAGTGCTTTTAACTAGGGCCCATGGGAACACATTGTGTGACGTGCTGCCAGTAGTTCCTACTTAAATTCTTTAAGCATGCTGAGACAGAGATTTGGGTTGACTTCCCTTCCCCAGAGACCTGCGTTCCCCATGGGCAAAGACTTGGATTCCCCATAGGCTTCTATTCTCCAGGTTGACCTCTACCATGGAAATTCCCATAGAAGTAGTAACGAAAGCTGAGGCTCTAGTAATAGGATACCCTAACAGAGTTTTCCTGGGGTTATATGGAGCAGTGGACTACTGTTTGCATAGGCAGCAGACATTGCCAGAGGTTTGTCACCAGAAGAAGCCAAGGCAAAGTAGCATATGCAAGGCTCCATATAACTCCTGTCCAATTTCTGACAGGTTTTCCCCTGCTTCCCTTTGGCCATGACACCTTTATGTACCTTTGGGTACTATGGATGTGTTTGGCTCCAAGTAGACAAAGAAGAGGCAAAGCTATAGGGTTGTCATTAACATTCACAAATGAGAAACTGCCAGTAGTTTATCATAATAAATTATGAACATGGCAGCTGAAAAGTGCCAAGTTCCAGGCAGTCCCAGGTCCTGGAGCTTTGTTTTGAAGGGTTACACATTGGAAAAAGAAAAACCTGCCAGTTTTCACCTTTCCAAATTCAAATGTCAAAAACTGAGGTTAATCCTGGAGAAGGAAGAAAAGGGGGAAAAAAAAGATACCTTGCAAAAGTCCCATGAAGAGGCTACACTTTTATGTGGCCTACCTCCTTACGTTACTGTCCAATCAGAAAGCCATTGGTTTTGTTGTGTCCCCATCACTACTTGTCAGCCTGTTAACTAAAACAGGACCTTCAATGGCTTGTTTATATCCTGGGCTACGGACAGACATTACATATACACTGGTTTAAGTGATCAGAAACTGATTTAAACCTGTAACAGAATATAAGTTCAGTGCACATAAACCAGTTTCAAAATGAAACTGAACTGAAACTGAAACTGGCTTAAGATAAACCTGGTTGAATGTCGTATCACATTTAGCTTATTTGGGCTAAACCAGTTTATGCAATGTCTGTCCTAGATCCCTTGCTGGTTTAATTTAAACCAGAGTCCCCCAGTATCCCAGATGCTTTGCAGCCCTGGGCTGGGCTGTCTGCTCCAGAGAACAGGACTGGTCCTGCCCCTCTGCTCCTTAGCCAGAGCTCCAGCAGAGGCTGCAGGCACAGCAGACTCTACCTGGTTTCCCCCTGCCCCCCACACCTCCCCTGCTGTTTGCTGCTCAAACAGGGATACCCCACTTCCCCCCTCCCTCCCATCTCCCACAGCACAGATCCCAGCCCCACAGACCCTAGGGATGTGGTATACTAGCTAATGCTGAGAGGTGTCTGTGTGTGTCTCCAGTTTCACTGGGACAGGCAGACAGAATAGTGTTTGCTTAGGGGTTTCTGGAGCTAATCAACAGGCCATCTGGTAATTCCCTCTGTTCCTTCCTTGGAAAAGCTGTTTAAGAAGAGCTTCAACTAATGAGAGAGGCTTTTTTTTGGTGTTGGGCTGATAACACTATGTAATTAGCTCTTTGCTGGCTCCCTCACCTGTCTGGTTTGTAGACAGTATGAAAACGCAGGGAGAGGAAGATTGAAATGCTCAGTATCACCAAACAGATGCATGCACTGCTCACCCCTACCCCACTTTGATCCAGAGTGCTAGCTGAGGGCTGGGGGATGGCAAAACTGCCGTCCCTTGAACAGAGAGCAGGCAAAAGTCTGAGATAATGCAGGCAGGGTGGGGGCTTAAACCCCACCCTAATCAGAGGGCATGCTGGGGCCTGGTCATACCCCCCAACTCCACCCCAGCCTCAGTTCAGCCCTGTGGAAGGGAAAGGAGGACTGCTCTAGCACCTCCTGGCTTCTAGCCCAAGCCACTGCAGGCATGTGCCTGTATTTCCACAGTCCAGAGAGAATGTCTGTACAGTTGCAAACTGGTTCAGCCTATGCAGGTTAGATTAACCTGCAATGATTGAATCAATTCAGGCTCAGGCTTTTTGAATGTCTGTCCCTAACTCTGGTGTCAGTTGGGGCTCGTCAAGGATGCAGCAAGCATGCCCTACTTATTCAGGCCTGAAGATATGCCCAACAGTTCACCAATGAGGCTACTTCAGACTCAGACTCAAAGGCTACCCTCAAGCACACCTGAGACCAAGGCTTCAAGACCTGTGGTTCAGACCAGGCCTACATGGCTATTGAACAAAGAAGCAGTGAGAGCCCTTTTTGTTGCCAACTCTTGTAATACTGTTGCAGATTAAAGCAGCATTTCAGTATAGGCATGGAACATGAGCAGCTGGCAAGCATTGTAAGTGGCATGGGTTAGAAGGGTATCTTAATATTCACGTTTCTTTTCAGCTCCTTAGAGAATTTAAACTTTTAAAGAAAACTGTCAGCTACTATGTAAAACTCAAGTGAAAAAATAAAACCTGCTCAATTTTTGATAATAACATCCTTACTATTATGTGATTGCACCATGTGAAAAGAAAAAAGATTAAAGAAAATGCAACACTGGGCAATCAGGATCCTCCACCTTCGGTCTATTCCTCTTACTGTGGAATGTGCATTGACAGCTTCCCTGTATACTCAGATGTCTGAGTAAAGCACTGTGACTTGTATGCTATTAACGACCTAAAACCCTGCAGATTTCTATTTCAGGCATCCAGAGCAATGTTCATTGTCATACACCACCACACCTCATGAGTGACAGGAATGTACAGGCAGGAATCCGGGGATTCTTTTCTCTGCTAGTCCAGAGATGTGTATAAGATAAATGGCCAGACAGATCATACGCTGTCAGACAGTTGCAGACCCTTGCCACTTTTTATCTGCCATCAGAATGTGGATTCACATTTTATACACAGACTACAATGATGTCACCAAAATACTAATCAGCACACTAGCTAGAGAGCAGATTGTATTTGAATCCCATGTTCATGCAGCAGTGGAAATATGAGTTTTCCTAAATTTCACACCCTACCTGCATTCTGCTAGTGATGTGGCACACACTGGCTCACCTGACTTACACCACAGCTGCTACATCTGTCTGCCACAGCCCTGCTAAAGCTTCCCTTCTGGGTAGGATGTAGCATTGACCTTTTCTTAGATGAGTCTTGCACATTTCCTGGGCACAGGCTTGTCTGCCTTTTACCCCCCTTTTCAGATGTCTTAAGCATACCTTTGCCCAAAGCTCCAGCCTCGTGGGCACACAAAGCTATCATTTTCCTCTCTGAGAACATATGAACATTTGAAGCATGTAATGTGTGGACGTTACAATCCCCACACATATTTTCAACACTTCTAGGGAGTAGGTCACATTCTTTAGATGGTCCCACAGGTAAACTGGATTTCTCTGTTATGAGGGCATACACCCCTGTGCCTCACCCGTGTCTAAGCTTTCTTTGTCTCTCTGAGGGTGCTGGTACAGGTCATCTTTAAACCATTCTAAGTCAGTGGAATGTTTCGTGGTGCTAAAGTTAGAACAGCTTCAGAGCAGGCACAGGTTAAGGGGCATGGCATTATCTCTCCTCTGGGAGAGGAGCCCTGGGGGTTAGGCACAGCAAAAGCTTGGAGCCCAGGGAAACATGCTTCCCCAGGCATCATGTTCTTGCTACGCTTGGCACTAAGCAGCCCTAGGCTGGGGAGCGAAGTCAGTCCCTCTCCCTCACTCACCCACCTTGCCTTAAATTCTGCTGGCTAGGGGAAAGCAGCCCAGATTATAGAATCATAGAAAATTAGGGTTAAAAGGGATCATTTAGTCCAACCCATTGCTCAAAGCAGGAGCCTCCCCAATTATATCATCCCAGCCAAAGCTGTGTCTAGCTGGGTATTAAAAAACTTTAAGGATGGATTCCACAATTAGGGCTGTGCAAAGCTTTGGTCCCTGATTTGATTTGGTGGAGATTTGGCCAGATTCAGAGGCTGAATCTCTGAATCTGAGCTGAATCAGAAGACCCTTTAATCTCTCCAAATTGAATCAGAACCCTCTGAATCGATTTGCAGAGATTCAGAACGATTCAGAGATACGGACATAGAAACAGCTTTAAATGTTTTTTCTACACACCTCTAAGTAGATGGGGTTCATGAGCGCTGCGATGCTGGGGTGCATGGAGTATCCCACAGAAGTGTGGAGGGCTCCCCAGTGTGCTTGGCAGCAGACCCAGAAGTGGACCAGAAGCACTTCCAATCCACTTCTGGGTCACTGGGGAGCATGCAGGGGGGCCCCCCCCATGCTCCTCCCATTTTGATGACTGGTGCCTCCTGGGTCTAGGGGGTACCCGAGGTCCCCCTGCAGCTGATTGCTGGTGTGTACTCCTCTGCAGATCTGGAAGTGGACCAGAAGTATGTGGAGGGCCCCCCTGCACTCCTGTGGGATGCTCCATGCACCCCAGCATTGCAGCAATCATGAGCCACACTGGTATCTCAAGGTATGTAGAAAAAACTTTTTGAAGCGTGTCTATGTCTCTGAATCAGCATCGGATTTTCAGATTTAGATTCGGCTGATTTGAATCAGGGACAGTACTCTGAATCAATTAATCAAATCACTGTCCTTCATTCAGTCTGAATCCGAATCTAAATCAAATAGGGCCACTTTGCAGACCCCTATCTACAACCTCTACAGATAGCCTGTTCCAGTGCTTTACTAGCCTCCTCATGAGAAAGTTTTTCCTAATATCCAACTTAACCTTCCCTTATTGCAACCTGAGATCACTGCTCTTTGTCCTGTCATCAGCCACCGCTGAGAATAATCTAGCTCTATCCTCTTGGCAAGCACCCTTCAGGTAGTTGAAGGCTATTATTAATGCCCTCCTCCTCCCTCCCCCATCTTCTCTTCTCCAGCCCAGTTCTCTCAGCCTTTCCTCAGAAGTCATGTTCCCCAGCCCTCCAACCATTGTTGTTGCCCTCCATTGGACTGGCTGCAATTTATCCACATCCTTTCTGTAGTGGAGGCCCAAAACTGGACACAGTACTCCAGATGTGGTCTCACCAGTGCTGAATAGAGGGGAATAATCACTTCCCTCAATCTGCTGGCAAAGCTCTTACTAATGCAACCCAGTATGCTGTTAGTGTTAACCTTTTTCACAAGGGCATGCTATTGATGCACATTCAGCTTATTGTCCATTGTAACCCCCAGGTCTTTTTCTGCAGAGCTGCTGCTTAGCCAGTCAGTCCCCAGCCTGTACCAGTGCATGGGATTGTTTTGTCTTAAGTGTAGGACTTTGTATTTGTCCTTATTGAACTTCATGACATTTTTTTTTGTTCCAAACCTCCAATTTGTCTAAGGCTCTCTGAATCTTAGCCCTACCCTCCAATATATCTATTACTCTGCCCAGCAAACTTTCTGAGGGTGCACTCCATCCCAGCTTCTAGGTTGTTGATGAAAATATTGAACAAAACTGGCCCCAGGACCAACCCCTGTGGAACTGCACTTGATATCAGCTGCCAGTTAGACATTGAGCTATAGATTAATACCCTTTGAGCCCAGTGACCCAGCCATTTATCTATCCACCTTACAGTCCATTCATCCAACCCTTATTTCCTTAGCTTGCTTGTGGGAATGTTGTCAATATCACAAGCCTTGCTAAAGTCAAAGTATATCATGTCCACTGCTCCCCCTGCATCCACAAAGCCTGTCATCTCATCAGAGAAGGCCATCAGGTTGGTCAGGCATGATTTGCCCTTGATAAATGCTGATTGTTCATAATCACCTTCTTCTTCTCCAAGTGCTTAGAAATTGATTCTTTGAGGACCTGCTCTATGATTTTTCCAGGGACTGAAATGAGGCTGACTGGCCTGTAGTTCCCCGAATCCTCTTTCTTTCCTTTCTTCAAGGTGGGCACTATATTTGCCTTATTCCAGTCATCCAGGATCTCTCCCAGTCACCACAAATTTTCAACTACAATAGCTGGCAGCTCTGCAATCACAACAACCAACTCCCTCAGTACTCTTGGGCACATCATATCTTGCCCCATGGACTTGTATATTCCCAGCTTTTGTAAATAGTCCCTAACCTGGCTTTTTTTTTTTTTCCACTGTCAGCTGCTTATTTTCTCCCCAAACTGTCCTGCCAGGTGTGGTAATCTGGTAGCTGACCTTGACTGTGACGATAAGTTTAAAAAAGGCATTGAGTACTTCAGCCTTGTCCACATCATCTGTCACTAGGTTGCCTCCCCCATTCAGTAAAGGACTCACTTTCCCTGATCTTCCCCTTGTTGCTAATGTATATGTAGAAACTTTGTTACCTTTCATGTCCTTGCTAGCTGCAACTCCAATTACACTTTGGCCTTCCTGATTTCATCCCTGCATACCTGAGCAATACTTTTATACTCCTCCCTAGTCATTTGTCCAAGTTTCCACTTCTCATAAACTTTCTTTTTATATTTTAGCTCATTGAAGAGATCCCTGATAAGCCAAGCTGATCTTCTGACATACTTGTTAGTCTTCCTATGCATCAGGATGGTTTGTTCCTGTGCCCTTAGGAAGGTTTCTTTAAAGTATAACCAGCTCTGCTGGACCTCTTCTCGCCTAAGGTGGCCTCCCAGGGGATCCTGTCCCTGAAGGAGTCAAAGTCTGATTTTCTGAAATCCAGGGTCCTTACTCTGCTGCTCTTCTTCCTTCATTTCCTCAGGATCTTGAACTCCATTATCTCATGGCTACTGCTGCCCTATTTGCTATCCACTGCTGCATTCCCTACCAATTCTTCCCTGTTTGTGAGCAGCAGATCCAGAAGTACATGACTTCTAGTTGTCCGCTCCAGCACTTGCATCAGGAAGTCATTCCTAACAGTCTCCAGAAACTTCCTGGATTGCCTGAACACTGCTGTATTGCTTTCCAGACAGATGCCAGGGTGACTTAAGTCCCCCATGAGAGTCAAGGCCTGTGACTGGGAAATTTACACTAGCTGTGTGAAGAAAGCCTCATCCACATCATCTTCCTGGTCTTGTGGTTTGTAACAAACCTCTACAACAACATCACACTTCTTGCTCTCTCCTTTGACCCTAATCGAGAGACTTTCAACAGGCCTATCTCCAGTTTCATACTGGTGCTCTGAGCAATCGTTCACTTCTTATACATGAAGAGCAACTCCTCCTCCTCTTCTCCCCAGCCTGTTCTTACTAAACAGTTCATACCCATGCGTGACAATACTCCAGCCATGTGCACTATCCCACCAAGTCTCTGTAGAGCAAAGACTTAGCCCTCTGAGTGGAGGGCTGTATGCCTGGCCCCTAGCCCAGGGGCCCAGATCAGGTCTCCTGGGAGCCTTGGAGCCAGCAGCATAGTGCCATGCTGGGGTCATACCCACTTGGGACAAGTGGGAGTGTTGGCTTTGGGTCATACCACCCCCTAGGCAATAGAGCTTGGCAGGGTGGAAAGCTTGTCAAGGGTACAGAGGCTGGAAATCATGTATCCTGGGATTCTGGATGACTGCAAGTTGGTCTCTTTATCTCCATGAATCAAACAAGGAAGATCCCACCTAGCTCAAGCTAGGTAAATTGGCTCAAAGATTATCCTCATGTGAAGTGGTATAACTTTAAGATACTTAAAGGATACTTAGCACAGTTTAACACCCTTCAATATGTGGATGATCCTATTTTAAGTGCAATGAGAATGGTTTAAAGATAACCTGTAACCACACCGAGACTCAAAAGGCACGCATACTATTTGGTTTCTTTGTTTTCCTGTTTAAGGATTTTCCACTCTTCAAGCCTTTTTCTTTGTAGGGATAGGGACAGATGTTACACATAAACAGGGTTAAGTGATCAGAAACTGGTTTAACCTGCATTGGAACAGATGTTCAGTGTACATAAACCAGTTTGAAAATGGCTGAAACTGGTTTGAGATAAACCTGGCTAAATGTAGTATCAGACATAACTGATTTGGGTCAAACCAGTTTATGCAATGTCTGTTCCAGATACTTTCCTGGTTTAAATTAAACCAGACTTCTCCAGCATGCAGGCATGCTCTCTGGGCTGGGTTAGGGCTCTCTGCTTCACAGCAGAGCTGGCTCCTCCCCTCTCATCCCTGGATGGAGTTCCAGCAAAGACTTGCAGGCACCAGCATCTGCCTGGCTTCCTCCTGCCCCCCCCCCCCCCCGGCTATTCACAGCTCAAGCAGGGTCCCCTCCCTCGCCCTTCCCACAGCATGGATTATAGCCAACATGTGGTATGCTCACTAATGCTGAGAGCTGTCTATATAAGGTAGACAGGACAGTGTTTTTAGGGCTTTTTGGAGCTAATCAGCAGGTCAGCTGGTAAGGCCCCTCTGTTCCTTTCTTGCAAAAAGTTGTTTAAGAAGAGCCTGAACTAATGAGAGGGGCTTTATTTTCTGATGGGGTGTTAAATGCTGATAACAGATCTGACAAATGCTCTGTTATTATGGGGAGGGAAATCCTTCCCTAATCAAAGCATCCTGCTGGGGCCTGGCTACCTCCCCCTGCCCCAGCTAAGCATTATGCAAAGGGAGGTAGGGCTCCTCTAGCACCTCCCAGCTTCTAGCCTGAGCCACTGCAGAGATGTGCCTACATTACCATTTCAAGAGGGGATATTGTGTGGTACAAACTGGTTTAGCCTAGCCAGATTAGACTAACCTGCAAAGATTGAATCAATTCAGGCTCAGGTTTTTTGAATGTCTGTCCCTAGCCTCAAACATCAGGGGGGAAAATATTTTCCCAAATGAGATCTCCCTGTTGGCACTCTCCTCTTCTGGACAAAGCACAGATATTAAGGTAAAGAATTTTTTCTTTGTTTTGCAGCTTCTTCCAGAAGATAGGAAAGAGGGTGATATGTGGTCATTAGTGTCAGGCATTCTGTCAGCCTATGGTTGAATCACTGCACTCGGAGACATTTAGTGATACCGTGCATTCATAAAATTAACTAGAAATCATCAGTTGTACATTGATTCCAAAAATCATCATATTGTCCCTTAGGGTTTTGTTCTGTACTATGGGCCCAATCCTTTACCTCCTGAAGTCAATAGGTCTTTCCACTTCAGCTTGGGTTGGCCCCCAAACCCAGTAAATACAAATAAATTACCAAATGACAGTATCCAGAAAGGATATATAATAAATATGGAACACAATCTTTGAAAAAGAAATACTATGCTATGTATACTGTGCCATATCACATAACAGTCAGAGCAACAGCAAAGAAAATGCATTCTGGTAACTGCCAACATTGTACCTCAGTGCCTCATGGACTGAGAGTCTTGGGGTTGCTGCAGAATTTAATATTACTCAGTAGCTTATTTGTAATAGCAGGGGAAAACAGAGACTCACATTTGACAGAGACTCACAGCTAATTCTGTGTTCCCTGCAGAGCCATCTGATACAACTGTTTAGGAAACAAGTGGCTCAGTCATTAACAATAATGCACAGCTTGTCATTTTGGGGGGAGGGAAAAAACATTTTAAGAATTAATAGGAATCCATTTTCTTGGTACATTTTTCTGAGGCCACCAAGAACAATAACAGTCTCTCAGGATAACATGTTTTGAAGGCTGCAGTTCAGTGCATAAGGGCACTGCACTGGGAGCCAGCATGCTTGAATGCTTAGCCACTGACCTGCTCTGTGACATTGGGCAAGCCAAATTGTCTTTCTAAATTGCCCTTCCCCCATCTGTTGAAAAGGGATGATGCTTCTCTTACTTCGTAAAGTACTTGAGACCTACGACATGGAAGTCTTATATAAAATACACATTTCCCATCAAAGTAAGAAGACTCTGTTCAACTACAATGGCTAAAGCTGTTATATAATCCAAAGGAACTTGTAACAGAATAGGAGTCCAGCCAGCTGTTGTTCCCAAAGCTCTCACTGGCTCATTAGCAGACTTGTTCAGTGCTGCAGGCCCAAGTTCCACAGGATGAAATAACAGCCATTTCCTCCGTATAAATTCCTCAGGCGAAATAAACAAGCGCATGTAAATAAGCACTGACCCAGTGCTCTCGTCTGGGATTATTACTGCTTATTATTGCTTGTCTGGAGGTTGACTTAGTGTGCCAGGTGGTTTCCAAACACATCGGGAAGAGCAGTGCCTTTCCCAAAGAAGTCAGTGTTTCAATTCCTGTCCAAGTTTGCCTTAAATGGTGGGACCTGATATGCAAGTAGATAACATACAACCAACAAGAAAGGCCAAGTCCAATTGTCTTCAAAAAGATTGTGAACCAGGACATGTATGAACAGCAAAAAAGCAAAGTGAAATCTTAAAGGGATTTTACATAACTTTGTTTTTCTCCTTTACAGAACCCAAGTCTGTATTCATTAAACATCCAGCCCCCATTTCTATATTCCTGTCTTCCTTTCAGTTATCCATTTCTATATTCCTTTCTTCTTTGCACTGACCTCTTTAAGACAAGCCCAGTGCTACCAGATCACACTCCTTCATCAAAGCACTATCCTAGCCAGCACTCCCACCCAATGTTCACCAACAGCATGAGCCCCCAGCCAAAAGTCACAGGAGGAGCTCTCCAGAACCACAGAAATGCACTTTCTCATTCCTTCCTGCCTGAGCAATGTAATGTCTTTAATAGTTGTCAGGAAATCTCTGGATCTACTTTCCTTAAGAAGGGGTGAGATCTCCCACTCTACCTGTTTGTCCCTATATGTGCCATGTTTTTTGGTCTGAAAATTGGACATACATCCAAAGTCAGTGGCAGTAACCTGAAATTATAGACAAGTAAGTTTTACAAAGGTGAATAAGGCATCACCTTCTCTATTGTACAGATGCAGAAATATCCCGATCTCTCAACTCCCAGACCATTTCTTCAGCTGCAACGTCAGATGGCTCCTCCTCCTATTAAGGACTAATCTGTCACTAACGACTGATATAATAATCTTGTACATAATTAAAGTCCTTTAGCAATAGCCAGCATTATGTTCAATTATAGGAGTGACCTTTTTTTAATAAAAGAGATATAGATACACTTACTCATTTCTCTTTTTTATATCACCAGCCATCCTGTTTGTGCTCATTGGTTTAATCTTCAAATGGTGTAAATTAGCATCCATACAAATTATTAACAGAGTCACAGTAATTCACACCAGCTGCGGATCTTGCCCTTCTTCATCTCACCTTTGGTGGGCAGTGTGGCAATAAGACTGCCCACAAGTTTTATGGTTCCTGTCTGTTATTGTTACAACTGGTTTCATGTTCCAGGTTTTTTCCTTTTTCTTACTCAGGCATCCCGGGTAA
>JAGPOW010003648.1:25616922-25637737 GCA_030014935.1 Caiman crocodilus | reverse complement strand
TGAGGCACCCCAAGGGAGGCACTCGGAGCCTGGAAGGTGGTCGGGCGCAGGGAGGTGGGCGGCTCAAAACGGGAGCGCCCCCTACTGGCCCCGCCACACGCAGGACTGTAAGGACATGGGATCTCAATGATCACAGGAAAAGATTGCTAAAACAAAAACGCCCTTTCCAGTCTGACATTTATTTTAGAGACATGACTTTAGTTCAAAGCATATCAATCTTCTCTGGGCCAAAGTTTTTTTGGGTATATTCTAGCAAAGACTTCCAAAGAGAAAATCTAATTAATCAAGGCTGTAATATGTCTAATTTGTGCAAAGTTATGGCTGAAAAGCCATATATTATATCACCATATTCAATTACTGGAAACAACATTTCCTGTGTCAAACAACCTTTAAACTCTCTAGGGAGTCTCTCCATTTCATATGTACATATTTTATCACTGCTTCAATTTTTCACTCAGAAGAAAAGCATGGTATATATGCAGAGCAGGAAGTTCAAGATGCCTTACACTAGAATTCTAAATCATCTCTGTGGTCACCTCTGTGAGCTCAGGATTAATAACAACATTATAAACAAAGCACGTTAAAGGTACAGCTACCGGATGCTTGTTGGAACATTTTGAATGAAACCGTTTTCCATTGAAAAATGCTGCTATACTGGGCTGAAATGGTTTGCAAAAGTATATTGATTTTGATGTACTTTTAAACAGGAATGTTCAGATTTTGTTTTTATTCTGACAAGAAATAACAATAAAAGCTGAAGATTGCAAGTTGTTCCAAAATCAACTTGTTACTTGCTCTCCAGCCATCTCTACCGATACAGAAGACCATTCACAACACATATTACCATCAGGAGTTAATTCAGAAATGCTTCCTGGGTTTATGCTGTATTATGAATGTAGCTGACAATGAAAGAATATCATCATTGGCAAAATGCCGCTGTAACATCAAAGATCTACTAGATTGCAAATGAATGCTTCAGTCTAATCAATGCTAATTTCCATAACTGCAGAAGCACTGGCAGACTGAGGGATAATTAGGCAGTCTGCTTTCTGTGACAGCCTCTGGCACTTCATCTCAGAGGGCACCACAGCACGGAAGAAACGGGTCTTCATCAACAGGCTTTCCCAAATGACCTTTGACACGAACACCTATGCTAGCTGCTCAGCCTCTTTCTTTCTCATGTTGTAGAAACCACAAAGTATTTGGTGGTACATCTCCCACATAACACATAAATCTAGAGACCCAGTCAGAGGCCACTGTTTGCTGACATGAATGTCTCTATTATCTCCCCAGGTTCTTTATATTGGATGACCCTTAAGGTCTGTATATACCAGGCCCACAGTATGTCCCAGAAAAGGCACTCCCAAGCACACACACATACACACCAAGCTCAGCAGTGCAGGAGTACAAATTGCTTTGCAGGTATCTGCACCATGACTGTCCTTGAGATGGTGGGCCTGAATGCAGACACTAGGGGCACTCCCAGAGCAGCTTCCAGGCTGTATTTCCAGACTTTGCACATGCAAACAGTAGGTGGGTGGGGAATGCAAGGATTGTCCCTCCCTGGGATCTGGTGTGGAAATGTTTTGCTTTGACTCCATCTCTCTCAATGCCAATTGACCTATGGTTCTCATTTTTTTTATCCCTTTACATGGGCAGCAGAAGGCAAGGGCTAATGGGGCTTGTGTGCCCCCCAAATGTGGGGCAGCAGTAGGGCTGCAAGGCAGTCCACCTGTGGGCTTCCGACAGCTGCAGCACGGGTGGAGAGGGGCACACAAGCAGTGGTGAGAGAAGGAGTGGGGCTGGGGCAGGGGCAGGAGCTGCCCAGTCAGGGCTTGGTGGAGCATGGGACGGAGCTATGAGTGGCTCATCCAGGGGGTGCAGCTTTTGCTGCTATGCACACCCCAGGAAACATGGAAGGCATATGCCCCCAGATCTGCATGGGCAAGGGTGGGCTGCTGCTATGGGCTGGGGCCAGGGCTTCACCGGGCTCTTCCTGGCAGGGAGAAGCTGGGCCATGCTGCTCTTGCGGTGGGCGGCGGCAGCGCTGGGAGGGGGTTTGGGGGGAGGGCTGCTGCCACCCCACAATTTGCCATAGCCCCCTCAACCCCTCCATCCCAGCAATGCTGCCGCCCACCATGAGCTCAGTCTGGTCCAACCCCTGTGCTGGGAAGAGCTTCAGCCCACCGCAGCAGCCTGCCCTTGCCTTGTGCCGATCCGGGGCACACAGCTCCCATGACCTCCTGGGGTGCATGCAGTGGCAGGAGCTGCTACCCAGCACCCCCCAGACAAGCCACTCATGACTCTGTCCTGTGCCCCACCTCAGCTATGCAGGGCCTTCCCCAGCCCCAGCCCCCCACCCACTCCCTCCCTCCCTAACCGCCATGGTGTGGGGGCAGATCTAGGCCTCAGCAGTGAGGCAGGGAGTGTGGCACAGGCAGCAGCATGGCCTGGGGTGAGTGGGGCCCTGGATGGGCTGGCTGATGGGACAAGCAGGGCCCAAGGGCCACATGCCACCTGATCTGTGTGCAGGACAGAGGTGGTTGCTGCTGTGCATTGCACTTTGTTCCTTGCTACAGCTACTCCGTGTCCCCTGCCCACCTGGCAGCAAGGTGCTCATGGTGTTGCACAGCTCATGGGGCAGTGAGGCTCAAAGCTCTGCATGCAACGGCAGCAGATTGTGGGGCACATGCTCCCCGGGCCTCTGCTTGTCCCACCATCTGGCCCAGCCAGGGCCCACCTCACCCCAGCTTTTGATCCTGCCTGTGCCCCACTCCCTCCCTCCCTTACCTCTGCGGCCTTGATCTGCCCACCCCCCACCATTTCCTTCCCCCTGCCCCTTCCCCTTACCTGCTGTGGGGTGCATGCACTCAGTCCCCCCAAATATTTTTTTCTCCCTCTGCCTATGTCCCTTTACTTAGCATCCAAGATGCTAAGACTGCAAGATGGGAAGCCAGCAGTTAAATATTAGAATGAAGGACTTCCTGTTCATCTAAGTCTCCTCAGGCTTGCACTGTGTTTAAAGCATCATAAACCTCATGATTGCATGAAGTTACTTTGGCCCTATAGCAGCACAAATAAAAAGGAAATGATGCCTTCTGAGTTTAAATCCTAGCTGTTGCCCTGATGGATTGACTTGTCTTCCTTAGATTCCTTTCTCTAACATTTCCAGCCTTTGAAACTCTACCAGTGGTAACACTGGTAAGAACTCTAGTGTAAATAAGGCACTGGATGCTGCTAGTGTTTCAACTAGTGTTTCACTTTGAACAGGAAAGATTATACACAATAGTGCTTAAATTACTGGGGTCTGGTTTTCACTTGCATTTTGTAGGATCACTTGGATTCCTTTACATGCCTGTAAACTCTGCTAAATCATTAATCATGCACTACCAAGGAATAAAGTCTCTGGAGAGTATAGTGGGCAGTGCGGGACTGAACTATGTTAGTCAGACTCATCATATTTTCATCAGATTCAAAGTTGTCATAATAGAGTCTGGAAATATAGTCAAACATGGCTAATCCATACTCTGTGGTGTACCCAAATGCCTGGCTAGTTGAAACAGCTAAGAGTTGACCTTATACCCCTGCACTGTAGTTGCTGCTCATTTGCTGATTTGCAGCTTTTCTTTAATTATGAATGGAAATGGGATAGTTATTGAGAAGCGAGTTATGTAAAATGATGGGGCAGTCTGTCTCAGCTACAGCAAATAAATGATCAGCACAGCACAAGATAATCTTTTGAAGCCAGGACAGGACAACTTTGAAGTTAAAAGCTCTCCTGACTTACGTCATCTGCCCATGGCCAGAAGGGTTCGGAGGCTAGGGCGTGGGGTTCATTGTGACTAACAACCATTCTTCTTTTTCAAAATTCAGGTTAGTTCTTGAGCTTTTATTTTTCATGTCTTTGTGACAATGCATTTAGCAGAATTCATAGATTCATTGGAATCTGACAGGGCCATGCCAGACAGGCTCCTGCTATGACCTTGCACCTCCAGTCTCTGGGTGATCAACCATATGCCTTAGCAGTCATGCCACCTGAGCCCCTAGTTTTTGAGCACTTTGAAGAAGTTTGTCCTGCCAGTACTTTATCTCTTCTACCTCTAGCACTGTCAGGCTGGCACCTTGCATGAGCATTAATGCTATAGACACACACATATTAAAATAAGAGAGTGGCAATTAGCTGGAGTTCTATATAAATAAAGGTCTCTTTGTGAACAAAGCTAAATTCCAACTATTGTCATTGATGAATTATGACCCAAGGTTTAACAGCAATGAAGCTAGCACTTAAAGCAGTTATTAATGTAAACCTGCTAGGTGTCAGGCACATGAAGAGCCTGGTTCAAATACTAAAGGTCACTCTTACAACTAACAAATGCCACAGGCTTGAGCTCCCACCCAGAATTTCTGAGATTAATATCTACCTTTCCTGAAGATCCTTAACAGGCAGTAATTTCCACTCACAGGCACAGAGACTGTGTATGAAACAAAGGACACCAAAGAGAAGGGAACACAGCACTGACTGGGGAAAACACAGCAACAGCTTATCTCAGTAGTTCTCAACCTGTTTAGACTCAAGGCACCCCACCCCAACTCCTTTGAATTTAGCACCACTGCATTTCAAAAAGTAATTTACTCAGCATTTGACTGCAGAAAAATAATAGAACAATTCTTCCAAGGCAAAGAACTCAGAAAGACCACAATAGGTAAGAAAAATGTTTCCTATTTGAAATTGCTGGAATTATTTTGTGAATCAAGTGTTGGTGTTTGACCACCTAACTCTACTAATATTTTGTGGCACTCCTCAGCACCCTTAAAGAATCCCACAGACACCTGTTGAGGATCACTGGTCTGTCTATATGAATGATTAATAAAGCGCTGTCCTTAGGAACTTGGACAGGGGGCCGACTAGTGCGGACAGCCAAAAGGCAAACTTCCCTTTACCATGTCACTTACCAATCCCCACTCCCACTAAGGTGTCACTGGACACATCTACATGATATGCTACTGCACAGTCATTACTGTGCATTTTTTTAGTACTTGTATTAGCAAGCACTAAATAAATGCACAGTAACAGGAGTTTCTGTGCAGTAGCACTGGCAAATATCTTTTAAGTGATGCTACTGAACAGTAGGCTAATAATACTGCACAGTAGTTTATTAGCACTGTCCATGCTGTGACGCACTACTGCTCAGTATTATTCAGCTTCTGCGTAGTCAGTATCTCGTGTAGGTGCCCCCAATGGGTAACAGAGCACTAGAGTCTTGGGGTGTCCTTGCATAAGGCCTGGGCCAACTCCTTCAGGAGGTGCTACCTCGTCCTCTCCTGAATCTCAAACAATTCACTCAGTAAGAGTGATTTCCTTAGTGGCCAAGTGGAAGAGGCCTCACTGGAGTTTACTCATTTTTACTGTTACTTTCTGCAGCCTCTGCAAAAAGCCATTCTTCTACCTAATCTTTTATTAAAGGATCCTCCCAACAATTCACAGTTCTCAATAAAGAGAAATCAGTAGCATATAAGACTACAAGCAATGAATGGTACCTGCTTCCAGGTTACTTATTTCCTTATGAAATCTTTGACTAACACCTGAGTTGACTGGGGAGTTGGATTTGTTTCAGATTGCTACCAGCATTAGCATTACAGTATTGGCCTAAGGCTGTTAAAAGTCAGATGCACCAGTCAATAGCCCATACACTTGCAGTAGAAAATTATGGCTGGTGGCCTGACAACTTGAGGCAGGTGGTTCATGGGAGCAAGGACCATGCGCTTGTATGTCAATACAACACTTAGTATGCTGTGGATGCTAACATAATAAAATCACTAATAGGAATAGTCAATTAATCAAATGCATACGGGGGAACTGTGTCAAATGTAGTTGTTGTGTTTATTTGTAATAGTTATTTATGATGGGCAGGTTTATCAAAGCAGGAACTCTCTGAAGATCTTCACACTAATGGAAGAAAGCATTATAATCAATAGGCATGGCTAAGGCTGGGCATTCACATCCATATTAATGATCCAAAGGTAAACAGAGAGAGGTAGTTAGTCATGTTAGCCTAAAGTCAGGCAGAAGGCAGGGCAAGGTGGTACTTTTGAGATGAAGTTTTTCAAAGCTTTTGTAGGCAACAGGCTACTCTGTCAGGTGCTATGAATTATAGCTGTCACCTACAAAAGTTCAGGACTCTGAATGAGTTAGTCTCTAATGTGCCACCCTGCCCTGTCTTCTTCCAAAAGTAAATACGTAACCTGATTTTCAGAGGACTGCACTGGGCACTAAAGATTCTCAGCAGCTCTGAAAAAAACAGGTCTTTTTTAGTTCAGTTCCTCAGACCCACATTGAATATGGCCTACACTTCATGAGCAGAAGAGTAATTAAGCCGTATGGTATGCTCGCAGGGATTTCTGCACAATTCAAGTTGCAATGCTTCCATGTCACAGAGCAGATCAATGTGGGATTTCCTCATCCCTCACAACTGTGCTGCAATTATTTTGCCTGTGTCCAGGGCCTTGTCATAATTGTTTGTCCGTCCATTTGGAGTGTAGTGGAAGTTTAATGGGAGGCTTCCATAAAGCATCCAGATAGCTAGGCCCAACTCAGAGGCCCACTGAATACTCAGTGGCTCAGAGGCTCACAGGTAGCTAGGACTAACTCAGGGGCTCATGAGTTTTAAAGAAACTCTTGAACAAAAATGTGAAACAAGCAATGAACAATGCCTGCTTCCAGGTTCCTTATTTTCTTTATGAAAACCTTGACTAGCTCAAGGTGTCTGGGGTGTTGGATTTGTTTCACACTGCTGCCGTTAGCATTATAGAGCTGGCCTAAGGCATTAAGAAGTCAGGTGCATCAGTCAGTAGTCCACAGACTTATAGTAAAAGGTTATTGCCGGTGGCTTGACAACTTTGAGGGGATGGGTCTAACAGGTGAGTTAGACTTGAAAGTTAATAAATTAATATGCCCTTGAATGCCAGTATTAGCCTCTGAATGTTATCTTCCTACTAGCTATTAAAGATTCTCTTGTATTAAGAGGCTGTTTCTTTCCACATCCACCTGCCAGTTTCCTGCTCTCTATTATTCCTTTGAACAGCACTGTTCTTTATACAAGGCTCATCTCATCTCCTGGGAGAAATTTTTACACCTATGAAGCTATTTTACAGCAGGTTTAACCTATTTTCCAAATACAGCTTCAAGCACTTTATTCAAAATATAAACTGCAAGCGTCAGATCCTCACCTAACATAAACCTGCCACAACTCCATAGAGCCTTTAAAAGAAAATGGTCATTAAAAGGGTTTTAAATCAGAACTCTTCTGAAAGGCAGAGGAGAGCCTGGGGAGTAAAGTTCAGATAAGTAACAGGACGTACTTTTACATATCTCTTCTGTTTATACTGCCAGAAAAAGCCCTCGCATTCTAGCTGATAGAATCAAGTCTGAAATTAAGTCTCGGGTTGAACAAAGGAGGGACCGACAATAAATGATCCCTCAGTCCATGACCTGGGTGACCTGTAAGTATGCAGAGTGTTCCTTGGGTCTCTCCAGCAACAGTTCAGAGGCTTCAAACCATTCTCTTTCCACTTAGCTTCCCTTTGTCCCTCTTTTGAATGACACTCTTAAGAGTTAACCTTTTGGAGACTGCTGACATCCTCTCAGGTATACATTTGGTTGGCAGCCAGCAAAATGTCACTGTATAATTTTAGTGTCTTAGAGACATTGTATAGGTTAGCACCTATCAAGGTCTCTTATTAACAAGGTGGGTAGATCGTGTGCAGCCAGCGGTATTCATTGCCTCAGAGGTCCTGTTAAAGCAAACTGTTCCCTCTTAGAAATGGGGGGCAGGAGGATTATGATCCCGAGCACTCCCTTCAACTCTTGCCCTTCTGTGAAAGGAGACATGGATCCCTGGGGTGAGGGTGTCACTCCAAATGGACATTTGGGCAGCTACATCTTCAAAAAAGGCCAAAGCAACCCCAGCACCTTATATTGCCCCCTACTCACCCTGAGACACTCCACCTTGCAGCCATATACTTTGAATGCAAAAAGGGGACGACTGGAAACATTCTGTTGGTGAAAATGGCTCTGAAACCCTAAGTCTTAGAGCTTCCAGCAATAGATTTATTTTTAAACTAACTCTTGCTAAAAGTTAAAATTGAAAACAAAGAAAGCATAACTAAAAATCTCCTTGTGAGAGATTCTGGCATCCTTATCCCTAATGAATAGCATCTTATTCCTTGAGTGATACCATGGAAGTCAAGGCATCTTACCATAAACACATTAACATAATATATGCTTCCTCCGTGCTGTCAGAACCTACATGCAAGAGCTTGTTACATATGAGACACAAAGCAAACTGAAGTGGATTCATTTTTTTTATGAAGCTCAGCAGAAAATAATAAAAGGTTTAAAGATGTATGTTGCTGCAGTCTTTAAGAGTGAGGCTCATGATGAGGAATAACTCTTGAGCCACATTGATCAGAAGGCCTAATGCAACTTTGACAGTGTTTCTCAAAGTCCATTGTGAACATGTCTTAGTATCCTTATCAAAATGCTCAGCTTAAGCAACAACTAACCCTGAAGGAAAGTAGTTCTGCCTTTATGAAACAAATAAGTATTTCTGGATATGTATCCTTCCTGCTCCTGATATTTCTGTTTAGTGCTGCCTGTGATATACTTGACAGCGTGTTGAGAGGTATGACTGAATGCCTCTGGTTATGTGAACATTATCAACCGAGAGAGAGCCCCATCAAATGCTGCACAGTAAGTGCCTACCTCCAGCTGCCCTTTTAAATCTCTGACTCTCATTCTGTCTCGGTCTGCGTGCCTGCCTCCCTCTCTCTCACTCGCTCATTCAAAGCCGTTTACCTTTCCAGCTGATTTTCATATTCTCTCCCCCTTCCCTGTAATGATATTTTGGGCAGCTGTAGTTAGTCATACATAGAAATGTGCTTTGGAGAAAAGGAAATGCAGTATCTGTAACTCATCTGTACTCCAGGCATATTCTCTACTTCAAGAGGGAAATGAAAAGACTGACTTTATAAAAAAGGGGGAAAATACAATTAAACAGGAAGACATTCTGAATGCAGTCAACAGGCTTTGCAAACAGCAAACTTCTCATCTACAAGGATGTACTGTATATTCTGCATGCTAAATGAAATACCAGATCTCCAACTTGCACAAATATACAGTCTATTTTTGTTTGCATACACCTGCCCCAGATTCAGATATACATACAGCAACTGTTGCCTGATTCCAGAGCAGTCCTATTGACACAGGCGGTGCCCACCCTGGAGACTGCTGTTACCAATAGAGTACATGGAAAATCCAACCCTTGCTTCTGGAAGCTAACTTTCCCAAAGAAACAATTCAATTCCAAAAAGCTCTGGATGACCGATCCAGGTTACATCCCTTTGGCACCATTCCAGCACTTCAGAAGAAACATAAAGTTTTCATAGCTACAGCACAAGGATGTTCCAAGATGGGAAAGGTGGAGCTGGAGTGTGATGTGCTCCAGTAATCATGAGCTACCACTAGGGGACTATTCCAGATGGCAGATTTAGAACAGTCTTGTGGATGTCCTAATTTGAGCCAGTCACAATTTGGCTCCCAGGAATGAGGTAGAGGCACTTTTGTTTCCCTTTTCGTGCATGCCAAACACAGATTTGCAGAAGGCAGCTTAATCTCAAGGCAGTGCAGCTACTTTAGAGCCCTGCTCCGTGCATCTGTGAGTCACGTGACAACATCCCTCCGAGGAAGCTGCAGCTGTGGGTGGCCTGGCAGTGCTCCCTTAGAAGATTGGCTCTGCAAGATAAGCACAACAGGTGGCTGCCCAGGGCAGCAAAACATTAGGAACAGCAAAATGACAATTCATTGGGTGAGTGACTGCAAGTCTAGGGAGTTTGGATATTTTGCAGTAGGGCAGCTGACTTTAGTGCTGGCAGCTATATCCCCATACGTCTCTGCTCAGACCAAAGAGGCATGCCGACCATGGATGATTACAGAAAGAACATGAACAGTACGTGTGGGGAAGGAACTCTTTACTGTTCTTCACACTTCAGGGCAGTGCCAGAGATATAACAGAAGCATCAAAAAGACAAACAATATTATTTTTTTCTGCTGATTCAAAATTGGCTCTCCCTTTAGTCCATTATCCTGCCATTCTCCCAGTCTTCCAATACCAACATATAAGCCTTGCATGTTACGTAATTCAAGTTATTCTGTTTCAAAGAGGTTAACAAGCCACAATGTTCAGAGGTGCATCTAGATCCTGACTTCTGCTCTGGTCCATTTCCAGTCCTGAAGTTCATTCTGCATACCAGTGGTACAAGACAGTCATGGAATCCAGATCCAAACTTTCCCTAAGTTCAGGCATGTTCAGAAATCTCCCTCTCTTCTCCCCATTTCTGTTTTCTGCACTGCTGTCTAAGAAGCAATGCTCATCCATCTGAGTTAGTACCTCAGCACACAGCTGGAGGGGGCAGGGAGGTTGCAGGGCTGTTCAATAGGCTTCAGGATGCATTCTTTTAGAAGTGATATAAAATCAAGGCCCCGACATTTAATCAAGGTGATTCCCAGTGCCTGACTCAACGTCACACTTAGGTAATGTAATGCTCCCCATCCCCACCTACTACTGTAGTAAATAGCTATAATACCCTTGTTCACGTCTTCTCTGTTTTACAGTGTGGCACTCTCTTTCTCATTCTATCTCACTCTGCATCTGTTAAAAATTACAGTTTGGGGTCGTAAGTGAGGCCACTGAAGTCAGTGAAAAGACTTCTATTGACTTCAGTTGGCATTGGACAGGGGTCTTATTCCTCCTTATACATGTTAAGGGTAAGGGGAGAATTTGGTAGTTTATCTATTTGAACCAAACATGGTGGAGTGAGTATAACATCCTAAGGACTTGCTCTCTATATTTTAAATACATTCTTTGAAGCAATTAAGAAAACTGCTGCCTCTAGAGAACCCACTGCAGGTTTGATAGAAAGCCCAATGCAAGATGGGTAAAGATCTGAGGGGTTAGTTCATATAAAGTACAGACAGAAAAGCAGCTCCCCTTTAACTCATGGCAATTTGCAGGAAGCTACATGAGTTCCAATGATTCCCTGGACCCATTCAGTCCCCAGACATTTGCTGTTGGGTCTTGGGGGTTGGGGGAGCTAGCTGCTGTCTAGCCTGCAGCCGCTCTCCACCAGCAATACCCCTTCCCCCTGCCAGCCCCTGTGCTGTTTTCAGAATGTGAAGATGGGAAGAGAGCAAAGGGAGCATGCTCTGAGCGGTGCCCAACCACTACTGGAGGGTGGGGCAGGTGGACTGGAGCCTCCCTACTTCAGGGGGGAGGGACTCTAATCCACCCAAGCCATCCTCCAGTTCCACCTGAAAAAACCCTAGACCGAACTCCCTCCACTCCTTCCCCCCACTCCCATTTTGAAGACAGCGCCAGGAGCAGGGCTGAGCTGCGTCAGCAGAGCCTCGTTCCTGGTGTGTGCAGACACAAGTTACTGAAGGCGTTCTGTTCTGGAGTGTCTTCATCTGAATCCTCATGTAATGGGGGTTCTGATTGTTGTGGGATTGGGCTCTTTTAAAGAGCTGTATATTTGTGTTTGATCACAGCTGTACAGAGCTTTCAGGGGCCAGATTTGATGAAAATTGTTACTTCTGTCTGTACCTATAGTGTGAATGCTCATAATTAATAAAACTCATTGAGATAACTCTCCATCAAGTGTCAATCTTTTGAACCAAAGAGCTCCCAATAACCCGTGACACAACAAGATCACATAAAGAGGGTTTTTTGCCCCCAAATGACTAAGAGCTGCTCACCTGTGTGAAGAAGTATCCAAGAAAGATTTTATTTGTCTTGATACAATCTGCTGCAGAAGCAGGTTGAGGAATGAAAGATACATCTTTTGGCTGGTACCAGAACAGAAGGATTTACTGCTGCCACTGCTAATGCCTTTGGTGTGATGATAGGTGTCTGTATTTACTGGGTCTGATTCTCCACTACTTTGCATTATGCACACTCATTTGCATTTATGCAAAGTGAATATAAAATGCTACCAGAGCAAAAGTTCATCATTTTGCATTCTCTTTGAGGTGGTGTGAATATTGTTACAAGACACCAGACTAGAGAATCAGGAATGTTAGTGCTGGTGTAGACTTATTTACCTGTGTAGTAAAAACCCTTCAAAAAGACAATCTAACAGTAATTGGTTTATATGTTTGCTTTGTATACTGATGCCAGTGAATTTTGATGGTACTGACACCAATCAATGATTCTAAGGCATTTCATTAATTATATAAAATGGAGTAACTGACAATGAATGCTGAAAATATTGCTTAGGTGTGCAGAATGTCATTCTAGGTATGGTGCAAAAACTTTGTCACATAAAGATTTTATAGCAGTTTCTAAATGTAGCCGAGTTCTGCATTTGTCTAACCTCTGCAGGGAAATCACTTCACAGCTGCTCCCCCTTCCACCCTTGAATAGGGGCTGCTCTGTCCCCATTTACCACATAATCTTGACTTTTTTCTTTTAGGCACTTGGCCATCCAGCCTACACCTATGCTTACAGTGGCATCTCCAGGTTCATCATGAAGTGCATTAATGAAGAAGTCTGCCATGATCTTTGCTAGGCCTGCCCTGCAGATAAATCAAGCCTCACAGGCTAAGGAGCCTGCTTCATTCCTCCACAGGAGATTACTTAAATCAGAAAACACAAATCAGTTTTGTGAAATCTGCTAATTGAAAATGTCAGCTATTCATATCCCCTCTCTGTACCCTAACAACCTTGCCTGTCATTCACCAGTCCAATTTAATTGTTGGGATTTTGCCACTGCACTGGTGCTGCTTCCTGGCTCTGAACACTGGTCAGTTTGCCACAGGCCACAGATTGACCCTGGAAGAAATAACCAGAAAAAATAAATTGCAATTTATGTTGTGTGAAGCCAACAAACAGCTGCATGGTCAACATCATTTTGCAGTCTTGTTTTGGATGTAAAAGACTGAAACAGTCCTCACATTATTCACTGGATTTTCTTATTATGATTATTTCAGGACCCTCAAACAATGCTTCAGCAAGCAGCTATTCACAAACGTATGCTTCAATGACATCTGCTGGTCAGGTCAATACATCATTTTGTCTTGCAGTGAATCATCATTTTGTGGTATTTTCTTGTAAAATATAGTATGTGTTTTCTTTTTTAAAGCCTTTTATGGGTTCTCGGTGCTTTCTTTATCAATGTTCTTATTGAGTTGAACACAAAAAATTGTTCATTTGATTTTCAGTGACAGCTTCATAAAGCAAATGAATCAGCACTTGGCTTTCCCCCCATCACGGACATCTGTTGTGGAAACAGATGTCACCCCATAAACCTGCCAAGCCAATTCAGCTATTTCTCCAAAGGGACTGAGCAGGAATAGTTGCTGAGATGTTGGCCCAATAGGATGACTGACTCACCCTACTGAACTGAGACAGACAAAGCTTTAGAGAGCTATTATGTGTGTATGTGTGTGTGGAGGGGTCCCAATAGTACCACCAAAAGTATCAAAAAACTGACTGATATTTAGATTTCCTGATCTAGAATTTAGACCAACAGGCTAATTGTTACTGAACTTTTCCTGCAGTTAAAAAAAAGACAATACATCTACAACTTTCTTGTTATTAATAAATTTAACCAATGAAAAAAAAGTCATGTGTGTATGTGCTGGTGTATGCACACATCCGATTCTGGAAACTACAGCCCTGCCAAATGAATTGGTGCTGATAGCAGGAAGAGTAAACAAAACAAACAACAAATATGCACAGATCAAAGCAACTAGGTATAAGGCATAGGATGAAATTGGGCTTGTTACTATAAAAGCAATATCACAATTACTAAAATTGAAGGAATAATGGAGTCAAATGGGAAAGAAAAGTGAAATATACTAGCAAATACATACCATTTTGTTGAGTCAAGCTGTGCATGAGAGAGAGGTCTCTCCAAGGCAGTGAATGAAAATGAGGAATACTACAAAAGGGTTACAAGAGTGCCTGGGACACAGCTGAATTCATAGAACTCCTGAGGCATAACTGGGGATATTAATACCATGTAATTAATGGAGATTTGTAACAGACTGATGCAATGAGGAAATATGGAACCAGAAAAACGAAATGTAATAGAACTCAGAGGGAATGCACAAGACCTTAAATGAAGCATAATGACTGCTACTGTCTTTACCAGCTATCCTTGTTCCTGAGGGGCAGTTCTTATTAGCAGCTTTAAATTTGTGCTGCAAGGTGTGGACTACGTGACCTATGAAAAGGTTAAATGGTAAAGCCATCCGCTTTCCCCAGTTGCTAGGAAACCATATCCTACCCTCCACAACAATGAGTGCCTCCAATGATGTCATCTTATACAATCGTTTGCATTTCATTGTTTGAATTAATTCAGTATCCTGCCGAGAGAGTTGAGAGTGGAGCTTTAGGAATAAACCATGACTTTCCTGCACCCTCTCAATTATGCAAGTAGGTTCAGTCCGTCTTCAGTAGAACAAGTCATTTTTCCTCTGATTTGTCTCTGAACGCCTCAGTCCTTGCATCAATAGTCTGTGCTCTGAATTAACCCAGCACATGCCTCCCCGCACCAAAGTAAAGCTTACAAGGGGAACTAGGAGATTTGTAAGAAAACTGGGGAAAACCTACAGTTCTTAGCAATGCCTTCACTTTTTACTCTCATTCTCAGGCCTAAGCACTTCCCAAGGAGTTGTGGGGGCCTGATTTTCTTGCCTCAAACCTGAGAATGAGTGTAGAATGCATGTAAATCCCCACTCTTCTGATTGACACAAGTTCAATGTACCATACAATTGTGCACAATGCTTTCACCCACTGTAATTCCATTTACCGGGGTGAAGTAGCTCTTGACTTACACTTTATAAGAGCAGGAACAGGCTGTCAGGACCAGGCACCGGAAAATTAGGCCTAGAGGGTTCCTGCATTACATGTTCTGCTTCATTCCTCCTTTTCCCTGCTTGCTAAATTCTTTCCAGTTTTGAAAGGCCAAGAGGTCCCTGAAATGTTATGTTTGACTAATTGACCACATAACTTGGTGTTCAGCTTCCTCAATTGTTTAGACACGGTCAGGAGTAGAGACTGATTCTTGTTAACTGGAACACAATGTCCAGAACAGGGAGGCTTCCAACAGAGCTACCTTTAGAGCTGCAAGCACCTGAGAACGCTGCTCTACCAGTTTTCCAATAACAACATTGCTTATTGCTTTTTGATGTACCACACAAAGAAAAGCTAGTTAATGCCCACGTGCGTCTTCCAAAGCATCACATTTTTTTTTTTGGTGAAAACATTTAATTTTATTAAACTGGAAGACAAAGCACCACACTCAGAAGGGTTGTGGCTCTTCTTGCAACTCTTCAGATAGTGTTTTTCTCCAAGCCTCAGTTCCTAGCCATAGAATTTGGTGAGAATCTCAGCTTTCATTTTAAAAACAAAATCATCATCCAGCCTTTTTAACTCCAAAAGTCAACTTGTAAGTCTCAAAAAGCAGAAGGCAAATATATTTGCTTCCCATTTATTATCATTAAAATCACGGGGGGGTTTTTAGCAAGTCTCATGATCTTTGGCACTTGGGTTGTGATTTCTGAATGCTTAGCACAGGTAAAAACTGCCTCTGCATTTTCACGAAGGTGGCGGACATAAAGATAGCTTCAGACAGCCTGAGAATAAAACAGAGCAAATGTGTATTCAGAATGACCAGTGGCTTGCTCTCTCTTCTCTGTCATATGACATCAGATATCAACTTCCAAATCTATGAGCCACTGTCTGGTATTATCATTGCTCAACATGTGGATTCCATCTACCCTGTCTGCGCATTTGTAAAGATCACAGTTTTCAATTAAGTGCTGTGCTGTTTGTTGTCCAAGACGTTCATATTGTGAAGTGTTGTTTTGAAGTGTCTGTATCCAGATCTCAATCTGTTCAGCTTGACCCATGCAGATCTAAATAATGTAACTTGGTCAGTGGTACACTGCTTTTTCCAAAAACCAGCTTGTTTTTTTGGGATCAATGATGTTCTCTATTGTATTCAGCATTATCAGCGCTTCATGAGCTTATATGTAATGCAAAGTAGTGAGATGAGTCCGTAGCAATTTGAATGCGTTTCAGGATAGCAGTGACATCAGCTTTTCTTCAGATTTTTGGAAGTCTGTTATTTTCCAGATATTTATGCATAGATTGACCATAAGGAAATCCCAGACATCCAGGACATCATTGGGGATATCTGGGACACTGCCCTCCAAATTCCCACCCCCCCAAGTCCTTGCAAGGTGTGCCATGCTACTCCACACTGCTCCAAATCCCCACCCCATGCCCCGTGTTTCTGGGATGCCCACTGTAATTCTTAACAGCCAGCTGTGACTGGCTTCTCAGATCTAGGACTGTCCTAACTAAACCAGGACATATGGTCACCCCATTCCAACACAAATTTCTGAAGCCATTTTTTCATTGTATTTCTGAGATTGGTAATGAATTCTGGAAATATCTTATTTGGTCCAGCAGCCTTGCCAGTCTGTTTTAATAGCTGCATCAAACTCACTGTCAGATATGGGAGTCGTTAATTTAAGGTTGGCCTACGGTGATTTAAGTTGGTCATGAGTCAGGTGCCTAATTATTTCTGTGTTGCTTGTTTGGATTACTGTACTTGCTGTTGTTCCACAGCATTTTTGTGATGAAGTTTGCTGATGTAGGGCAATACTGTATTTTAATGCCTTTGCCTGTAAGGCAGTTAAAGGTATGTCATGCTTGTCTGCTTGAGTGGGTCATATAATCTTCTATGATAGTTAGCCATTTCTCTTTTTCCACATTGTTCAATGTGATAGCCACCTGTTCTGTATTTCTTTTATGGGTGCAGGGTCATTGCATTGATTGATGAAGTTAAAGAGCTGTTTGCACTGCTCATCCCAAGCCTGGCACATAACGGCTTCTATAGGCTCTAGGTACACAGAGTTTGGCTATTTAAATTAGGCAGTTCGTAAATATACTGTATGTTACCAGATTTGCCCATCACTTTGGGTTGTGCTCATTTATTAGGGGTACATTTCTGGGGGTCTCTGTAATTCTGTCAATGTGCTGCTTGTGTTACTTGTGTTTCTTTATGGAGCTGTAGCTCTCCCTTCTGCAAGTCCTCACCCCCAATGGAGCTATCTTGCAGGACTCGGTTTCAATGGGGCTGGGTTCCTCCAACCACCGAATCAGTCAAATGCGCACACACACACAGACTAACATGACATGCCTGACCCAGCTGGGTTAACCAGCATGGACAGGCTGACACCCTCATATGCCAGGAATCAGTTCATTAAGATAACAATAAAATGCAGTCAGACACAAGCACACAGGTGAACAGAATATCTCTGAATCTGGCTGGGTGTCCAGTTGACACCCTCATGGACACCCTCATTCAGTTCATTAGGGCACATCTCAGCCAAACTGGGTCAATCAGCCTGTACAAGCTGATCCCCTTATGTGTCTCAAACTCAGCATGTCCTACTCTTTTGCCCTAACGGTCCTAGTAGCAACCCCTCTGATGAGCAGACCCCACTGTGGTTTTGGACATTACAGGGATCTTTGGCATAGGTAAAAGAAACATTGCTGCAGAGCAAATGGGGAGGTCGAGGCGAAGAAAGAGTAGATGAAGTTCATAGAAAAAGTATAGCAACCAACTTGACCATAAAAGTTATTTATTGCCAGGTATATGAACTTATGATGATACCAGTAGTAATAGCCATACAAGAGAGAGACAACTAAACAGTTACAATATTACATAGGTTCAATTAGGGTTTTGGGGAAGTTTAGCTTGAGTTTGATTAGCAAAAGTCAGGTTTAGAAAGCTGTGTCTGGAATAAGAGAATAAAAGTCAGGTTCCTAGAATCAGAGAGAGAGGGAAAAAGAGAGAGAGAGAGTTGGGCTCTCACCACTCAGTGAAGCTTAAACCAGTCAAGGTTCCCAAGTGTTGTTGGATCTGGCAGACGGGCAGAGTCCTCAGCACAATCAGTGGAGAGATTCCAGGCAGAAAAGGAGTGGAACTGATGCAGCTTTGGATCCAAGCACCAGGACAGAAACTTGAGCTTGGGTTGGGGTTTTGTAGGGAACTAACAATGGCTCCAGGGAGAACACTAGGTTTGTTTAGGGGTAAACAGTGGTTTACATGCTGGATAATAGGAATTGATCACTGCTGGTTATAGGTGACATTACTCTAAAGGTTCTCACAATACAGACAGGAAGATTCAGTGGTTTGGATACCAATAGAGGAGTTATAACTAGAATTGGTCTGATAAATGCTGAGCTGGGTATGTGTAGATGTGGATTGATTAGCATTTGGAGCAAGGATGCCCCATCATGCAGTGCTCCCCTGCTTTTCTGATCCCAGAATTCAGTGGTCCTTGCTTTGGAATCTCTGTTCTCCATCCTGAATGCTAATGAAGGTGCATGCCTGTCCCATCTCCTATTTAAATGAGTTGTCACCTGGATCCATCTCAGATGTAAATAGTTGCTTCACTTTTGTCACCCTTGTCTGGAGGGCTTTAGGTGTGTCTCCCACTGCATCTGCTTTGTCTTCTGTAAGTCCTTCCTCTAATCAGTTGTTGTTCAGGCAGAGGTGGGCAGGGGGAGAGTTCTTTGCGAGCCAGACAGGCTGCGTCCTGTGCCAGGGTTCCCCAAGAACATGGAGCTCAGAGGTAACAAGTAGCCTTGTTCAATGTTGGTTTCTGATGGATCATTTAACTGATTTACTCTCTTGTTGGTTGCCCTTTGATATTTCTCCCAATCCGCCTTCCAAAAGTTCCAGCTTGGAACTGCCCTGGATGGTGTGGGCTGAAAAGTCATATTGTTAATGCTAATGAACGAGGGTCTGCGCTAAGATAATGGAAACTTGTCAAGTACTTTTCTTATTGATGTTTTACTCAAGTTCCCCTTTCACTAGGCAAGATCTAGGTTTAGTTTGAATGTTCTAACACCCAGAGTGGAAGGTACATGGCTCCTTCAGGTCATGAGGGTTATATCATTCAAGCTTACCCAGAGACAAAAATTTCTACTGTTAACACGGTAACCCCAGTCTTGATGTTGGCAGCAAAAGTCACCTGTATATAAGGTCATCTGGTCAGAACTAGGCAGGGATGTGATTGACAACATGGTAGAGGGTGGCTTGTATATGTTGATGATGATTATGTCATTGATCTAGACAGCCATGTCATTATATTATGTGTGACGGGCTAGCTGGCAATGACCTAACCCAGGGGTTTTGAAAGGGCAAAAGATGATTGGAGGTCTTGGGATTCCCTTTCCTCACCAATCTGGTAATGATTTGGCTCAGCAGTTTTGAAGGGGTAAAAAACGATTGGAGGACTTGGGATTCCCTTTCCTCACCAATCAGGCCCAGAGATGTGGTACCCCTCATGTCCTGACTGGCCCCTTGGGTCACCTGGAGGGGGATAAAAGGGGCAGCACGACTGACTCAAGGAGAGACCAGTGACAGATTATGAGGAAGGAGCTTCGAAGAGCTGGCAAGAGCTGAGCCAGTGTGGCAGAAGCACTTGCTCCAGGAGAGCCTGAAGGAGCAGGACCTGCAGGCAGCAGTTGGACCCTCAGCAGCACGGTGTGTGGCCATCAGGAGAGGCATCCTGCTGGACTCCAGGATCCCCTACAAGAGGCTGTGGCCAGCAGGAGGATCTGAGCAGCGACTTGAGGGGTCCCAGTTTGGCTTCCAGCTCCTTCAATCAGAGGCCAGGCAGCTCGACATGAGGCCGGGGCTCCAGGAGGGTCAAGACCCCTAGCAGCTTGGAGCAGTACCAGCAGTGGTGGCTGTGTGGCAGTGTTCTTGTCATTGTGGTATCCACTATACCCCCCTGGTTATGCCTGTTATGTTCCCTCCATAAAAAGGATATGGTTAAGTCCCCACTGGTGGTCTGCCTCTGCTCTATAGGGGGAGGAGAATCCCTACACCTCCCACAGCGCTTGTGCACCTGCTCTGATTCCTTCAGTTGGTGAGGGGGTACCTTTTGGAGTACCACCCAGGTTACAGATGTCATTGACCTGGACCAGTTCCTAGAATGGTGCTATCAGTTTAGTCTATAGCAACAAACATAGCTGTTTACAAAAACCTGAATCCTGTTGTTGTTACTTGCATCCAACCCAAGGTAGTGAATTATGAAAGATGCTTTTATCATAAGAACTCAAATCCATTTCCTTTAAGTGTCCACCCATGTCAGGAGAAAATAAACCTACCAGAAAATAGAAAACCTTCAAGTCTGAAACAAATTTAGGATCAGTAAACATGGGATTCCTTAGTTAATAAGTCCTGTTCCTTCACTGGCAAGTATATCACACAATCTTGTTCAGTAATATATCAAGTTTATTAACTTAAAATTTTTAAGTTGTTTATCCTCCTCACTATTTCCAGTGAAAGGCTCTTCCAGGACCACACTCTGAGAATTAAAAGCCTTTCTCTGATTTCCAACTTCTGTATACACATGGCCATTTTATGCCCATTTGATCTTGTGCCAGCATTATTAAACAGATCTTTTCCCTGGATAGCATTTATCCCTTCATATATATTTATAGACAAAATTGTATTCTCTCAGCTGGGCTAAATAATGAACACATGAGAACAGGACAAGAAAGGAGCTCCTGGATCACCAAGTCCAATCCCCTGCTATTTCAGCCTTCATCCCTTTTGGAAACTGAGTTTCATCTCGAAAGTAACTATGCTTCCCCCCCCCCCCCGCGCCCCAACTCCGCCGATAAGGTTGTTGCAGAATCTAAATGAGATAATGGGTTAAAAAATT
>JAGPOW010003648.1:25586540-25597550 GCA_030014935.1 Caiman crocodilus | reverse complement strand
GGGACTACTGCCACTGCTGGCCCACTGATCAACCCTTGCAAAGCCAGCAGGCCAAGGGACTTAAGGGAGCCTACCCCTGCCCCAGCCATAGAGCAAGCTGTGGGCAAGGCAAGGGCCTCCAAGGGAACACTTGCATGGCTGTACACCAATGCCAGGAGCTTGGGGAATAAACAGGAGGAACTTGTCCTCCTGCTCAACACAAACAATTACAATGTCATAGGGATAACAGAAACCTGGTGGGATTCCACCCATGACTGCACCACAGATATAGACGGCTATACCCTGTACAGGAGGGATCAAGTAGACAAAAGGGGCGGAGCTGTAGCTCTCTATATCAAGGAAAGCTACATGTCCCTACAAGCTGACATCAGCACCCAGGGTGGATGACTAGAGACCTTCTGGGTTAAAATCTGTGGGGAACACGGCACAGGAAATACAATGGTGGGAGTCTACTAGAGAACTTCCTCCCAGAATCAAGAGATTGACCAGGAGTTCACCAGAGAATTGGCTGAGGCTTCATGCTCCTGGTCCTTGGTTGTCATGGGGGACTTCAGCTACCCGGACATCTCGTGGGAAGAGCACACAGCCAAATCTGAACAGTCGCAAAGCTTCCTCACATGCGTGGATGAGCTCTATCTGACTCAAGAAGTCTATGGGCCAATAAGAGGCAAAGCCCTGCTTGACCTGGTACTGGCAGCCAGGGATGACCTAATCAGTGACATAACTACTGAAAGGAAGCTGGGTGACAGTGACCATGAGCTGATCACCTTCACCATCCGCTGAAAAGCTGTCGAGGCAGTCAGCAGTACAGAGGTCCTCGACCTCAGGAGGGCTGACTTTGACAAGCTCAGGAGACTCATCAGTGAAGCCCTAAGGGACCATGACCTCAAAGGGAAGAGAGTCCAGGAAGAGTGGTTGCTCCTCAAGGCAGTGATCCTAGATGCACAAGCTAAGGCTATTCCGTCTCAGAGGAAAGGCAGCAAGAGGGCACAGCAGCCCCCTTGGCTCAACAAGGAACTAGCGGTCCTCCTGCATCTAAAAAGACAGACCTACAAAGAATGGAGATGGGATCCACCTCCAAGGAGGAATACTCTGCTCTGGTCTGGACCTGCAGAGAGTGAATCAGGAAAGCCAAGGCTGCCATGGAACTCCAGCTAGCTACAAGTATGAAGGACAATAAAAAGTCCCTTTTTAGATACGTAGGGAGCCAGAGGAAAAGCAAGGGCAACATTGGACCCCTGCTAAACCAGAAGGGACAACTGATAACCAACTACCAGGAAAAAAGCCAACTTGCTAAACGGGTGCTTTACATCAGTCTTTCACAAGTCCCATGGGATGCCCCTGCCCATTACGTGTGAGGGTGGTTCCTTGCTCTCCATAAATACTGAACTCATGAGGAACAGCTTGAGAGGCTGGACACCTTCAAGTCAGCCAGCCCTGACAATTTACACCCCAGAGTACTCAGGGAGCTGGCTTGCAGCATAACTCAGCTCCTGGCACAGATCTTCGAGAGCTTCTGGAGCTCTGGTGAAGTACCTGATGATTGGAAGAAGGCCAACGTGGTGTCTATCTTCAAGAAAGGGAGGAAAGTGGATCCAGAAAACTACAGGCCCATCAGCCTGACCTCTATCCCAGGGAAGGTCTTAGAAAAAATCATCAGAGGCCATTCTTAATGGACTGGCTGATGGCAATACCCTGAGGAATAGTCAGCATGGATTTGTTGCGGGTAGCTCGTGCTAGACCAATCTCATTCTCTTTTACAACCAGGTGACCTATCACCTGGACAAGGGAGAAGAGACTGATGTCATATATCTTGACTTTAAAAAAGTCTTCCATCTGGTATCCCATGATCACCTTTTGGCAAAACTGGCCAACTGTGGCCTCAGGTCCACTGACTGGGGAATTGGCTCCGTGATCTTTCCCAGAGGGTGGTGGTTGATGGAAGTTAATCATCATGATGCCCTGTGACCAGTGGGGTCCCTCAAGGCTCTGTCCTTGGACCCATATTGTTCAACATCTTCATTAATGATGTGGACATTGGAGTTGGAAGCGGACTGGCCAAGTTTGCCGATGATACCAAACTTTGGGGTAAAGCATCCACACCTGAGGACAGGGGGTAATCCAGGCTCACCTTGACAGACTCAGGAAATGTGCGGACGAGAACCTGATGGTGTTTAACACCGAAAAATGCAAGGTTCTCCATCTTGGGAAGAAAAACCTGCAGCATGTCTATAGGCTTGGCAGTGCTATGCTGCCTAGCACTATGAACAAGAGGGACTTGGGGGTTAGGATTGACCACAAGATGAACACGAGCCTGCAATGTGATGCTGCAGCTCGTAAAGTGAGAAAAACCCTGGCTTGCATCTGTAGATGCTTCTCAAGCAAATCCCAGGACGTCATTCTCCTGTCGTACTCATACTTGGTGAGGCTGCAGTTGGAGTACTGCATCCAGTTTTGGGCTCCACAATTCAAAAAGAATATGGAGAAGCTTAAGAGAATCCAGAGGAGAGCCTCACGCATGATCAGAGCTCAGGAAAACAGACCTTATAACAAGAGGCTGAGAGCCCTGGGACCCTTCAGCCTGGAAAAGCGCAGGCTCAGGGGTGATCTGGTGGCCACCTATAAGTTTACAAGGGATGTTCACCAGGACCTGGGGGAACGTTTGTTCACCAGAGTGCCCCAAGGGATGGCAAGGTCAAATGGTTTTAAACTCCTGCAAGACAGTTTCAGGCTGGACGTAAGGAAGAACTTCTTTACTGTCCAAGCACCCAAGGTCTGGAATGGCCTGCCGCCGGAGGTAGTTCAAGCACCTACTTTGAACGCCTTTGAGAGAAACCTGGATCCTTTTGCTGGGGTCCTATGACCCCAGCTGACTTCCTGCCCCTGGGGCAGGGGCTGGACATGATGATCTTCCAAGGTCCCTTCCAACCCTAATGTCTATGAAATCTATGATCCCAGATAGGGCTCATCAGCCATCTTCAGGCACACAGATAAGACAGTCATGGACGACAATCATCATCGACTGCAAGGGTTTGCCAAAGAAGACAACTTTCCCAGGCAGCTTGGTCCATTGTCCTACTATTGTTACAGTTAAGAAGTTTTTTTTCTTTGATTGAATCTGACTCTCCTTTGCTACCATTTGAACTCATTGATTCATATCTGGCCTTCTGTAACAAGGCACAAGGCAGGGCAGACTGGCACTTTAGCAGAGCTGAAACTGGATGTATGCATACCCTGGGCACCAGCACAGCATGGGGCAGTGTCAGGAATTGCTCTGCCACTGGCACTGAAGCAGCCAGGCCAGCATCACAGCTGTTATTATTTTTGCACCCCCTGCCAGAGTCAGTGCCTGGGACTTGGTACCTCAGCTCATCCCCTTTTGTTAGGCTACTGTATTTTGGAGACCATTTGTAAGTGAGACCCTACTTTGTCAAATACTTTGCTAGGACTGGACTTACAGAGTATGTAAGTACTAAATAGACAGGAATAAAGTAATTTAAATACAAAGGAGAGCTCCCTGCCCTGCCTTCTGCCTGATTGCAGACTAACACAGCTCAGTACCTTTCTCTGTAGCAAACGAGAATGGTTCTTCTCCCTCTTTGCTGTGGAAGCATTTCAGATATTTGAAAAATGCTATCACAACCCCTCTTAGTCTCCTTTTTTATAATCTAAACATACCCAGCTCCTTCAGCTTTTCCTTATCTGGCCTACATTCCAATCCCTTGATCATCCGCCACTCACTTATCGTTTCTTTCTGGTTTCTCCATATCCTTCTTAAAATGTGGAGCCCAGAACTGCATACGCTACTCCAGCTGAGACCTAACCAACATTAAGTAAAGTGGCACCACCATCTCCCATGTCTTACATACCCTGCTGCTATTAATGCAGTTCAAAATTGCATTTGCTCTTTCAGCAACTGCATCGTATTAGTGACTCACGTTGAGTCTCCCATCCACCACATTGCCTAGCCACCTGGGCAAAGTGGGCATGAAGTACAACTCAAATACTACTCACTGTGCCCAGGTGTACATGACCACGCAAGGTACAAGAGAGTATAGAATTGGAACTGCTAGTTCATGACAGGCATTCAATAACAGACACATTGAAAGACATTAAGGAGTTTTCTGCATGTTGCAGTCGAGGTTTTCAATGCTTTCCATCCCTTAACCATGTTAAAAAGGTATCCAGATCTTCCCCCTTTGTCCTCTCATCTAGTATCTGAGAACCTCACAATCATTCATCCTCATCACACTCCTATGCAATAGCAAAGTACTATTATTCCTGTTTTACAGGTGGGAAACTAAGGCATAGAGAGGCAAAGAAACACAAGAAATGTATGATGAAGCATTGAAGTGAGACCCCTATCTCCCAGGCTTGAATTAGGACCCTCACTACTGAGCCATCCATCCTCTCTTCACTCAGCTAGGCAGGATATTCCAGACACAGCAGACAGACTGGAATAGGCCCAGAGATGAGAGCAGGAGTAATAGTGTAGCTCATTTAACTAGCACAGAAAGGGGCAAGGGATAAGAAATGAAAGCAGAGATAGAGGCATGGTGGAATTGTCCAGGGCCCTGAAGAAAAGAGCTAAAAATTAAGCTTCACTGAACCGGAAAGGGAACTAGTAGAGGGATTCAAATAGGGAGGGACACTCTTATAGTCATCTGCATACTTTTGGTGCGGGTTCATATGAACTACTAATATGCCATTGAACAACTTTTCTGAACTCCTAAGATCTGACTGCTGTTCAGAAGTCTGTTGGTCACAAATAGGATCTGCTTCTTCTTTTCAGTAAGCAAAATTCATATCACACCAGCGAGGTGTTTTTGTTAGCGGTGCTAAGTCCTACTGATCTCATGTCATGTTGGATGCATCTGGGTGTGAAACCAGCTTCAATAAGTAACTGTGAAGCATGTACAAGAGTGGAGTGGCAAATGTGGGCAGGTGCTGCAACCAGGCAGCAATTTTTCAGATGGCAAAATGTTTACAGGCTGAAACATATGACACCTAATGCATAAAAAGAAGTGAATACAATGCACTTACGCAGGAGAAACAGAATTTCTGCTGCTGTGAGAGCTATCAGCTGAAAGTAATGGCTGATAAAACAAGTTGGAAATATGGTAACCCTAGATTAACTTTTCAGGAGCAGAGCCCAGCTATGGCTAGCTTCATTCTCCACTCCCTTCACCCTGATCCTGGGGCTAAGGGCACTTGTGTGAGAGAGTGGGCACTACCATATGCTACAATCTGGCAACTCTCAGTTAGTGCTCATCCCCTTCGGGGCCTTTACCACCTAAATATAGTTTAGAGAAACTCTTGGGCTACCCACACTACATGCATGACCAAACCCATCCCCAGATGGATCCTGGAACTGGGAGCTACAATGACTATTCATCTCTCCCACATCTGCAGCCCACGGGTACTGGGAACAGTCAAGGATCAAAGCAAATAAAACATAAATGGTTCTGTGGCCTGACATAGGGGGGCCTCTGGTAAGTCTTTTTCTTCTGTTTGGCTTGTTCAACTAATAGGCTGAAAGAAACAGGGACGCCAATAAAGTGTGTGTTGATGGTGAGGGCAAAGGGGGACACCTTAAAAAATAAGATAAAACAGAGGATTTGTTGTGTTTTAAGGGAAGCTTGGGCTCAGTTACAGTCATCTCAGGGAACAGACATTCTTGGCTGTGGGATGGAGTCATTAATTAAACTGCTCTCTTCCCTCTCTATTTGCTATCTTCCCATCCTGTGAGAGATTTTAGTTAGAAGTTTGCAGACTCCCTGTGGGAGAGCAGCAACCAAGGAGTTTTGCTCAGATCTTGAAGCTCACTTAATCTTAGCTAGAATGACAGAATGAATGAAAGAGGTGTCAGACTTGATATACAACAGGCCTACTGGAGACATTCACCACTCGGTACAAAATGAAATGCCCCGCAACCTTATCAGATTTCACTGGTGAGGATTCTGTACATTCCTTAAGAAAGACTCATTACCAAGCAATTGGATAACCCAGGCCTCTGGACAGGGAAATGGAATAGCTCTGTGTCACAGATCAATCAAAAATGCAGAGCCTAAGAGAGCTCTCTCAATAGGGGAAGAGGTGGTGAATTCGGAGTTGGGACATTCCAAAGAATATGAGTTTTTGATAAGATAATCTGTCTGCACGCACCTTTAAAATGAAGTGCCAGATTACAAATTACAAATTATTTTTAAAAGTCTTCCTTTGCTTTATTAGGAATAACAAGGCAAACTATGAACAAGAAATGGATTTTAAACTTTTAATTTGCTTTGCACTGAAGCCAGATGTGCTGTGTTTAGCTCTTGCATGAGCCTGCGTAGGGAGAAGTTCAGTTTTGTTTCGAACCAGCAATGCTTTTGTGACCTTATGCATTGGCTCAATGTGGCACCTGTTCTCACAACAAAGCCTACAGAAGGTTACGTGTTGAACAGCTGCATCTGCTGAAATCAAGCTGACACTGTTTATGCACCAAGAGTGATAGGCCTTCATATGAAAAACCAAGAGCTCACTGTCTAGAAAGAGTCCACGTATTTAGAAAGGTCGAATTCTCAAAGCAGGTTGTAAAACTTCCTGACTACCAGGATGTAGGCAGGAACAGAATATTTTTATTCTGCATTGGCTAGTATCAAAAAATTTTAAACCAAGCTGCACAAACAAGATTTTCCTCAAAAGCAGGAGTTAGTTTTGATTTGTTGGCAAGTGAAATTCCACCTGCTTTTGGCTTGATTTGATAGGAAGCAACACAGTGCCATCTACTGGCTTGGAGAGCAATTCTTCACTGTGTGCTCCCAATGAATATACTCACTATGAAGCATAACCACCCACTTATGTTTCATGCAGAGCATGCAGGGAAGTCATTAGGCTTGTATTCATTACGTGGCATTAAGTGACTTCTGCAATTTATTATAAAGGACAACACTAATGCAAGCTCATAAAAGTCTTCTGGGTGAAGTAATTGTTGCTTCATAGGCCAAACTGTTGAATGAGTAACAGTTTCATATGAAGTTTTCAGTATCTAAGGAAGTAAAGTTCATTGGCTGACATTTAAATGACTAACAGCTCTTCCCACTGCAAATGCAGCGAGAAGCGATCTTTTCCAGTGACCAATCCTATTCTCTGCTTCCAGAGCACTATCTTCAAGCTATTGCTTGAACTGACACTGTCTTGTATAAATCAACATGGAAAGGAATCTTAAAAATGTTCTTGTCATTTCGTTTGGGTTTTTACTTTTATTTACGGCTTATGGTGGGCTTCAGAGTCTGCAGGTAAGTGGAACTGCCTTCTATAGTTACTGGGAATGGATACCCTCTGTAGGAACATCAAACCAGTCAATAGGTGTGAAATATAAGTCTTCTCTTATGCTTGGAAGATGGTGTAATTTCTCGGATGTGCGTCCAGCTTGACAAATGCTGATATGTTATTTCCAAGTTTTGTAGCTTCTATTAAGTATTTTATCCCAAGAATACACCTCAAGGTCTAAGGTGCTGAGCTTGTCAGAAAATTCATCTTGAAACTTTTTTTTCTTCAGACACTGAAATTGATCACGAAAGAGTGCTGGTCTCAGTGGAAATTCCCATAGAAAAATATTTGAAAATGAAAAGTATGATATTTTAGGATGCCTTGTTTCTGAACACTTCTGAATTTCTTTACAGATGTTATTCTACTATTTTTATTGCTATGTTAATTTGTACATCATTTAAGCAATGCTGCTGACCTAACATAAAATGATAGCATATTCTTGTATTTTTATTTTTTAAATCCTGAAGGGCAACTGACACGTCTACTGATTGGCAGATTGTAACTTGTTTTCTAAAACAAAGGATCCATTAGTCTTAATGAAATGATCTGACATTTTGTTTAACTATGAACCAGCTCAAATCCGAGCAGCATGGCTATTGCAGAAAGTGTTCTAAAAATACCATCACTTGTAAAGAAATGCTTAAGAAGTAGTACAAGAGAAGGAGAAATGCTCTGCTGTCTGCAGATCTCTGAAATGTTAGAAGCAGAAGGTAGCCAATCCATACTGTCTCAAAGCTGTCATCTCAACAGAACTCACTTTGGAATAAAATCCTGCTAAATTAACCCAGGATGCTGTAGAAAGACATGTTCCCACCTCAGAGTTGGCTCTCTTCTGCAGCCCGATTCATCTTGACTGAAAAGTGTTGGTAAGAAACAACAGGACACACCTAAGCCATGTTAGCAGGCTGTGCTGTAGCATGGGAGGCATCTTGAAATTGGTTGGGTTTTTTTTAAATGAATCTTGTGATATTTAAGTCAATCTTATGACTTTTGTGTCTTATGATTTTTATGTCTTTTAAGCCAATCTTACAACTTTTACGACTGTTTTGAATTCTATGGACTGGCAATACTGTACACTGTATACCTGAAACTTTAGTAAGTACCATTTTCTGATCAGAAAGTCAGTTTTTGAAGATCTGTTAAACCATTGGCTTTACTCCCTAGATGTCTAGAGGCAGAGACCACACTGTTGGTCCAGTCCCCACTGCACTGTGCCTGAAAAAGCCATGTTGCCACTTTCTTGCCTTTCCACAACTGGACAATAGCAAAGTAAAAGTTGCTTCAGGCACTTTTAGTACCACTCGGATCTCCAAACTGCTCTTCTCAGGGTAAGCCAACATAATGGGCAGCTGATCCTTAAATGGAGGCTGCCTTTCAATGTTCCCCATGAAACTTCTGTAGGCTCAGGTGTAAGAGATAATAGAGTGAGTATGGTTCCTTGGCCCACTCTCTTAGATTTGTTAAATTTAACTAGTGCAATTCCAAATGAAACTGAACAGAACAATATTAATCCAATACTACCACTTCAAACAGAACACTTTTGTGTTGAAAAATGCCAAAGCAAAACACTTTGCAGGATCCATATGGATTCTGTCAGGTTTTTTATGATAACGTGGTAGTAAAATATTTTAAATACATAAGTCACAACAAGCCTCTGCCATAGCAAACTGAAATGTGCCAACCATCCTGAATTGATTTTTTTCCCCAGAATTTTTCTTTCATGGGGAATTTTGCTTATTCACCAGAGCGATTCAAGGGATACCAAGATCCAATGGTCACAAACTCCTCCAGACTGTTTTAGGCTGGACAAGGAGATTGGTCAGGGAGGCACTGAGGTCCTGGAGGGCAGGAGAATTGGGATTCCAAGAAGACTGGTTGTTCCTTAAGGAGAGGATCCTCCAAGAACAAAGTCCTGATGCAGATCAAAGTGGGCAAGAGTGCTCAAAAGCCCCTATGGCTCACCAAAGGCATTCAGGAACATCTCAAAGCTAAAAAGGACACCCAGTGGAAGGGAGGAGCCATCACTAAGAAGGATTATATCTCCATTGCTCAAGATTGTAAGGGGGCCGTTAGGAAGGCTAAAGCAGAGACAAAACTGGGACTAGCAACTCAGATCAAAGATAACAAGAAGTCCTTTTTTAAATACATAGAGAGTAAAAAGAAGGTACTAGGTAATGTGGGGCCCCTGCAGAACACATTTGGAAAACTGCTGGTCGCACCAGATAACAAAGCTAACCTCTTTAACAAATTCTTTGCCTCCATTTTTCTGAGCAGAGACTGGAACATCCCCCCCACTGGGATCCTGGATAGACCCAGGGGTGGCACAGCCAAGCCCAGGGTCAGTGAGGACCTAGTCAAGGAACTTTTGGTGGGACTGGACATGCTCAAATCAGCAGGTCCAGATGATCTCCACCCCAGGGTGCTGAGGGAATTGGCAGAGGTCATTGAGGGACCCCTGGCACAGCTTTACGAGCACTCATGGTGCTCTGGCAAGGTGCCAGAGGACTGGAAAAGGGCCCATATGGTCCCCATTTTCAAAACAGGGAGGAAAGAGGACCCAGGAAACTATAGTCCTGTTAGTCTTACCGCAGTCCTGGGGAAGCTCTTTAAGAAAATTATCCAGGAGCACATTTACAAGGGACCAGCAGGGGAGATTATGCTCAGGGACAACTAACATGCGTTCATTAGAGGCAGGTCCTGTAAGACCAACCTGGTTGCCTTCTATGACTAGGTCACAAAATCCTTGAATGCAGGTGTCATGGTGGATGTAGTCTTTCTGGACTTCAGGAAGTCCTTCAACACTGTCTCGCACCCCATTCTCATTAAAAAATTAGTGTCGATGCCTACACAGTCAGATAGGTCACAAATTGGCTAGAGCACTGCACCCAGAGAGTGGTGGTGGACGAGTCATTTTGGACCTGGACGGATGTGGGCAGTGCGGTTCCCCAGGCCCACACTGTTCAACATCTTCATCAGTAACTTGGACAAGGGGGTGAAAAGCACCTTGTTCAAATTCACAGATGACACTAAGATGTGGGCACACTAGAAGACAGGGACAGACTACAACTAGATCTGGACAGGTTACAGGGGTGGGCAGATGAGAACGGGATGGGTTTCAACACTGACAAGTGCAAGGGTACTGCACCTGGGGAGGAAGAACCATCAGCATACCTTCAGGCTGGGGAACTCCCTTCTCTTCAGCACAGAGGCAGAAAAGGATCTTGGAGTCATTATAGACTCCAAGATGAACATGGGCCACCAATGTGGGGGGTGTCGTCAGTAAGGCTACCCGCACCTTGTCATGCATCCACAGATGCATCATGAGCAGGTCCAAGGAGGTGATCCTCCCCCTCTATGCAAAATTGGTCAGGACACAGTTGGAGGACTGCATCCAGTTCTGGGTGCCGCACTTCAGGAGGGATGTGGGCAGCATTGAGAGGGTCCAGAGGAGGGCCACCCGCATGATCAGGGGGCAGCAGGGCAGGCCCTATGAGGAGAGGCTATGGGACCTGAACCTGTTTGGCCTTCACAAAGGAAGGTTGAGAGGGGACCTGGTGGCTGTCTATAAACTTACCAAGGGGGATCAGTGGGGAACAGGAGAGACCCTGTTCCCTCGAGCACTACCAGGAGTAACTAGGAATAATGGCCATAAGTTGACTGAGAGTAGGTTCAGGCTGGACACCAGGAAGCACTACT
>JAGPOW010003648.1:25511557-25586440 GCA_030014935.1 Caiman crocodilus | reverse complement strand
GAGAGACCCTGTTCCCTCGAGCACTACCAGGAGTAACTAGGAATAATGGCCATAAGTTGACTGAGAGTAGGTTCAGGCTGGACACCAGGAAGCACTACTTCACAGTCAGGGTGGCTAGGATCTGGAACCAACTTCCTAGAGAAGTGGTGCTCACTCCTACCCTGGGGGTCTTCAGAAGGAGGCTAGATAATCACCTAGCCGGGGTCATTTGACCCCAGCGTTCTTTCCTGCCCATGGCAGGGGGTCGGACTTAATGATCTGCTCAGGTCCCTTCCGATTCTACCAACTATGAACTATGAAACTGTTCGAGCCCCCAAGGCCTGGAATAGACTTCCCCTGTGAAATGTTTGGACACTTCTCTTGCTGGGATCCTTTGACCTTAGCTGACTTCCTGCCCCTGGAGCAGGGGGCTGGACTCAATGATCTCCCAAGGTCGCTTCTGGCCTTAATGTCTATGAAATCTATGAAATTTCAAAGTTTTTGGCTTTTCCAAGTTATAAGGAAAAATGTTTCAAAATGTTTGGAACTTCCTCACAGAATTAAAAGTCTTATTTCTTTCCAGTTCCAACCTTAAATCTTCTGCTTATAGAAGTAGCGCATATCATCTGGCTCATAGTTATTTTTTATTTGTATTATTGTAGTAACTAGGGACATGAACAAGGACTGGGTGGAGCAGAGGTAGCATAATGGTAGGCAGTGGGGGGGGGGCAGACAGGCAGCAAGGGACAGAGGTCAGGCTGCTTGAGACCCCCACTGGCTGCCCCTCACTGCCTGCCCCACCACTTGCCTCGCTGACACTGCAGAGGTGTGGAGGAAGAGTTGAAGACAACCCTCCAATAATTAGATTCTATATATGGAAATCATAACTTATTTTTCCATGTATAGAATCTAATTATTTGAGGGAGCTCATCCTAAATTCAGTCTCATCGTAGATTTGTGTGAATATGGGTGTGTCTCTGTGTGTGTGTATGACTAAGAATTGCTGTTTTCAACTACTGAAAACCATGAGTCTCTGAACTGGAGAGAATTAGATGCCTGGAAAATTGCTTGAAGTCTTGAATCTTTGATTCCAGAGTCTAAGAGCTAAATCCTATTTCAACTTTACATGCCCAAGTGGCACTTACGTAGATGCATATGTGCAATTTCTGGCATTTACAAATAGTTCAATTTCTATCGGCTTTGCTACAGAAGCTCCACTCCAGCTGCATAGGCTCCCTGATAGAACAGACTTTCCCAGCCATACAATCAACACCATGAGATCCCCAAATTGTTAGGGTGGCATCACACATTCAACTTAACACTCACTAATAGCAGTTAGAAAGTGAGCAAATGCACATTTCAGCAGTTCACATGTGTTAAGTGCCTTCATGGTATTGCAAAGCTGTTTCCTTTTAGGTGCAGGTTATCTTCTAACAGGTACTAACTCTGTAGGTCACTACATTCCAATAATTTGAAAACTCGTGAGTAGGAGTTGTGGTGGAAGAGGAAAGCCCTCCCAGCTTTGAACCAATATCTCTCACTTCCTAGCAAAGTGCTCAAACCAGCAGGCACATGCTAGGCATTGGTCAGTGTTCTCCACCATTTCTTTGAAGCTGACCTCGTAGGCCCCCAGGAGGGAAACTATGTGGAGCTCAGAGAAACATAAGCTAGAGGCAATGTGGCTAAATAAGATGATCACTGCCCTGGAAAGGTGAGTCCTAGATTCTGGTTCCCAATGAGACAAATACTATTTCACCACTGATTCTCCAGTGAACATTAAATACACGACATAGAGCAGGGGCATAGGCCAGGACACTGGGCATTTATACACATACATTTGTGTGCTCTCACACGCTGGAGATCCGATACGTTGGCGCAGGCTTGATTAACTGAGATTACATGCTTGGCGTTGTGTCACACGCATTTGTATAAATGGCGAAATTTGTATCAGTGCTGAGAATATGGTGGCAGTGTGATCTGGAACTAAAACACCTTCAATGTGTTTTAGTTCATAAGCATGCCATCACCATTTTTGCAGTGTTGATGTGTATTTTGCCATTTATGCAAATGCATGTGGCACAAACATGTACAAATGCCCCCAGAGTGCCTCACTTCAAAGGCAGCAACTATCTCACTTTGCTGTCAAGTGGGGGATACAGCTTCAAAGCTCCTCTGTAGGAAAGGGAGCTGAAACTTCAGTCTCCAGTTTCCTTAGGCAAGTGCCCTCACCTCTAAACTATAGGCAAAAAAGGGTGTATGGGGCCTCCTCCATGTTACTTCCAGCAGCTATATGCATACTGGGGCAATCCTGTTCCAATATGGGTGGGAACAGTGTCTTCAAGTTGCATATGTGCCAAAAATTGTATTTATACATTTATCACTCCAGCCCAGCCCATAAAGGTGAAATAGGATTTAACCCTAAGCTTTTACCATGATGTTTAGTGTACCAAAGTATTTCCTGTAGTGGAAAGCCACTTGGAATTAAGATTCAAGAAGGTTTTGGGGCCAAACCTAAAAGAAAGAAATAGAGTGGATAGAATTTGCTTAAATCAGATAACTCTGGAAATAAAAATCAAATCACTTTAATTGGGGCTGTCCAACTGGTGACCTCTGGGCCACATGCAGGTTACTTCAAGAGGTTAATTTGCAGTCCCTCCCTGAGTTCCTGTCCAGTCACTATTGCTTCCATTACTCGTATTGCAGTAGCAGCTGGGGGTCTCTGGGCTCCTCCTCCCTCATCCTACTTCTGCTTCCTGCTACAACCCAGCACCCCCATGCATTATATAGCCCTGGGGGTCAGTGGCTCCCCCTGGTGCAGTTCACACAGCAAGTAGCCCTGGCTTAGAAGCTGGACAGTCTTGACTTATTAACATAAGCAGTAACAGCTGGTCTCAGAATTAAAACCCTGGATCTGAGGTCCATTCTGCCTCCTCGACTTCAAGAGTCTATATAATCCAAACCTAAATCTCGATCAGAGCTATGCAAAGGGTCCCTATACTTAAACCAGAACCTGGGAATGAGGTTGCTAGGGTTCTGAAGGGCAGGCATTGTTTAAATCCCCATCTAGTTTTTTTCTATTCTGTGTGATGGCTTTCATGTTCCCCGTCTCTGCCATCCTTCCCACTGTGGTTTTGCAAACACTGATGTCCCAGCTACCTGAGCTTCCCTTCTCACTATATTTTACATGACGTAAACTAAATTCCATGTCATTTGTTGTTTTTGCCTACACAGAGCAGCCTGAACTCTGAAGAAGGCCTGGGCGTTGCCTCATTGAGTGTTCTCTATGCTGCTCTTATCATCTCTTCTATGTTTCTACCTCCATTCCTAATTGAGAAGCTGGGCTGCAAATGGACCATAGCATGTTCTATGTGCTGTTACATCGCATTCTTCTTGGGCAATTTCTATTCCAGCTGGTACTGATGGTTTATTATACTATTCCAGAGGAGTTTAATTCTTTGTTGTTATTCTTATTTAGATTTATATCCCCTACTCCCTGTGCAAAAATGCTCAGAGTAGCTTATAATTTGCTACATTTGGATTAAATATCTATGGGGGAAATTGTCCATCTTCCCAGAGTTACCAGCATTTAAAAATGTCCTGCCTACAGTAGCATTAATAGGGTTGGAGTGTTGTTGTAGTCATGATGGTCCAGAGAATATGTAGAAGGCAAAGGGTTTTTTGGTAGTATCTTCTGTTGAACCAACTGTATAGCTGGGCCTAAGTGAAGATGTTTGAGAAGGGTCAGGGGGAAGTAAGATTGGGTAAAAAATGGCCACCCCACCTAATTTAGTTCACCCAGGTGTGAACCTTACACTTAGACCTGGACTCAGTGATTGGAAATCAGTCTAAACCCATAGCGGTACAGAAGTCATCTAGCCCCTCCCATCCCAACTTACCTTTGATCGGCTGGCCATTTTAAACACAATCTAACATCGTCCTAATCTCCCCAAATATCTGTACTTAGCCTGGGAGAGACAATAGACAAGTTTTGAGGTTTAAAGTGCCCTTTCTCAGGTCCGGGAAGGAAGCCTAAGCTAAATACCAGGAAAAGCAATGCCTTTTGTTTAATTCTGTTATATACATTTAAATAGTCACTTCAAGGAGGAAAAGACGACTGCACATTACACATCATTTTAGTTCTTGAACTATCAAATACTTTTAAAATTTTATATAACCACGTTACCTATTTCAGCTGCCCTTTACTTGTTTTATGCTACTTTTGATACTTTCTCCTTGCTCCACAGCTTTGCAATCCTCTTCCACTTTTCCAAGTGACTATTTTCATCAGAGGCATAGCAATGTGGCTGGGTGCCTGGGGCAGGCAGAGGGCGCACTGGTCACTTCACCCCATAGTTGGCACCAAGGCCAGTTGCCCTGGCTGCCCCACCCTAGTTATGCCTTTGATGTTCATTTCCATAATGCAGTGGTTGGCAACCTTTTTGTAGCAGTGGGCCAGAATGGCCTGGGTCTGGTCTAAGGTAGGCCAGCAGTAGGACATGGTCCCTGCCACCTATTATCCCTGCCCCAGCTGCACAGCTACATCCCAGGTGAAACTCCTTGCTCTCCAGGTATGGCATAATACAGGCAAAGTCCCTGCCATTAGAATGCCACTGATGCCACCCACTACTAGAACACTGCTGAAGCCCCCAGATCCACAGGCCAGATCCAATGGCTCTATGGGCTGGATGTGCCTCGCAGGCCATAGGACACAGACCCCTGAAATAAAAATTGTTATCCAGATCAGAGGAAGGGCATTTAGTATTTGCAAGCTTATCACACATCTCTCCAGTTACTGCTATACAGTGGTATTGACAGAAAGAACTTTTAGATTCTACAATGGACAATTACTTGGGAGACAATGGTTTCTTGAGTCATAAATAGAATCAGAAGCTTTTGTAAGAAGAAATTCTTGTTCATATGCAGAGGGATACACTGGTGAGGGTTGGGAGAGACTTCCTCCTCAGATCCTAATGGCAGGTTAGTGAGGTCAAGGGAGGCTAACCTCATTCTGAAGCACTATGCAGGAATCACAGACTACAATGGTAGGTATGTGGTTCACAACGACTGTCCTTTCACAGAAGGCATGGGAGTGGCAAAGTACTGGTGAACACTCGTCTAACCAGTCAGCATTGCATTTACAGGTGGTATTTGGCTTCAGGTCAGGTTTCTGAGGGCTTAGGTTTTACTCATTTGAGAGAGACATGAAGTCACAAAGTTCAAACCCAGCTCCAAATTAAACTTCCCCAGATCTGCTTCCAGGTTATAAGCCCACAGCTATTTTTCAGTCAGTAGCTTCTAAGAACAAAGCAGCTTATCTCTTCAGCTTTTTGTAATGCAACAGAGGAAAAAGGATAAAGTTGAGTAAAATAACAACATATGCAACGATTTAATCTGTGCTTGTACAGGTTTCCCTCACCAACCACAGTTTTGAGTATCCATGCTTTAATATCCTATATACCTTTTTGGCTATCATGGTATACAGTTTTGAGTAACCTCTGTTGTCTGTGGCTGCACATCGGCCCACCATCTGCCATTTTTCCCATAAGTCTTTTGTTTTGCCAACCACAGTTCTGCCAACCATGGGAACTTTCAGGAACCTAACCCCAGTGGCTGGCAAATGAAACCTGTATATATAAACTGCTCTTGTAGTCTAGGTGATCATATGGCCCTCTTCATGCAGTAAACATTGCTCTTTGCCAACTAAAATCAAACAGATGCAAGTAAATTAAGTGCCAAAGGATAGTAGTCCGGATAGATTTATAATACAAAATTTGGGCCCAAAGTGTTTCATGAAGACCCTTCAGGTTTGATTAAACTTTCTACAAATTGCATGAAGGTTTTCCAGGGAAACTTACCTGGTTTTCAGGGTTGATGGTCCTAGCACAGCTGTATTGTGGAGTCTAAGTAGGTCTTAGCTCACAATTCTGGAATAGGGAGCTCGAAAGCTTTGATAATCCTGGCATAAGTCAGGGCTCTTAGAGGCTCCAGGTGCCCTGCCATACAGCTGAGTCTGTCTGTCCTGGAAGCCCTGGGAAACACTGTTTTGGTCTCAATTTCCTTAGGGAGCCCAAGAGCCCTGGAAATCCAAGACTGAAACAGGGTTCACTGGTCTTCTACTGCCCCTAATGCAAACCCAGGACCTAGAAACTCTGTAACAGACTTTCCAGAGCCCATGACTTCAAGGCAACCCTGCCAAAAGGACTTCCTGGGTCATATACTCTCAAGTTTCCCACCTCTTAGACCACCTGGCTCCCTAGGCAGCCCTGAACAGGAACAAAAACTAAATGTCAAAATACTGATTTTTCCCTTTGACACTCTACTTTCATCTTCAGCAGTTCATTTGTTGTCTGCCTAAACAAATATTAGGTTCTTTATGAATGGATACAGCTTAATTTGATGATTTTCTCTTGCACCTCATTTATAGATTAGAAAACCCAACATGAACCTGAAAGCAATTGAGTTCATGTTCTTCCTAATTAGGGTGACTGTATGTCTTGGTTTGGCTAGGACACTCCTGGATTCTATAGGCCGGTCCTGGTCAGTTGGTCAAAAGTCCTGACCAGAGTCCAGCGGGGAGGAAGAGAGGCATGGTATGCCAAGAAGGTGGGAGGGCAGGCATGGCTGCTGCTGTGTGGGAGCAAGGTGGGCAGAGTGGAGCAAGCACCACCGCACCTGCAAGCAGCATGTCCTTAATCCCACACAGCAGCACCAGTGCCTGCCTGGCTCCCTGCCTGGTTTACCATGTCACTCTGGACTCTAGATCCCCACCAAACTCTGGCCCAGGACTTTTGACCAACTGACTGGGACCAGCTTAGGGAATTCGGGAGTGTCCCAGGCAAACTGGGACATATGGTCACCCTATTCCTAAAGCACACTGCTGAAGAGTTAAAAGTGAGAAGTGGAGCAAAGATAGGAAAGGATTTAAAACAATTAGAGTAAGGCGGGGATGTCAAACATCTAGCCCAACAAGCACTCCATCCAGCCCACCCAGCTACCAGCGAGCCAAGCAATTTGGGGATGTGACCACCAGTGGAAATGGCCATCAGTGGGCATGGGCTGCCAAAGAACCTAGAACCCTGATGAACATGACCCGATTGAAGACTGCAACACAACCTTCAGCTGCCCTGTAGCCACCTGGGCTGCCACTGCTTGTGCACCTCTGCTACAGCAAGTGGCTGCCTTGCCCACAGCTATTTGCCCTACTGCTATGGTAATGGTCACCACCAAGGTGACTGTTGTCACTGCACTGCCACCACCCCATGCCAGATCTGGCTGGGAGAAGCCCTATGGTCCAGATCTGGCCCGAGGCCCCATGTGAGTTTGACATCCCTGGAAGCAGAACTCAATGTATACCGCACATCTTAAGCAGTCTTGGGTTTATGTACCCCAGATATATAATGGCACCTTCCCTTTAGCTACAAAAATGTTCCATTTTAAATTGACTTTCCCCTTAATATTTTTTAAATATTTAAGAAGAGGCTGTCTTTACTGCCTCTGGGAGTACTGGGGCATTCTGGATCTGTATGGCTTTCAGTGCAGCTTCTTTTCAGACTGTTCCATACAACAACCCACATCCACCCTTCACTGAGTAGGGGAAATAAGGCTGTAGGGAAAGGTAGTTGTATTTGCTGCCCTCCACTTCCTTTTGCACCCCTACTTAATGGGTACAAGTCAGCCCTTAATTGAAGCGGGGGGCAGGGATGAGAGACAAGGCTCATGAATTCTAACTAGTTATGTGAAACTTATATGCCACCAGATAATGTTAGTTCCACCCATGCCTAGTGTCAATGCATTGGGATATATCTGTATAAAGGAAGAATCTATTCCCTCCTGCTATGGCATCAATAAATCCAAGTCTCTGGGAATGATATGGTTCCTTCCTTTCATTAATATAAAGCAGTTTTCAGAGGGCTGTCTGGGAGGGTAGGCAGCTTGGCAAACATTAACATTTATGCTAAACATAGTATTCTTTGGCAGGTACACACTGATCCCTACTTCTGTGATCCTGGGCCTAGGGGGAGCCCCACTCTGGTCTGCCAAATGCACTTACCTGACAATTGCTGGCAATTCATATGCCCAGAAAGCAGGGAAAATTGGAAGAGATATCATCAACCAGTATTTCGGGGTCTTCTTTCTCATATTTCAGTCCTCCGGAGTCTGGGGAAATCTTATTTCCTCTCTGGTATTGGGGCAGTCTCCCCAACAAGGTACACACACATATATATTAAAATATGTTGTTAAAGGTCTGAAATATATCATCAGTTTCTTCCACCTTACTGTGTTTCTTCAAAAAAGGTATGCTGTTGACTTGGGGGGAGTCTTTTAGATTTTACCTTTTATAACTGGGTTAAGAAAGCAGGCAGATTAATGCACTAATAATTTCATAATAAAATACAAATTCTCATTTTAAATTTTAAAACTTTTAAATCAAAGTTTAATCAATGAAGCCTAATGGAACTGATTTTGAAATACTGAAACAAATCACTGAGGAAGAGGCAGAATTCCCTGCTGATTAGAGCTTCGGACTAGAAACTGGGACTCTAGGACACCTATACATGTAATGGATCCCTGCTCTGACACGTGCTAATTAACGTGCATTGGAGTATCCATATTGGATGTGGCCAATATGGGGTGGGTCCAGAGGAGGGCCACCCACATGATCAGGGGTCAGCAGGGCAGGCCCTACAAGGAGAGACTATGGGACCTGAACCTGTTCAGCCTCCACAAGAGAAGGCTAAGGGGGGAATCTAGTGGCAGTCTACAAACTAGGCAAGGGGGACCAGCAGGCAGTGGGAGAGTCCTTGTTCCCCGAGCAATCCTGGGAGTTACAAGAAACAATGGACACAAGCTAGCAGGTGATAATTTCAGGCTAGATATTAGGAGGTGCTATTTCACTGTCAGGGCGGCTAGGACCTGGAACCAACTTCCAAAAGAAGTGGTGCTGGCTCCTACCCTGGGGATCTTTAAAAGGAGGCTGGACGTACATCTGGCCGGGGTCATTTGACCCTAGTACTCTTTACTGCCACAGCAGGGGATCAACTAAATGATCTGATCTCCTCAGGTCCCTTCCGACCCTACTAACTATGTAACTATGAGTAGACTCAGTTAATCGAGTCTGCTGAGAGTCTGCTGAAGCATGCTATTTAGCACTCCCCAGCAGCCTCCACATTATATGTATTCAGCATCCTCGTGTCTCAAAGTGGCAGAGGGGTGACTAACTAAAGCTCCTTGAATAAGCTTCAGTTTTGAAGGGCAGGACACTGAATACACATGATGCTGCAGGCATTTTAATTAGAGCAGCTCTAATTAAATCACCACCTCCCCTCCACTCTGGAGCACCTTGTGTCCTAAATCGTACTGTACCAGGGAACTGTGTGGCTTGGACCAATTATTTCATTTCTCTGCCTCAGTTTCCCAATTTTAAAATTGGTATAACAAATCTTAATGAAATTGAATTAGTTAACATTTAGACATTACCTAATAGATAGTGTCATAAGATATTATGAACTCATATATCTTGAATGCACTTTCCGGCCTAGCGCTTCACCCAAAGGTCAGGATATAATGGAAATCAGATGGTGAGCTTGCTACATCTGTTCTGGTTATTGCATGCCAAGAAACCACCAGCTCATATAGGCAAAATGTCTCAGAGCTTAAAATGTACACCCGTAAATGTTCGGGGAATTGACAACATATTTTATCAGTATAAATTGTTGGTGCAAAATCTATGGCACAGTGCAGAAAGTCACGCTTCCTGGGTCTGAATTTCCACTTCTTTGTTCCTAAATGAACAAATGAATGTAAAGCAGTACCAGATCCAAGTGATGAGCAATTATACCAAGTGCAAGGCACTAGGGAATCTAGACCCCTCTCCCTGCGATTGAGCTGTATTGTAGCCAGAAGTAGGATAGCAGTTCATGTGGGTTTATAACTATCTTGGAGGAGTTTCCCGTAAGATTCTAAAGTCATCTCCAAAGGTCTTTACATTTATGGGTGTGTGTAGATGAAATGAGGGCTCTAAACTGAAGCAGTGGGTTTTTAAAAACACCGCTTCAATTTAGGGCCCTTTAAACCCCCACGTTGTGCATACACCCCACTGACTTACCTGCCTCTCCAGCAGCAGGGAGGGGAGGGCAAGCTGCCAGCAGGCAAAGTGGTCCCTGGGCTGGGGGTGAGGACGGGCTGGTGCTTCCCTCTGTGGCAGCAGTGCCCCCCCTACCAGGTGGCACCCACCAGCAGACACCCAGCTTGGGTGGTCCTGGGGGGGACCACAGCTGCAGAGGGAAGCACTGGTCCCTCAGGCAGGCTCCAGGGAGGAGAAAAAAAAAATAAGATCAGGCTTGCCGCTTTTCTTGGATGGAGCCTGCTTTCCCAGGCTGTTGCCAGGCTGCCTGCAGGGCTTCCTGCTCTGCCTGCAGAGCCCCTGAGCTGCAGAGAGACCGGTGCTTTGCTCCATAGCTATAGAGCAAACTCAGAGGAGTTTTAGTTTGCTGGGCTCCAAGTCATTTAAGGCGCATTATGCCACTGAATTTGCTACAGTGGCTGGAATTATTGCTCAATACACCATCAATGTGTGCAAACACTGACACCATTTAAGTGGTGCAAAAGCATTTTGGAATAAAACCTTTAAAATGCAGATCTCCCCCAATTACTCGTACTTATAAACCAGGCAAAACCCCATCACAAGAGCCCACCATCCCAGCACAGGCAGGACATTTCTGATTGTAATGGGAAGCCTTGTGACACAGGGAGACATTCCATGTCATGGCACAGCATTGCAAACCATAACAAGGTAAAGCTACCACAGATGAGGCAGTTCCAAGGGCAGTCACCAGATGAAAACTGAAATATTCATACTTCCCTTCCATTCTTACCAATACCACTTTAGGCATGATTTTTCAGAGGTACTGGGCACATCAGCATATTCTTTAATGTATACTTAATGAGGTACTAACTACAGTTACTGCACAGTAGCCTAATACCTCTGCACAGTAGCATATTTGCACAATTTTTACCTGGCACATTACTGCACAGAGTTATTAGGCTACTGCACATTAAGCGTCTTGTGGAGATGTGCCCACAAAGTACCCACTGACTTCTGGATGCACGCTACTAGCTATACTCAACCCACCACCAGATATGGCATATGAATACAAGGAAAGGTACAAAGGTTTGTTTAGTGGGGGTGAAAACCTAATCTAGATTTACTTCTTTGTTCCCAAGCTTCAGAAATGCTCTAACTTCTGATTTTCTTCTCCAGGGGCCTTTGGAACTGTTACAAACAGTCAGAGTACAGTGTCTGGGAACTGATGAGGCAGATCAAATGCAGGGTTATTTCCTAATGGTCATTTACTTACACTTTCCATAAACTTCAAAAGTGGCCTAAAAAGTCAGGATGAGAATGGAGCACTGACCCTCATCAGTTTAACATACTTCTTGAATACAATAGGATTTCTGAAGGTCCATTTATCGAAAGCTATGTAACTGTGGCCAGTTATAACAGCAAAGTTTTCTTTTTATCCACAGTTTTAAATGTTATAGTAGGGTAAACAGAGAGCTGTTTAAGTGCTTATGTTAATAAACAGTTAGTTCATGTAGCTGTTGATTTGCTTGGAAGTGGTGATGAAAGCAAACTGAAGTAAATAAAGATATTGTTATATAGTCATACAATAGGGCTAATTAAAGAATGACCCTAGATAAGCTTTATTGCCATTTCTTGTTCTTGAACAAACTCTCCAATGAAGGCCGTTGAACAATGTTATGCCTTCCTTTCCCTCCCTCCTCCCTCCCCTTCCTGGCATTCATGACCCATTGAGGAACATTTCTGATAACTGCTTTGCATTTATATAATGTGCACATGAAGAAATTGTATGTGATCAGGACACAGAGTTGTGCGTGTGTGTGTGAGAGTGGCTTGTCATGTGTTCAGCCCAGTATTTAAAGGATTAAGCCAAACAAAGTTCTTGACCCAAACCTAATGGAGTTGCTTTAGTTTGCAGTATATTATCCAATGACAATAAAATCAGGAACATTTTTTGCAGGGGTAAATTATGGCCAAATGTCACACAGATCAATCAGAAAAGAGTCTCAAGGATGCCTTCCCAAACAGCATGCTGCTAGCACATATAAATTAATACAGGAGAAGAGAAAAAAGAGTAACCCTTAGAAATATTTGGACAGGATTGTGTTCCCTCTTCTGATCTGTCAGGAGCCTCCAAATGGTTAGATCATCCTGCCTTAATGATAGAATAATTCCCTAGTGCCAAAGTGCTTTAAATACTAATCTCATTTATTAATAAATACTTTGCTCTTCTTAGAGTGTTCTGTTTTGCCCATTGTACTCGGTAAGGAATGGCAACCTTAACATCCTTTTACAGATGGAAAAACCAAGATGCAGAGAAGTGAGATGACTGCTCTGGGGCACTATGCTAAGGGGTGGTTCAATATCAGGGTAAAGTTCTCCTAGTTCTGAGTTTGGTACCCTGTCTAACCAGACTCTTCTGCTCCCCTTTACTACTGATACTCTTCCCCACTCCAGCTGACTCCACCATGTAACAAATAAGTAGAAAACCTAGCTGAAGCTGACAATGGACCCCAGCTGTAGAATTCAGATCTAGATGTTCCAAATGAGGAGTTCTGGTTTCAGGATTGTTACACAAAATGAAGTCTGTTTGCAAAGTCTGGGATCCAGATACAGACCTGAACTGTCAACTTCCAGCAATGGAGCACCTGTTCGGAGCTGTAGCTATTGATTTAATTTCAGCTGTGTATATAATCGCTTATTCCAAGGGTTCATAGCAAGTGGCCCATTGGCCACATGCAGCCTGCCAGAACAATCCCAGAGCCATACAGTAATTCATTAGTTAATGACTTTATTAAAATCAAAATGGCAAGACTTGTGTCCTTGCTGCATAGCAATGCATTCATTTACATATGTGCTAGCATATGTGATCCAGTTTCCTGCTCTGAGGGCTTACATTCTCAGAGCATATCCTAGTATTGGTGTCCCTCCACTGGAAAGTGTACAGAGCAAGTGGCCTTGGTAAAGATTGAGTTGTGAATGCCTGACTTACTCTGCATTCTAGACCCTCTGCTAAGCCAAACTTTAACTTGTGAAATCAGACTTTGGGTGGAAGTTTAAATAAGTGATATACCACTGTTAACTGCAACCATTTCTTCTTATTGCCTTGAATATAGTTTGCACTTATCTGCATATGTTCTGCTTTTGCTTTGATTGTTACTGAACTAGTGGAAATCTCAGAAGAAGACCTGAAATGTTGTGGAGCATATGACTGCATAACAGCAGCTGCAAATAACACCACTGCATTTAAGAAGCCAGAAATGACCTTAGTCTACACCATGTTGGGTATCTACACTGGTATGTGTCTTGACTAAACATCAGTTATTGGGAATTACATGCAAGTGGAATCAGGGGATGACTTTGCAGAATAAATTCCAACTTCACACTCTAATCCGAGTTGATGAAAGGTGTATCTGTCTATAGCTCCTTCTTGATAATCCTGAATGCCTCATGCCAACTCTGCATGTCTTCAATCCTTAAAGCAGTATGCAGGCTGCAATCAGGTCCAAAGGGTAAGCTTTCAATCTGCCATACCACATGAGCCCTTCCTTGTGGCCTGCACAGCATACAGCCCAGAGACGTGTAGCCCATCTAGCATGTGGCTGGGGGCTTGTGGCTCCCAGTCATGTTGCACAGCCCTGCCTAAAAGCCTTGAAGCCTTTATATTTACTTTTTGACTTAGAAAAAAATCACAGTTAAACTGTTTTAACTCGACCCAGTGTTTTACTTTGGCAAAGTCTAAAGCAGGGATGGCCAACATGCAGTATGGGTGCCACAAGTAGCATAGGCAGCCTCTGTATGTGGCATGTGGCAGACTGGGGAGGAGATGGGCGGCCTGGCTGCAGTTCAGGCACAGCTTCCAGTCAGAGGGGAGCTGTGTCACTGCAGGGCAGCTGCAGACTGCATCCATGCTGCTACCCCTTTTCCCACTGTGCTTCCCTCCTGGCCTTCCAGTTGTGGTATGGGTGCAGCTTCCAGTCAGTGGGGAGCTGTGCCATGACTGGGTAGCTTCCACCTGTGCCCACACTGCACCTGAAGGTCAGGGGGTGGGAGGAGTGGTGAGAAGTGGGAGCAGAATGGACACAGTTTGCAGCTGTCAGCCATGGCACAGCTCCCCCCTGGCTGGAGGCTGCAGCTGAACCACAGCTGGGGCATGAGGGCCTGCCTGGAACAAATTGTAATGGCAAGGCAGGATTGCAACTGCCTGTAAATTTACAGACAGCCTGTAAAGAAAAGCAAGCTAAAAAAATCTGTCCATAAAGTCCAGAAAAAATGCAGCCATCCCTAAAAAGCTAAGCAACTGGGAATTTGATTGAAACTCCATGGTCTGAATGAGCCTGGATGTAATGCTGAAAGACAAAAAGACAGAGCAGCTCCACCTGGTGACTGCAGGAGCACAGCACCCTGCGGGGAACATACAAAGTTTTGTAAGCTCAAAGGAGCCTTCCTCCTTCAGCTATGAGCTGCTCCATTATCCCACGCCTGCCTGTAACACTGCTGGATCACAGGGAGGCAGACAGTAAGGGCGCCTATACACATGCAGGGAGCCTTCTCTGATGCACTACAATTCCAGTGCTCTGGAGCAGACTTGATTGAAAGTCTGGAATGGAGTTGGTTATTTATATTTTAAACATATTTTAATTGCCTGAGGTAAAGAGAGTCAGATTGAGATATAATATAATTTTATAATTTAAGTTATTTCAACCAATCAACTGATTTCACATCAGTTTTAAATGTGTGAGTTAAAACATGTGAGCTAATGGTTAAAGTATTTACAAAATCTTTTTATCTTAGCCAAAGTAAGACCAAGCATGCTTAGAGAACATAATTCTTCACATAGAGTCCTGCCTTCAAGCCTCTGCAATACCTCAAGGATGCAAGCAGAGTTTCTTCCTCAGACCAAAGAGAGAGAATTAACTACTTCCCTTTCATCCTTGTGCTGAGGTTTACATCTCAATGCATCAGTACTACCAGCAGCAGTATACTGCATATGTGACTCACCACTGCACATGAAAGGTGCTCGTAAGCTCCAAGTTACTGAAGTAAAGTCAGATTTAGAGTCACTGCAGGCCTGACTGTGCTGTTTGAATATAGCACATTATAAGGCATAAAAGTCTGTTGACTTTAGTCTGGCTAGCTTTAGCCAATATATTATTTTGCTGGATATAAGATCAGAATCTAGCTGCTGAGGGGGAAAAAGACAGTGTAGGAAAACATTCAAAGCAGCACACAAAAAACACTGGGAAACTGCTCCAAATGTATTCTTTCCCCTCAGCATACACTAGTCAAGCAGAAGCACTAGAAAAACAGGCATATTTTATTAGAACCGAAGAACTACACTGCAACCTAGAGATGCTACTGATGGCTGTGCATGGGGGACTTGGATTTGAGCTGCAACCTATTGATCCAAGGTCCTAGGTAGCTGGTGCAGTCAATGCTAAACTCTGTGCCACCACAGCTACTCTCTTATTGTCACCTGAGCTGCAGTCCCACCACAGGGTTTCCTTGAAGACATATTATATATCACAAAGACCATGTTTCATTGGCAGCCTTGGGTTTCATTAGATTAAAAGGATTGTGACACTCCCCAACCCCAAAATGAAGTTATGTACACCTTTGAGACACACTCACAAGGTACTCTCACACTTTCAGGGCTGCCTTTCTGCCCCAAGCCCCTCTCTGCCATCTGCTGTTTGACCACTAAGAACCAGCTGAGATGTGCCAGAGGCCCTTTTTTTGGTCTGTGGTGCCTCCACTTTATCCATTTCACCTACATCTTGCCAGTTCTTGGCAGAGTGTATTTTGACAGCTAAAAGAATCACACACCATTGTCTGATCATGCACTCAGAAAAGATAGATCCCCCCTTCCTTGGAAGAAACTTGCCTGTATGGTCCAATGCTCTGGAATCACAGGACACCTATACACATGTCCAACACCTACTCCGACATGTTCCAACTAGAATGCTCAATTAATCAAGTCTCCTAGAATGTTCCAATCAGAGCGCTCCAGCAGCTTCGGTGTCATATGTATTCAGCGTCCCCACATTTCAAAAGGGTGGCGGGGCACTTTAAAGCATGTCAAAAAGCTTTAGTTAAAGCACCCTAAATATCTGTTGTGTTGGGAGGATTGATCTAACTCATGGCACTTTCTATGAATTGCCATGAGTTAGACATGGGAGCTGCACTTCTATCTGTGCCCTGAGACCCTTCTAGGTGCCAAAGAAACTCATGGTTTATCACTTGAAAGTCATTATCATGTTGTATAATCCCAGCCCTAGTATGTTATATAAGAAACACATTTTATACCAAATAAAACAATTCATATAAGCATAAGGATGATAAAGCTAAATATAAAATCATAGAATCATAGAAAATTAGGGTTGGAAGGGACCTCAGGATGTCATCTAGTCCAATCCCCTGCTCAAAGCAAGACCATCTTGACACTATCTGTCTGTTGAAACTACACATGCCATATCAGTAAAACAAACTCAAGAAAACATCCATGGCATCCCACTAATTCGAGAGACATTAAACTCAGTGGAGACTGGTACCCTCTAACTACTGAAAGGCAAAATACCTGTTTTGTTTATTTGTCACTCAAAGTCATTGTATACCAATGAGTAAAACTCTTGAAGCACCTGCCTCAAAGTGGAGTAGATTAACTCTCCCCTGCTTCCTCTGGTTAAAAGGGCTTCTGACAACATGCTATGTAGCTTTTCATCTTCTGGGATCATTGTACATGCTTTTATATATAGCTCCTTATACAGTTGTAGCATGGAATTTGAAATATTCCACTCTAAGGATGATACAGTCTAGAAAATTTTCCAAGCATCAATTTTTCATTTGTTGAACATTTCTTCCACACCTCTAGCTGGAATATGTTGAAACTAATGCCTTTCTGCAAATTTTGACTTTAGCTTGTGAGTTTTTAAATCAATTGCTAACATATATATTACTTTCTTAGACTTTGCTCATGGAGAATGAATGGAATCCTCCTTCTACTAACCTCACAACCACAAAGCCTCATTTTCTACTTAATTTTTTTATAAGACATACGTATTGATTGATTGATTGAGTCATACATTCATTTAATTTTTATGCTGCTTTTCCCAGAAAGACTCAGCATGTCTTACAATGTCTTTGCCCACTTTGCGAGAAACCAGATATCTGAATAGTTCAGACTAGTTTATTCTCAATTTCTTCCCTGAATATATATTTGGCAGATCTTGGCTAGAGAGAATAATAGCTATTGTTCCTTTTTTAATCAAAATGTGGAACTTTCCAATTATTCAAACATAGTCCCATATAAGCTCCCCTATGATTGCTACACTCCTGAGTTCCCTGCAGCAAATCTATTGCATTACTATACATCAGAAATAACTTACAACACTTGTGGGTACACTTCAGGAGTAACAAAGAACTTGTAACCTGTTTTGAGTAGAATATAATACTGTGTTAAAGGGCATATATAAGCATTGAATAACCAAATAATACTGGGTTTGGGGGCTTTTTGCTATGAACCCGCTACTGTACTTTAAAATGAAAAGCACAAGCCACTAACTCTGGGTTCAGATATGCAGATGCATATAGAAATACAGTGGCAAGCTAAGCATGTGTAGAGGGCCTGATTCTTCTCTTGCTCTGTAATGCCATTCGCTTCAATGTTTTACTTGCACTTACTATGAGTATGAGCAAAGCCAGAGGTACACCCTACATTTTTAATCAAAAGAAAACAATTGCAACTATTGTATTGACACTATCGAGGGGGAGGAAAATGGAACCTTATATGTATGTATAAGACCACTTCTGTTTGTTATTATGCAACATATTCAGTTGTTGGCAATTTATGCTGGTGGGTGAACAGGTGCAAGGTAGTATAATTCATCTATCAAGTTCCACAGAATTGATGTCCTTCATAAATCAACATGTCCCTGGCTTGTTTAGGCAAATCAGAAAGAAGCAATCTAGAGTGGTCTCCAGCATACTAATACATTCTACTTCCAGTGAGTTCTTTTCCCTTTTGCACATCGTCCATTAATTGTTGACAGAAGAGGAAGCTTTTTAATGCTAGCCTCCCTGTGACCTCTGACTTGACCTAAAGGGATCAGAGATCTCTCTCATGAATTAGTGCAGTTGGCCTTGTGGCTGTCATAACATGCACACCCCAATGAAGCAAAGGGAATTTGTGTGGCATACAACTAAATATAGAGGATTTTTATGTACATGGTAATGACCTTTACACTGGATTTAAATCAGGTTTTCTCCTCTGACAAAACATCTGACCCAGAACTTTGCACTAAATCAGAATTTTTAAAAAAATCATCTGCCCACCATTCTCCTGCCTACTTCACATTTTCTCATTTGTCTTGGTTTTTCAGGTAGCGGTGTCCTGGCTGTGTTGCTGATTGTTACATTTCTGGACCAGATTAAAGCCAATGAAGTGGAAAGTGAAAAGGAAACAATGAAGAAAGAGTCCCCTTTGTCTTTGGTCCTAGCAACTTTCAGGCTTCTTAAAGATAAGAGACAATGTCTCCTTATTCCATTGACAATGTGGAGTGGGTTTGAACAGGGATTTCTTGCTGGTGATTATACAAAGGTGAGAGTAAAAATTAAAGTCTATTTTTCCTGGTTTTTCTATAACCTTCCTTTGCTTAATTCTATTTCATCAGGAAAAAAATGCATATTCAATAGCAGGAATAACTTTGGGGAGGTAAAGCTAAATTACTGTCTCTTCCTACTTGAAATTACTCTGAGTGGCATTATTAAATAGGAGAGGGTGGCAATGAGTGTGCCTCCTGGGACATCATTAAGAAAAAATACCTTAAATTATCATAACTCATACATCATTGGAAGCTACACCCACGGAAATACAGAGTTAAGCTCTTTGTTTGTAAAAAAACAAGGCAGGAATAAAGCCAGAAGTCTGAAATCATTCAGAGGCTAAGCTTTGTTGTATCTTCCTTCCAGTTTCTCAAGACTTGTTTAAGTGAAAGTTAGCAAACAAGCATAGAGTTATGTTTTGGAAACCTTTATGCTATGGATCAGACCAAAAAGGTGGCTGGCAGTAAAACACTAGGTACTTGCATGGCCTGTTCAAACCAGGAATCCTGAAGTGATCAGGAAAAGTCAGAACCAGCCTTCCTCACATGGGTTCTGAAACGTCATGACATCCCACACAAAAAGCTTATTCCCTAGCTGTGAACTCAGGCTTCAAAGAATCAATAGTAGGGAGAGATACAAACACAGTGGGCAGCTCATATGAAACTGCAGCTTTCAAGCTCTATCAATATCCAGAGGGGGAAAGAGCCTCCTTGAAAGGCTCAGAACTAGCTTTCTGTGGCCATTTAAATGATTGGTACTTACATGTGAGATCTGCTCACTTACCTGGCGTGAACCTGGAGGGATGTGGGCAGTGGAGTCCCCTAGGGCTCAGGCCTGGGGCCTGTATTGTTCAACATCTTTATCAGCCATCTGGATGTGGGTGTGGAGTGCATGCTGTCCAAATTGACTGATGACACCAAGTTGTATGGCGAGGCAGGCACACTGGAGGGTAGGGACAGACTCCAGCTAGATCTATACAGGTTACAGAGGTGGGCAGATGAGAATAGGATGATATTCAATGCAAACAAGTGCAAGGTGCCGCATCTAGGGAGAAGGAACCAGCAACACACCTATAGGCTGGGAAACACCCTTCTTGTCAACATGGTGGGAGAAAGAGATCTTGGAGTCATTGTTGACTCCAGGATGAACATGAACCACTAATGCAAGGAAGTGGTCAGTAAGGCTAACTGCACCCTGTCGTGCATCTACAGATGCATTACAAGCAGGTCCTGGGAGGTGATCCTTCCTCTCTATGTGGCATTGGTCAGGCCACAGCTGGAGTACTGCATCCAGTTCTGAGCACCGCACTTCAAGAGGAATGTGGCTAGCACTGAGAGGGTCTAGAGCAGGGCCACACACATGGTCAAGGTGTGGCGGGTCAGGCCCTACAAAGAGAGGCTAAAGGGCTTGAACCTATTCAGCCTCCACAAGAGAAGGCTGCGAGGGGGCCTGGTGGCCATCTATAAACTCACCAGGGGGGACCAGCAGGAATTGAGGGAAGCTCTGTTCCTCCAGGTGCCCCCCCGGGTTTACTAGGAATAACGGCCACAAATTGTTAGAGAGAAGGTTCAGGGTGGACATCAGAAGACATTACTTTATAGTTACGGCTGCCAGGCTCTGGAATGGACTCCCAAGGGAGGTGGTGCTCTCTCCTACCTTAGAGGTCTTCAAGAAGAGGCTGCACAGATATTTGGCTGGGGTGATATGACCCCAGCACTCATTCCTGCCCGGGGCAGGGGGTCGGGCCTGATGATCTGTTTATGTCCCTTGGGACCCTAAGTACTATGATACTATGAATGATGCTGTTTTATGGAGACTAGAGTCCTGATCCTTTACATCATCATCTTTTAAGTTAGACAGAAAAAGACAGAGCATTCTTTGTGCCACTAGTATCAAGATTTATGTTGGACGAGAAGCAGCACTCCAGATACAATGCCTGTTTCTTCACCAAATGCTACTGACTTGGCACTAATCCAACAGGGAACTAGACAGAATTGTTGCTGCTGAAGGCTGAATACGGCTGCATCCAGGAGACCTGACAGCAAAATGTATAACTGTTTTATTAACAGTACCTGCCCCATTGAAATAGTCACATCTCAGAATCAGGCGCACACAACCCTCAGCCTCAGAAATGCACGGAAGTCAGTGTTAATAATAATGTCCCTGTGTCTCTTTCCTTTTAGTCCTATGTGACCTGTTCCCTGGGAATACATTTTGTCGGTTATGTGATGATCTGTTTTGCGGCTACAAATTCACTCTGTTCTATGCTCTTTGGGAAAATTTCCCAGTTCACTGGAAGAAAAGTCTTGTTTTCATTTGGTAGGTAAAGACCACTCTGAGGACTGCCTGTCTCATTGGGTATGTCAAATCCTGTGGCTCCTTCTACTACATGTCAGATGGTGGACATCATGCTATATGCTACCCATTAGATTAACATCAATCTAGAAGCATACTCTTTGTACATTGGAGGAGAGGAGGCTGGGTTACCTTGCATATTTAAGGGTATAGACCCAGGTACATCTGGAGCCATTTCAAAAAGGGAACATTTCAAACAGGCAGCAGCTAGCATATTCTAATTGTTATGTGTGGCCAGGCTAGGAATATAGCAAATCTGATCCAACTTTAATACTGTATGAAGCAGTGAACTAGCATCTTTGAATTGCTGAGGGACTCAGTTCATCCCACCTTTGATGGCATGATATATATCCAAAGACTGAGCTGTTAGTTCCTTAGATCTAATATGACTGATGACAAATGATCTGTCATGATTGGGCCAAATCCTGATCTTGTTGAGGTCAACTGGTGTTTCACTGTCTGCATCAAAGAGCTCCCTCAGGACAATCTCCTTGCTTTTTTGATCAAAAACATTGAGAACCTTAGGAGATACATTGTTATGTTGCTGTTCCCAGGAAAAGTAAATCTTAGGCTGCAGCAGCCAGTCTGATAATTGCAGGACAAGTTTTGAACGTTGGTCCTGGGTTTTAATTTCCAATTGTTTTGTACATGGGAAGAGAGGTAAAATAAGAGCGAGTGAGAATGGGCTATACCAGTGCCTCATTTTAGATAAGCAAGGGGCTGCATAAGGCCAAGAAACCTGTAGGATGCTGTGTGGACAAGCTATTTTTACTAAGCTATTTTTAAGGCACTTTCTTACCACAGAACAATGTAAAAACCAGGCAGTCCCACTAAATAATTTACCAGGACAGAAGGCTGTTGAGGGTATTTCTTCCCTTCCATCTCAGTATCTGAAAACCAGACTTCATCTCCATTTGAAGAAATAGTATTACAATAAAAGTCCTTAACTTTGATGCTTAGAACTTTGCAGGTTCTAAGTGCTCAGTTTTCCTGTGTCTTTGCCTTTTGCCCATTTCTCTACTTTAGGTGACTCATTTCACAAATAAAGAAAATACAGACTCTTATTCTCATCCAAAAGCTCATTCAAAACCCCTGAGTTGTTCTACTGGCTTTAAGGGACTTTGAATCAAACCCACATGAAGTGATAGAAAAAAATCAGTAATGCATTTGCATTCTGCATCTAAACTGAAAAAACAAAATGGTATCTGCCCTTTCAACAGACAGCCAAGGTGATCTCATTCATTGCTTCTTGCTTTTGAAAAGAAATCTATTATTTAATAATGGTTTATGATAGAGACATATATCCCTTCAGTTACCTCTTTACATCCTTTATAGCAAGTTTACACAGTATTAAATTATGCCGGAACAAAGTACTGCATTATCTTATATTTTATGTAATTATAACCTGAGGAGTATAAATGTTAGTGAACCAGTGGGGCTCTGACCTTGTTTTGTGCTGTAGCTAGCTGAAGACTCTGAACCTGTCTCTCCCATAATAGCTCCAGTTCATAATCACATCTGATTATTTTTTCTCTGCCTCCTTCCTGTACATGCAGGTACACTTATAAACCTTTCCTGCATAATAGCCCTATTGCTGTGGAAACCTCGCCCTTCACAGTTTGCTGTGTTCTTCATATTTCCTGCTCTTTGGGGCATGGCTGATGCCATCTGGCAGACACAAACTAATGGTAAGTATCTGTGACAAGTAACTGACTCTCTCTGAGATATAATACTCTGTACATTCTTTTTTGTATAGTCTTATACCAGGCAGTTTGTCTTTTTAAAAGGAACAGGTAGAGAAAGGCGCATTCTTGTCAAAAGTAATGGGCAATCAGGATAACTCTTTGAAATGTTTCTAAAAATCCAGAAGAAAAATGAAAGGTTCAGAGACAATGAACTTAATATATTGTAAAGGAGAGGTGATATTATTGTGGGAGTATTTTGTCATCTTAGATAAAGAGCTGATGCAAATATAATAAAATTAAGAAGTTAATAAATTCATTCTGCTAAGAGTTAAGAAACTTCTTTTATATAAAAATGGGCAGATGTGCAACCTAAAGAAAAAAAGTTTGCAACAGGAAAAGACAAAAAAGAATCATTGGCTATAGTTACCTGAGAACCTGAGTTACCTTTCTTGTCTGGTCTAACTGCTAAGAGTCATAGCAGTCCTGCTGAAGGGGGCTTATACACTTTCTATCTGGAGAAAGCAAAAGTAGGCCTGTCTTACCTAAAGGCACACAGGATCTTACAAGCAGGATGAGAAAAGGATGCAATTGCCAACCATATAGGTGGAGGGAGAGAGGGGGCAGAGAACAAGTTGTACCTCATACTGGTCAAGACTGAGTGAGTGTGGTTACTGAGCATTGTGGCATTATGACCTGGTTAACCACTGATATAATACTATCGCAGGTGCCACCTTCTTTCCTAAGCACCTGGAAGATAAATCAAAGATCATATTAAGTGTTTGGCCAGGAAATACAAAACCTGCATTTCTTTCTCCTATGCATCTTTAACTATTCTGAAGCTCAAAGTAGAAGCAAAATAACTCAAAGTGTGCATCTAGGCAGCATGGCATGTCACTACAGAGTGATGAGACTAGACCTTCATGGAGGAATGTGAAATTGTTGCTCAGGAATGCTGCATCATACCAACTATACATGTGGCATGGGACTGATCCTCCTCTCACCTACATTCCTCTCAAAAAGGGGTTACACCACTGACTATACTGGTATTCTTGCAGATTGAGAGCTGTGTGACTTGAGATTCAGGCCTTTACATTAGTAGTTGAAATCCTGTAGACCTTACTCTGACAGATTCTTATTAATGTTCATCGGGTTCACAGCAGATCAAAGAGTGGATAAAAACTAGGTAAAGCCATCAGGTTGCAGTCCACTATTAAGTCTAATGGAATAGTCAAACGATTTAGTTTGAATTAAGGATATTTTCTACTGATCAAGAGTTCCCCCTTGAGGATGTTAATTAGAACTGGACAAACCCTTTCACCGTTATCCATTTCACCCAATGTGTGCATTCCTAGGTGTACCTGTGTGTGTTCTTAGTTATATTCAATTAAATCTGTTCCATTTTAGAACGTGCCATTACCTTCTCTTATCTAACTAAAAACTGCTCCTGTAAGTCTTTCCTGGTAATAATTATGATTCCTAATAACAGTTGCATGGCACAGGACAACCAGGTACAGAGCAACAAAACAAAATTCTTTCCAGCCTGACGTGCTGCATTAGAAAGGATATGAATCAGTTTGGTAACTTTGTGGAACTGGAATTCAAGTTATTTACAGCAGCTCCATTATGTACCCATTCTTCCTTGCAGTTCAGGGCAGGATGAGGATGGGACTGAAGTGAAAAGGCAAAAAGAAAAAAGGTGGAGGGGGGAATTGTGGATTTCACTTACAAAATGTAGGACTTGCTGCTGCCACCAGTATTTATCATGGAAGCACAGTGCACACTTCTTAGTGCAGGGTTCTGGTGTATCCCAAAGCCAGGGTGTATCACAATTGTGACACAGACAAATGCTTGTCAGCGATCCAAATGAACACCAAACTTTTATTCCTGTGTGACCCATTCATCTCAAGCATTATAGTTTATACTGCTAGTGCAGCCAATCCACCGAATTCAGCTGTGAGAGCCACTTGAATTTCCCAGCACCCTGGGAAGGCCATTTCCCACCAAAGAAACAAAGGGACAAAAACCCTCCTAAAAGCCAACCCCTTTATCTAAGGGGTTATGAATGTTATCAAATCCTCTATTAATGCTCACTTCATTAATCCAGAATCCTGATCTTTTTCACCCAGGCAGAAATATTAACTATGGGCATAATGACCTAGTTTCTTGCTACTAAGACTTCATTCCTGTTATAAAATGTAGTACAGAACATTTGCTTGCATATTATGATGGATTAACACATAGTTGACCCTACACTACATTCATTCAACTCAATGACCTAAGTAGATTTTGTGAGACATTATTAGCCTAGATCTTTCATCATGCTTGTTTACTGAGTCACTAATTTGGATAATTCAACAAGTGTCCCTTTATAATTAGTAGGAATTAATGATATTCTACATACAGATGGTACTGTTCCCCTTAGAGAAGCTGAAAGTCATACAGAGTTCACCTGATTCGTGGGAAATTTGTTCTTCTGCAACTGTTCTGAATGACTGTGTACGTTACTGTGTTGTTTAATATAGAAGCGGGACCGCTGCTCATGCATGCCTTCCATCTACAGCTGGCTGCATGGATATGCATCCTTAACTGTAATGACTGATGCTTGCTCCATCATCTAGAAAGCAGCTCTCCCCTTTCTCTGTTCTAAGTTCCCTGCCAACATGGCCTCAGGGGTTGAGAATTCCAACCTGTCACCTAGTGAAGCTGCTAGTCACCTACCATGAAAATGAAATTGGGCCCATTGTGATCACTTCAGCTCTGAGCATGTGAGCAAGTAGGCTATTTTGCTGAGCACCTAATTCAACTAATACCTAGGCATATTGTGTGTATTAAGGATAATAATTGCTATTCTTTTCTTGTGGCCCAATAAGGTAGATTTTTACCAAAACACTCAAAATACTGATTATTGCAAAGAAACACATTCCCTCTGTGATTTAATCTGAATAGGTTGCAGCTGAATTTTTGCTCTTCCCTGATTTAAGGCATTGCTGATCTGTTTGTTTGTTTTTTAACCTATCATGGAAAGCTTGAATTTTTACCCCTGGGACAGGCATGGCTGTGAAGCCCTTCTTCCATTTCCAAAGGACCAGGTTAGGTCCTCATAAGCTAAGCTAATTTATATGTCATGTAAATAGTATAATGCGAACAAAGAGCTGCTTATGTTTCCTTGATTATCTTTCTCAGGCCTGACATGGGTTACAGTAGGTTAGCTGCTTTTCAACCTTGCCCTGTCACAGACTTCTTATTTGCCTCAGTTCCTCAGCTGTAAATGCATCTCCTGGATATTATGCTGCTGGGGAGGGCCAGAGCTTGCTCCTTAATAATGGAAAGAGATGATTTCAGCAGAACTGTGTGTGCAAGTCTACATGGAAAGCTGCTCTGCTTGTTCTTTGAAGGTCCATATGGACTTGGCTCAGCATCCCTCAGACATCTTACACTGAGGTATTAGGGTGATGAGAGCCATATAAACAGCTGCTGAGAGTTTTGCACATTCTAGTCCTCATTCTGTCCTACTGATTCACTTACTGTGACCTTCTCTCCTTTCCTTCATATACTTTCACAGCTCACTATGATAATCTTCTCCTCTGAAGCTCCTAGATTCTAGATAAACCCCTGCTATCTCCAATCAACACAAAACATCCAGTCTTTCTTGTCTGTAACTAACATGCACCTGAAAGTCTTGAAGAAACTGGCAGACATCATTGCACACCCCTTTGGCAAAGATATTTGAAAATTCATGGTGCTCGGGCAAGGTCCCAGAAGACTGGAAAAGAGACAATGTGGTGCCTATCTTCAAGAAAGGGAGGAGGGATGACCTGGGGAATTATAGACCAATCAGTCTGACATCCACCCCTGGCAAAATCCTAGAGAAAATTGTCAAGGGTTCCATCAACACTGGACTACCAGAAGGAAACCTTTTGAAGGCCAGCAAACATGGCTTTGACTGGCAGATCTTGCCTGACCAACCTCATCTCCTTCTATGACCAGGTGATATGAGCCCTGGAGAAGGGAGATGATGTGCATGTCATATATCTGGATTTCAGGAAAGACTTTGACCTAGTTCCCCATGATGTTCTCATGGCTAAGCTGGGGAACTGTGGCCTTGATCATCTTACGATTCAATAGCTAGGTAACTAGCTAGGCTACGGAGTTGGACCCAAAGAGTACTAGTTGACAAGAGCAAATCAACATGGCACAAGGTGACCAGCGGAGTCTTTCAGGCCTTAGTACTTAGGCCAATACTCTTTAACATCTTCATTAATGATCTGGAGTTGGGAGTCAGATGCAAACTGGCAAAGTTTGCAGATGACACCAAATTATGCGGAAGGATGGTCACACTGCAGGGCAGGCTGGGGATACAGGCTGACTTGGACATGCTCTCCAGATGGGCTGACCAAAACCTGATGGCCTTCAATGCAGAGAAATGTAAGGCACTGAACCTTGGTAGAAAGAACCCTCAGCATACTTACAGCTCAGCAGTGCTACGCTCGCTAGCACCATGACTGAAAGAGACTTGGGGGTCCTGATTGACCACAAGATGAATATGAGTCACCAATACGATGTTGTTGCTGACAAAACAAACTAAACTCTGGTGTGCATCTACTGATACATCTCAAGCAAAATCAGAGATGTCATCCTCCTGCTTTACTCGGGCTTACTGAGGCCGCAGCTGAAGTACTGCATCCAGTTTTGGGCCCCCCACTTCAGAAGGGATGTGGAAAAGCTTGAGAGAGTCCAGAGGAGAGCCACTCATATGATCCAAGGCCTGGAGGGCAGGCCATACAAGGAGAGGCTGAGGGATTTGGGACTCTTCAGTCTGGAAAAGAGAAAGCTCAGGGGGTACTTGGTAGCAGCCTACAATTATACAAGAGGGGTACATCAGGACCTGAGAGACCATCTGTTCATCAGAGCTCCCCAAGAGATAGCAAGATCTAACGGCCATAAACTCCAGGAAAATCAATTTAGATTAGACGTAAGAAAAACATTCTTTATGGTAAGTGTGTCCAGGTTCTGGAACAGACTCCTTCCAGAGGTGGGGCAAGCACTGACTCTGGACTCTTTCAAAAAACATCTGGGTATTTTTCTTGCTGGGATCACTTGATCCCAATGGACTTCCTGCCTATGGTGGAGTGGGGAGGCTGGACTCAATGATCTCACGAGGTCCCTTCCAGCCCCTAATGTCTATGAAATCTATAAAGCATATGTATTATTTACCACTTTCATTGTATATTTAGTCTCATGTACATTTGTATGACCCAGATATACATTTGTAAGTCTCCTGTGATTGACTGTTTACCAGGAAGAGAGCTGAGTTCCTGTTGTAGTGAACACAGAACATGCCATCATTTTAAACTTGCCATCACAAACGTTGTTTCTCATTCCTTGCAGCTCTCTATGGAGTTTTATTTGAGAAGAACAAGGAAGCTGCTTTTGCTAACTATCGTCTCTGGGAATCACTGGGATTTGTCATAGCCTTTGGATACAGCACATTCTTACAGGTCTACATTAAACTGTATGTCTTATTGTCTGTCCTGGTGATGTCCATGGTGGGGTATGGAATAGTCGAGTATATGGAATCAAAGGAGTCTCCTAGACCACCCACCCCAGTATCAAAAGAAATAACAGGAGCCCCAGTCCAAGAAACACCCCTGTAACCCAAAGGATCAGGGTAGTGAAGACAAGTCACCTCACTGCAACAGGTTTTTAAAAGGAGATTCCAAGGTGCTCAATCAAATTTTAGGAAGAATTTAAAAGAACTGATTTTTTTCAAGGATCAGTGCAGCAGTATAAATAAATAAGAACAGAAGCTTACTCAATACATCTTTTTTTTAAGGGTTATCTGACTTTACCACTGCATATAAAAGTTTACTAACAACCATTAAAAAAACCGTGTTGGATTTTTTTACCAAAAAGGTTAATAAATATGAAAAAGACTGTTGTATTCTGTGTTATATTTTATGTACCCTTGAATCAATCATAGTACAAAAAGTTTACATCCAATAGTACAATTTGTACAAAGTAAACTCTTCAGTTCCCACAAAAGTCAGTAGGAGTAAAGGGTCCTTGAATGTTCACAAGGGACTGAATCCTTATTAACAGCTAACCTGTAGCACATAACTGTACAGTTTAATGAGCACTGGCCCACTTTCATGCAAGGCTTCACTTGCTTGCTGTCTATGCACAATGTAACAATGTGGTTACTCACTGGTCAAGTCTCTCTGACAATATTGGTCTTATCCTACCTTTTTAAAACACTTGCTACTATACAAATGCAGTTAGTAGTAGCAATTGTAACAACAGCAGAACTGTAATCATCCTCTTTATGATGTGGACAAAATGCCAAGAAAAACTGAAGATTTGCCAACCTCTACCATTAGTGTCTGTCTGAAAATGAACATTACATCATTAGTTATATTGTGTTATGTCACAAAACTATCATATGAGATTACAATGCCGTAGCAAGGAAGTTTGGCACCCGGGGCTAGCCCACAGTGGCAGCCCATCCTCACCCTATGCACAGATCTGGGGGCACCCCCCCCCCATGCTTGCCCGGAAGTGCGTGCAGCAGCAAAAGCCACCCTCCCCTCATCCCAGCACCCCTCAAATGAGTAGCTTGAGGTTCTGTCTCCTGCCCCGTCCAGTGGGCAGTGCCTATTGGCGCCACTTCACTTTGGCGCCCAGGACGGTCACCCTGCTCACCTCCCTTGCTACGGCACTGTGAGACTAAGAGGTCCAGTTATTAACCATGCCAAGAAAGCAAGGCATTGAGGAAGCAGAAGAACTTGTAGATGTAACAATATCCTCAATAATCAAATTCATAAAGACAAATCTGGAAATGTTTTTTCTGTACCACTGCCATCCCTCAAATGATATCTATTTGCATCACAATTCCTATGCAGATTTCACCTGTGTTTCTGTACAGCCTTTTCTATTACAAGTCACTTTCCCACATAGTGAATGAAGGTCTCAGGGGTATAGGAAAAGATAGTCCTTGCCCAAAGAGTTTACAGCTTAACATCATGGGCAGAAGCCTTGAGCGTACCCACCATCATCAAGCAGCAATTAGGCAGCAATACTTGAGCCCTTACTCCTCAGTATGTCATGAGACACTTATGACCACTGCCCTCCACCACACCTTTGGCCATCCCAGTGCTAGTCATATAGAGCAAATGGGAAGGACCCTTTTTTCCCCCTCTTCTGGACAGCAAAGCTAATGTCTAAGTTTTCTTTTTCTTCTCCTCAGGTTGACTTCCCTTTCTCTCCCTTCTCACCTTATAAACTCTGCCCATTCATTTTCCTTATTCACTGAGGCTGCAAACCAGCATGAGTTTCCTGCATCCACTGTTCAAAAAATGGCCCCTGACGTAGGACACAAAATGTTGTGCATGCAACACCCAGCATGGACTTCTCAAGCACTTAGACAGGTGAAACACATACAAATTTCATTTTGCTGTGCTATACCTGCATGCAACTTAATATCTTTCAACCCAATTCGCACTGGCACATGGACACATTCGTATCTGTTGATACAGCAGTTTTTCCCCAACAGTACCCAGCACCATGGCTTTGAAACACTTTCTAGGTAATTAAATTCCTCTTTTTCTTGACAAATTGTTGTGGACACAGCTGGAGCAAAATTAAGTAATGAAATTAAAATGGGATATTAACAACAACATAAATCCCAGCTAAGATTTCAAGGGCCTGACCAACGCAGTTCGCAACTGGCATCAGGGGGATTTCAGCACAAGTGAGACAGTCAGAATTGGAAGGATAGCATTTTGGCTATAGCACTGGATTAGAGATTTGATAACTGGCTGCACCCTAGATTGGAGCAAATCACTTGATCTTGCAGTGCCTCAGTTTCCCATATTTAAATGAGGATAACATCTTTGTTCCTGCAGGGGTATTGTGAAGCCAGGTTCAGCCAGGCCATGGGAGCCATATAGCCACCTGGATAGATAGTGTGTTTGAGAATTCTTAGGACAAAGTGAGGTGAATGTATGACTTCTTCAGGGTTAAACTACAGTGAGATGCTGTTAAAGGAAGCTACCAAACCTGTATAATGAAATCTGAAGTTTTTGGTTAGGAAATAAATGTAGAGATTCAAGAAGTGATCTGACACTGCAGTAGTTTAATAAAATAGCAAACTGAGATTGTGTTGCATTCTCAGAGCATCATAACAGAAGGTGAAGAGCTAAAGCAGAGAAATCCCTGTCTTACACCAAGAGAAACAAAATTCTGGTTGATGCTCCTGTGGTATGAGGTTTCTTTATTGGAGGAACATCCCATGATCCTGGGTTTGGCTGACTGCGCCTGCACATCCCAATTACCAAACACTTGACTAAACACCCAGCTATTACCTAGTGGGTAGCAGCAACCATTTTCATTTCACTGCAGTATCAGTCTCACTCTGCTTGTGTGACTCTACTGAAAAACCATTCTGGTGGTATGCTGCACACTACCCCTGGGGACATGATTCGGGGATTTAAGTTACTGGAAAGAGAACCTCAGGGGGAGGGGAGGGGAGAGGGAAAGGTACAAAGGATGTAGAAATACATATTCAATGTAGCAACAACTACATTTTAAGACACAGTTGATACTGAGTGGAATCCTCTCCCCCAAGGTGGAAGCCTATATCAAGTACAAAGAGAGTTAAGCACCTGAAATGGGATTCATAGAAGCCACCAAGCCGATAGCAAATAGCTGATGTGTTAGGGTCAACCCTTAACGGGACTTACAAACCTAACTCTTGGCCAGATAGAGGTGCCTTTCCCATCATACAGAGAGACATGGTGGTCAAGAGGTCACTCATTTGCACCGTGAGAGAGTCAGATACAAGACTCTGGTCCAAGGAATGCTTTAGTATTTAAGCAAAAATGCATTTATTGATATTAGATATACTCACCCCACTATGCCCAATACCAGGGCCAGTCTTCTGGGATGTGTGATATCTGGGATCCAGTTTTAACACTAAATCAAGAAGAGTTAAGATTTGAAAACAGGATTTTCTCTTCCCAGTAAGCATCCTTTTCACTGAGGTAGTGGATGTACCTCTCTGCCCCCAAAAAGACCAGTTTTCAGCTGCCTCTTGTGTAAGGCTTCATTTAATAGAGCTATTCAGAGAAGGCCCATTAACCTGGTCCCCACAGGTGAGACGACTCGGGGACTCCTCCAGATGCTGCCATGTTCCCTCAGCTCCCAGGCCACTCTCAGGCTGTAGCCCAGATGAGGGCAACTTAGGAAGCGAGGTTGCAGAACTGAACTGGCAAGGGAGGGGAACAAAGAAGAGATGATTTGAGGCAGTTAGGAGAGAGATAGGGGCAGGAAATTTTGCCTGAGCAAGGATTGTTGGATTTGGTTCATGCCGAAAGAGGAACCTAGAGGCTGGTGATGTGAAATTGAAATAATGCAAGAAAGTACTGCTCTCCATGTGCTGTCACTCTTTGCCTTTGTATACAGGATCCGTGTTTTGTATTGCTAGGCAACCAGGCTTTAACCCTCTTGGCCCACACTTCGAAACATGCAGTCAAGGAAAACAATCAGGCAGACAGAGCTAAGTCAGTCAACCGGCAAATTCCTCTTTGGAATTTATGAGCATGCAGGAGGCGTTTCCTTATGTCCATATTTGAAACTTCAAGTGCATGGAGAAGCTGAAGCGTGCCAGCAGCTTGCATTGTGTATGAAGGCAATTACCATTCAAAGAATGCACCAGTCTGGGAATGTAAAAGCTCCAGAGGAAGAGGTATGTGCTCACTTTGAAGGGGTATGGAAACAAATAGGGCCCTGTGTTAAGCACTTGCTTGTAAAAACAGGGAATTCAGATAGAACGAAATCCTCTTGAAAAGGATTCCTTTCCCAGGGGAGCGCAGAGCTGATAATGTGACTTTTGGGAACAAAGTATAACAGAATTGTTCTTTGTTTAATACTATACTCACAGAGACGAGGTGACCTGCAATAGGTTGAAGTCAATAGCATTTCCATTGCAAGAGAAAGGGGTGGAGGGTGTAGCAGGGGGGCTGCCAGTCCTTAGTGTTTGCATTTTAAATGACAACATGAGATTACATATTAATGTTTAGTATGCAACTTGTTCACTGTACCATGGGTTATATATTAATTACAGTGTAATCAAACTAGTGTTAGATTTGATACCACAAAAACAAAACCCTTATCACTAAATTGGACCAAATGTCATTCTGGGAAGGCTGCTTTAGTTGAACATAATTTACTGGGCTCAATCCTGAAGTAACTGGCTGAAATTCTATGGTCTCCAATTTAAAAAAAAAAGTTAAATTAGATGATGTAGGGATCCTTTCTGACCTTAAAACACACAAACTCTCACCACACATAAATCATGGCATCGGGTTTTTTTGTTTTTCTTTTAAGTAATAGGTATAATTACAATGAATCTATTTGAAATTAAATCTCAAAGTAGACAACTTTATTAAATCATGATTTAATAAATAAAAAGGGGATATGTAATAGGATACTGCAAGATAATGCAAATCTCTAAGGTGGGTTCCATTATTATAGAAAGGTTTTCAGTTAATTAGGAAAACAAACTTAAATTTTAACTGCTAAGAATTGTCTTTTCAAAACTGTGCCTGGCTCAGGGAGGTGTGAAAAAGCAAATGAGTACATGAGCACATGCATTTGCTACAAAGAACTGGATTTATACATCTCCTATAGTTGCCATTACAATGAAAGAATTAATATCCAATTGCTTGAAATGGAAATACTTACTGGAGCACAGTTATTTTCTATTTAATGTACGTGAAAATACAGCAGATTATACCACTTTATAGGAACTTTGGGCAGTGTTAACTTCTGATTGGCACTACTAAAGTGCAATTTTTTTCTGCATTGTGAAATAACCGTAAGTACCTAACTCAGGTAAGTTCGTGGGACTTTAAATTATATGGGCAACTTGGGCAAATTCACCTGAATAAAAAGATATGTGTACATTTAGTGACATGTATAGAGGAAATAAAGGGGGCAACATTTGTATTCACTCAATTAGACGGATGCCTAGCCCTGATAATAGTTTTCCTCCAATTGTACTTTAAAGGGCTTCTTTTTACATATGAGACAAATTCATTTAAAAGCAGGGAAATGTTCTTGATTAGTAACACTCTTCACAACAAGAGAATCAACTTGTTCTATCTGGGTTTTTTTTATCTTCTGGCAAGATAAGAACAGATTTGTTTAATCATTTTATTACCTTTGAGCTCTGTATACAGTACTTACTGAAAGAGTGGGATGCTGCTATTTGTAATATCTAGGCTTGCCAAGCACTTTCCAACAAATTTCCCCATAAGTGTCAATGTCGCATGTTTTCAAAGAGCAAATTGCCATTAAAAGCTTTATTGTTTAGGTACAGTCATTACTAAGTAATTTGCGCTCCTTCAGTTAAGATGCTGTGGTGGTGGAGTTTACCATGCTCTGTATTTGTGCAATATAGTGCTTTTCAAAGATGTGTTACTAGTAGCGCTATTGATTAGTGCATAATATACAAGCGTAACTGCAATCTTTAAACTATGACTCAGCCAAACATGGCCATTACAGTTAATTTTTTTTTTATTTAACCTTCCTTGTCTAAGAGCTCAAGGTGAGCTCAATAAAACTAGCAGCATAACCTTTTTTAATTCACTTGCATGTTTTTATGCTTAATAAACATATCAGGAAAAAGGGACATATAGGAGTAGTAGATAGAGAAAATAGAAGCAAGGAAAGTAACTAATCATCATGAAATTATGATACTGAACACTGCAACAGAAATGGAGGTGCCATCTCAGCAACATCCCCTACCATTCTGAGAACTTGAAAGAACAGGAAGATATCACTGCCTGGAAGATGCACGCAAAGCTGCTTTCCCCTTTGTAATACTCAAGTAAATCCATACACCATGGTACTTAAGTATCTGCTCATTGTCCCTCTAAGCATTCCCTCACAGGAGTGCTAAATCCACTAGGGACTCTGTTGCATTATATAGGTGTAAGGGATGTGAGGAGAGGCATACTTGGGCCACATGAAGGGACACACTGGGGTGTGGGAAGAACTGGCTCAGTTCAAGCATGAGTTTAGCTCCTTTCCTTTTCTGGTTCAGCTACCAAGGAACAGAGAAATGGATCAGTCTACTGATTCATATTTTTAACTATATATTTTTAATAAATTTCAACCCAGTGCTAAGGCCTCAATTGTTTCTGCCACCTTGGGACAGTGGTATTCCTGGTCTCCTTTCAGAAGGGGCCATGTCATTCTTCATGCTTTCTGGACTATGACTGGTCTCCAACCTGTTTTACTAGTACCTCTTTCCCTTTGCTCTCCAGGTCCTTGAGTCCCTGCCCTAAAGTCCTGCCATAAAGCAGTTGTGTGACTTAGGGTACAGACACATGACACATTTACTCTAGATCAATTTATCCTGGATTTTGCTCTACTGTAAATTTACTCTGCACTAAGGAGTAGACACTCAATCAGCTCTCCAAAGCTAGCTGCACAGGGATATTAGGCAGCCAGGAAACTGGTCTGCATTTAGAACATAGCTTCTCTGGAGTGAAATTTCACTTAAGTAACTTTACACTGGAAAACAGCATGCCTGTGGAGTAAATGTTGTGCGTCGTGTATCTGCTAGCACCTCAGAGGTGCTTTAGTTCAAAAGTATGCCACCGCCATTTTCTCAGCACTGATGCACATTTTGCTGCTTATACAACTGTAAGCGTTGCAATGCCAGGCACTTCTCCAAGATCCTGGTGCTACAGGACTTACATGTGTAATAATGCCCTCAGATTCTACCAGCCCTAATTTATTGCTTCCATCAAGCCACTTCCTAGGCTGCCCATTATCAGGTTACTCCCTATACCTTCATCTCATGACTCCTCTCCTAAATCCTGTGTTTTCTCCCCGTTCCTTTTCCACTGAGATCCAGCTTGGTATTTGGTGACTGGGTGGCATCACTGCTATTACTATTCCCAAGATCTCTCTCACTGCTGATTCTGTCAGCTTTCTCTCCTCACTGAGCCTTTTAAATTGGTTCCCTCTTCCCAGCAGGCCTAGCTCCATTCTGATGGTCTGGGGAAAAAAGAAAATCCGGGCTTGTGAGACCTGGATCTGAGCTTTTAGTAACAAAGACTATTTTGCACTCAAAAGCTGGTCTAACTTTATTCCAACTGCATATTTGTTCCAATAAAAGATATCACCTTAAGAAATCCTTGGTTAGGGACAGAAGTTACACATAAACTGGTTTAAGTGATCAAAACTGTAACAGGAGATAAGTTCAGTGCACATAAACCATTGAAATTTGGTTGAATGTAGTATCAGACATAATTGACTTGTGGTCTGTCCCAGGAGCACAGTCACCCGGAGATGGGGGATCTCCCCACCCTGTGGTGGGACAGGGAATGGGTCAGTCCACCATTACACAAAAAGCCCTGAAACCAGGGCAAACTTACCTCTTACAGGAGGAAAGGAGGCGGATGCACTGTGCCAGCACCAAACAGGTATGTAGTTTGTGAGCAGCTCGAGCCAGCATGGGCGGTTGACGTCATCCCTGGACACTGCCCAGCTGGGATAAAAGCTGGCATCGAGGGACACGCCAGACAGGCACCCCAGGAGGTGCACGCTGAGGGTGCTTCCCACATTGGGTGTTCCCAATACTGGCATGAAGCGTGGGACCTGGACCCAGAGCTGGAGCATCAGAGGGGGTCCACAGCAGGGGAGAGGAGCTTGGATGATATTGAGGGATGACAAAGACCATAAAACACGGAATCCATGAGTGGGAAGGGGACAGGCCAGGACCCTACCCCTGATTATTGCTGAAATCCATTTTTCGTGTGTGGTTATTTCTGTGTTTCTCCCTTTTCTAATGGGGATCAGCCCCAAGAGGCCCTGAGGCAAGGGCAGGGGTAGAGTCAGCACTCCAAAGGTGGGAATGGCTGAAGGACTGTGGCCAGACTTAGCCAGAGGTCCATCCGGAGGCCAGGAACAACTCAAGACACCCAGAAACACAGAGGGAAACACAACCCATCATCTCCCTCCCCAAGAGAGGGATGGGAAGAGATGACAGTGGAGGGTGAGCCTTGTGAATACCGAGGGCCATCGTAGAGGCTGGTGCATGGATGGGCTATAGGGGAGGCAGAGCCACATGGATACCCACCGAAGGTTGCAGCCAATCTGAGCGAGCCCACAGAAGGGGAGCCCACCACTGAAGAAATCACCAAAGTCATGGCAGGAGAGTCTCTGGGCTTTCCCCAGGATGATTGTGGGCTCATTCAGAGGTCGCCGAGATCCATGCAGCAGTCAGCACCTGGCGCATGTGTCAGGGCATCGCACGAGCGTATTCTTGAGACCAGGTCAGCACAAGGTCAAAATGGTTTATGGAACCTGTGTCCTAGACCCTTTCGTGGTTTAAGTTAAATCAGTCCCCCAGCATCCCAGCGTGCTCTGCAGCCCTGGGCTGGGCTGAGCGGTCTGTTCCAGCCAAGCAGGGTTGGTCCCACCTCTCTTCTCCCTAGCTGGAGCACTATCACTGCTCTGGCTGTCTGAGAAAGGTGTGAGGGTGGGAAACCCTGCTCTGAGTGCAGCCGAGTCTGCCTCGTAGCGGGGCAGCAGCCCTTGCAGCCCCAGCCCCCTACCTCCTAACTGCTCCAGTGGCAGGAGGGGAAGCAGGAGTTTACTCCCTCTATTGCAGGAGGGTGGCACAGGCACTGATAGGCTCTGCTCATGCACCCAGGGATGTGCACCCAGCACCACGGAAGCCAGACCACAGTAGCCTGAGGGGAAGTGGGGGTTTAATCCCCCCATTGCAGGCAGCAATGGTGGGGGCACCAACATGGTGCCCTGAGCCATCCCTCTGACGAATGCCCAGATGGCCATGGGGAGAGGGCAAGGAGGGGGAAAGTGACCTGGCTGGGTGGGGAGGGGAGGGAGTTGAGGCTAGTTACGGAGCCTGACTCAACCCTGTCTCCCACTGTGGCAGTGCAGCCCAGGTTGGGGCAGCCTCAGGTGGCAGTGGTCAGTGTCCACTGCTTCCCACCTCTAGCCCCACATGGGAGGCCATGGTTTGCAGGCAGATTGCCGCTACAGGGAGGTTTCCACCCTCGTGCCTCTCCCAGTGCTGGCATCAGAGCAAATTATTGCGGCGGGTAGAGATGAAACACCCATCACTCGCCGCCTGCTCACAGCGGTGCCAGGCACTCAGGGTGGGCTGCTGCAGGCCAGGGGCATAAGCCTTGGCAGAGGGAGGCAATGGATTGAGGCTGAAGCTCAATCTGGCCCAGCCCCACAACACAAGGGCATAGGCAGCAACTGGTATGTGCCCTGCATTTCTGGATTCAAACAAGAATGTCTATTTACTTGCAAATTGGTTCAATCTAGATTTAGACTGAATCTTAGACTAACCTGCAAAGATTGAATCAATTCAGGCTGCAGTTTTTTGAATGGATGTCTCTAGCCCTTGTGTCTAACATATTTTCTGGACCATCATGGCTACAATATCACCTGTACACTAGAGATTATGATAGCAAGACAGGAAATACATTTTAAAAATCACATCCAAAGAAGGATAAATATTTGAAATACTGAAAAATATAGTGAACTAAAACTTTTTTTAACTGGATCTAATCAAGTGAAACATTTAACTTAGATCATTTAGAAAAATTTCATTTCAACCATTTTTTATTGTTTTTAACCACTTTTTTACTTATTTTTTCCTTTTTAAAATACATTTTAGCTTATGTTTCAAAACCAATGTCTTTTAAACTGAAAAACTGAGTTTTGCATTCTAAAAATACATAAAAAGAGAAATATACATAATTTCAGAACTTTAAAAAAATGTAACAAAGCAGGAAATTAATCAATACTGCCAGTTTTCGACAAAATGCTGTAGCTTCAACAAATCGTGATGAGTCAGTAAAAAGATATTTTGCCTAACAATTCCAAGCCATCTCTAACTTCCATCATCCCAGGAAGGAAAGAAGGGGTGAAGAAAGGGAACCCTAGGACATGCAATATATGTCCTGGGTTTCTATGGTGATTTAGAATACATGGAATATACATTCTGGGCTTTTTTTCTATCACTGAGAATTTATAGCCCCTTTGGGGCTATAATCTGATGAGTTATATCAAGACTTTTCTCTGAAAACAGTATGAGTAGGAAGCTGACCACTGCGTAGCAGATATTTACCCCTGGGTCATGTCAGACCCTTCCCACAAGTAAGAGTATGATTAGGAAAAATACATTTTTACTTTTATTTTCAGTATTTCCAGGGTTCAAACTTAAAATTTTTCTTTAGGACATTACAGAGTGTAGGGCAGTAAAAGAAAGTCAATCCTGATGTGGGTAGAGTAGATAAATTAATCCTGACACAGCATTGCCTCAGATTTGCTTTGTCTCGATGAAGTGTCTAATCAAGGATCCTGGTTTTCTCTGATTTAAAAAAAAATCCCCAATTTTTGGTTATAAAAATGTAACTCCAAATCCACATTTTTTCCATGATTAAAATGAAATGCCACATGTGTGTGTGGGAGGGTCATTTTAATCACAGTAAAATGTGGATTTGGGGTTACTTTTTTTTAACTGAAAATTGGGGATTTTTTTAAAATCAGAGAAAACCAGGATCCCTACTAATCATCAAGAGGGGTGTTAACAGAAGAAAGAACACTGCCATAGAAATAGCAATACTCCGAAGGCAGAGAGTTTCATTGGGATTTCTATACCAAGTTCTTTACGTAAGTGTGCCAGCTACTTTGCAGGAAAAAAAAACATTGAGAAAAGTGTACATAACACCCCACAAAGTGGGGAAAGCTTTACTGATGGACAAAAAGTATGAGGCAGACTACTCAGCAAATACCACCGCTCTAGACCACAAGTCACTAAGTGCCTTTCTAGTGAGTTAAATGAGTTTTGGATGAAGTCCTAAAATTCCACCTGCACTGGGTTTATTCTCAGAGTAGGATTAGCCAATTTAGTGGCACAAAGTCTCTTCCTTGCTGCAGCTGTGGGGAATTATAGGTTCGATATACCTAGCAGATGAAGGCCTTATGGTAGAAACTATGACCACTGAACTGAACAATGAAACTATAAAATGATAAAAAGACTCCTGTGAATTACAAAACCTTCAGACTGTTGGGCAAGCTAAACGTTATTAAAGTAGGCCCTCTTTAAAAAAAAAAAGAAGCAAATTCAAATGGACATTGAATTGGATAGAGATGGCAATACTTTGTTCTGCCTGAAATCAAGGCTCTTGTATACATGGGGCCCACACGGTTGCTCTTCGAACAATAAATTCAGTTTTTCACTCTAGATTGCATTCACAAGTTGCAAATTAATGGCACAAAGAAGCAGTGATCATTAAGAAGCAGTAAGATGTATATAATGGCTTCCAGCACAATCCATTTTTATCTGATTGTTAATCCTCCTGATGATTCCTTTTCAGGAAGGAAGGACTGTACAATGGCAGGGGACCACAACACAAAAGACACCTTGAAACCCCTGGTGTTCCGTCTCCACGAGAGTGTTCCTAAAGTGGTCCGTGAAGTCTTAATGGAACGTGGTTGGAATGAATTTGATGAACAAGAGCAGGACAAATCAGACTGGAATCTGTACTGGCGGAACTCCCCTTTCCATGTGACAGACCACCATAACATTAAACCCTGGCAGAGGCTCAATCACTATCCAGAAACAGTCAAGATCACAAGGAAAGACTATCTGGCAAGAAACCTTAAACGTATGAAAGGAATTTATGGATCAGTGCTGTATGAATTTAGTCCAGTGGCATTCGTTATGCCAAACAACTATGTCAAGTTTATAGCAGAATATAGCAAGGAGAGACAATCCCAAGGCAGCAAGTCAAGCTACTGGATTTGCAAACCTGTGAATCTGTCTCGAGGAAGAGGGATACTCATTTTCCAGGACATTAAGGATCTCATATATGATTGTGTGGTCATTGTGCAGAAGTATATTAGTAACCCTTTGCTTATTTCTGGGTACAAATGGGATCTCCGCCTGTATGTTTGTGTCACTAGTTTTTGCCCCCTCACCATTTACACTTATGAGGAAGGACTGGTGAGGTTTGCCACAGAAAAGTTTGACCTCAGTTCTCTAGACAATGTATACGCCCATCTGACAAACACCAGCATCAATAAGTTTGGGCCCTCATATAAAAAAGATAAAATAGGGATTGGCCGGGGTTGCAAATGGACATTCAGCAAATGCCGTTCTTACCTACGCAGCCGTGGTGTAGACGACCTACTTTTGTGGCAAAGAATCAACAACATTGTGACACTGACCCTTCTTGCTATCGCCCCTTCTGTGCCATTGACTCACAATTGCTTTGAGATCTTTGGGTTTGATATTCTGATAGATGACAAATTCAAACCTTGGCTTTTAGAAGTGAACTGCAGCCCAGCCTTACATTTAGACTGCTCCATTGATGCAACAGTGAAAAAAGGACTTCTCCATGATGTTATTGAATTACTAAACTACAAACAAATTGACACCCTGAGACAAAGTAAAGGAGCCAGTCCTAAAGCATTCTGTGCTAGTAAGTCACAGGTCTCCTTGAGTATTCACAGTAAAAGTGCAACTGATTCTGCCCCACATTTCCTTGCTTCTAGGCAACCACAGACTGAATGCACTGCCGCTTCTCCTGTGCAATCTCTCTTGGAAGTTGCAGGAAGATCATTTAGTGAAGAGGCCATAGTGACTAGGAAAGTAGCCAGAGTACATCCAAGGAAAACACTGACCTCACAGCTCCGGGAGAGGATGAACATGCCAAAAACATCTTTCCACTCCAGAGCTGCATCTAATAGCAAACCAATACTAAGAACTTTACATCATGTGCCTGTGCCTGTCCCTGGCCAATCCACGCAATGGCGACCCATTGAGTTATATAAAAACAAATTAAGCATCCCTCCTTATTTTCTTACCGATCAAGACAAGAAGCCCTTTCCTCGAATAGGTGATTTTGTCCTTATATTCCCTTTCAATGATGCTGCACTTCAAGCTTCCAGAAATGGAATAGATGTAAAAGGCATCATACAAGAAATACACAAATTAATGACTGAACAGTTGTCCTGGAGAATACAAAAAGTGGATACTAAACAAAAGTATCCCCACAACACGCTTTGTGAAAAAAATGTTTTCATTAGGTTTCTCAAAGCAAATGAGGACTTCAATACTGAAGCTGAGCTGTAAGCTGCCAACACCCTACTCAGCCCACTAGATCAAACCTCTCTCTTGTACACAGTCCACTGAAAACCTTCTGGAAATGTATTGTTAAATGGTCACTTCGTAGTGTTATGCCATCAATGCGGTAGCTTACACCTGACTGACGGTATAAAACTTTCTCAGTAAAACCAAGTGGAAAAAATGCTACCACTAAATCAAAACTCTCCACTAATTCAAACCAGAATCATCCCACAGGGCATCTCTACTGCCATCAACTGGCTGTATGGCCGTAACAGTACCTGCTATTAACCCACCGTACAGCCTCACATTTGTTCCAAAGGGAAGACAAATTCCAGCTGCTTTGCGGTTAATCTAACGATAATCTAATTGATAATCTGCAGACAGCAGAGTCATGAGGTTTTCTAACTGTATTTTAATTTTGTTGCAAGATTCTCAAAGTGGTCATCCCGAGTACATTTCATGAATGGAATCACAGAGGGGTGTTTTGGGGACAGCGGTGTCCATGTGTTAGACTGCTTCAGCAAAAGGGTACAATGTAGTCATAATAGTGATCACTATTCATTCTAAGAGCCAAAATAATCTGTGACTGGGAGGGGCCATTGCCATTCAGAGTAGAAGAGCATGCTCCCCTGCTTTGCAGTACAAAGCCTGAAAAGAGAGAGAAACATGAGAAGCCGTGTGCTTTTCTGTACAAAGAATGATTAAATCAATACTAATATTTTACTGTAGTTTCATTTCCCTTGGAAGGGAACTGTCTATTGCAAGTCAAAGTAGCTCCTCTTTATTTTTGTCAGCATCTGCCCCTTTCTGTTTGAGAGCAAGCTGGACTTCAGTTACATAGTTAGATGGTTCCTTTGCTTTTGCACTTTTAAATGTTGTCTGATAATAGTAAATTACTATGTAAGCAATGGTAGTTGTACAGGATAACGCAATGACTATTAAAAGCTTATAACTAATCTCTCCCCAAATGGTATCGGTATTCTTTGAGTTATGCTGCGGGGCAACTGCAAAGGGTTCTGTCACTGCACCTGGTCAGTATGATGTTAGGATCCTTGGGGGAATGTAAGGTGGATTGGGCTGTAGCAGAGAGAGAGAAATAATGAGTATGAGTGTGTGTGTTTGTGTATTCATGTGTGTGCACATGCACTCGTGCAGCAGCCAGTTATGATGGCAGAGCAGTTAAAGGACCATGCTGCATCTCCAGAGGTCTGAATTTGAGGCCTGCTCTAGATTTTTGCTGAAGGTTGCTCCTAGTCAACCCAGTTCTAAATAGGTATCTGTATATGCTACCAGCCACATTGTTCCTTCATATGCTCTCAGATGCAGAAACCATTGTGTGCCCCCACTGCCAGGCTATTCAAGAACAGATGCTTTGCTTTCTGACTCTCAGCAGAAATCCCACCCTGGACCTGAGAAACCGCCCTTGAAATTTTTGCCCAAACTGGAACATTCCCATAAAAAGGCAAGACTCATATATTTTAGTTTAGATCGGGAGCTTACCACAGAAATCCATGACACTGGGTGTGTCTACATGGTATGTTTTACTGCGCAATAGACTAATCTGTTGTGCAGGAAAGTAACACCCTGTACACATGTGCAGCATTTACTGTGAAGTACATTAGTCTACTGTGGGGTTGCCTACTATCTGTAAATACAGGTAAATTAACCATACAGTAACTACTGCGCTGTAGCGCACATGTAGAGTGCTGACCAGGAGCAAATTGCTCCCAGTCAGCCAAGACAGCAAGGGGCAGGAAAACAGTCCCTTACCCTGGGCTGCTGCTTCCCAGCCTGTGCCCTGATCTACCAATCAAGGCAGGGGGCTGGGAAGAAGTATCTGTGGGAGGGCACATTTTCTCAGCCCCCTGCCCTCATCTACGGATTGGGACACAGGGCTGGGAAGCAGCAGCTGCAGGAGGGCACATTTTCATAGCCCCCATATCCAGTCTGCAGATTGGGCATAGGGCTGGAAGGGAGATGACCTGGGGGCAGGACAGCTTCCCCTATCCTTGGAGACCAGGGCCTGACTTCAGAGTTCCCTACTAGCCCAGCGCTGGCACACCTGGGAGCCTGAAAATCCCCCTGAATGGTGTAGAGGGCACAAAGCAGGGCTGGAGTAGCCCTGCACTGAACTGCTCCCCTTGGGAGCAAATTTGCTCCTGACAGGAGCACATGTAAATGCCCTGCTGAGGAAAGCTTACTTCACAGTATTTTAGTGCATTAATTACACGTGTAGACATGCCCACTGTGACCTCCAAGGAGGATTACTGCCACATACTCTGCACCTCCGTGAACCCATCTGTCAGGGAAGTGGTGGTAGAAAAAGAATCCTACTACATAACTGGTAGGCGGCTTAACTCACTGATTCTTTGCTGTTTGCTCTTTCCTTATGTTTATTTTAGGGTCAGATTCAAGGTGTTCCTTTTGATCTATAAAATTCTTTACTACATCATTCAGACTCTTGTTATTTGCTAAGGCCCCTCTCTTCTCATGTAACACAGTGTAAATTGAATTTATTTCACAGACAGCATGCACTACCACCATTGGCATATTTACAATAAGGAGAAGCACAACAAAATATAATGCATCTGGCAACTGGCATTAGTCAACACAAGCAACCCAACAAACCTTCTGAGAAAGCCTGTCTAAGCAGGCTGTAAAATAATACCCTGAAAATCAAATGATTCTTCCTCTGTTCAAGAAACGGGGTCAGGAATTCCAGGGTAAAGATTTTTTTTTTGTTTCAAGTGCCAAATCAGTTCCAAAGTCTCTTGGACAAAGCCCAATAGTCAAATTCTAAGTTTTGACTGAGCAGAGCATAATCATTCAAGTCTGTGTGGCTCTATTATTGGGCAAGTATCAGTCTGGGGCTTCAGATACTCCCCAAATCTGTGGCAGACATCCTATGTGCAAGCCTAAGGCTCAGGGACCCTGGGGATCAGATGCTTCTTTATCTCACTTGCTGTTTAGCCAAGAGGCCAGGGAGCAAGCCAGAGGGAAAGCAAGAAAGCTGTCTTCCATTGCCACAAAATTGTGCAGTTGAGTTTCCTGCATTTGGGGAAGACTTGTAAAAGTCAGTGAGCCCAGAGTGCCAGGGACAGGCTTCACCCTAGAAAAACCACTTCTTAGCCCACAAGAGAGCTGGCCATCATAGTATTTCCCCTCTTAGGTAAGTACTCTCCACTGGGAATGCCTTGCCCTCACTGCTTTTACGTACAAATCTAGGGATTTGTTAGCAAGACAATCCCGGCTAATTTCCCAGTCAGGGTATCACATGAAGAGGAAGGTAGTTGCTCAAGAGAAAGAGCTTTAAAGATGACGGCCAATGCCTCAAACTGCACTGGGAACTGAATATGGGAGAGCAGGTGATTCCTTGGTAAGTGAACAGCACTGCTGCTAACAAAGCAAAATGCTGTATTTTGGGCTGGCTGAGCTTTCTAAGTGTTCCTCAAATGTGCAATGGAAGCACACCACTTTGTAGCAGAGGTCAGTTTGGGTGTGCAAAGCAACACGGGCAAAAGGAGGAGAGGTTTGCATCTTGTAGACTAACTAAATCTAAGATCTACACAGGCATAAAATTTTTGTGAGCTCAAGCTCACTTCACCCTCTGCTCAAAGCAACTTTCCTTTGACATAAATGCCAGTGGGCTAGAAGCAGAGCAGTTTTAGTGGAAAACAGTTAGCTCTGGAATTTGCTTCCTTTACCAGGGTAACATAGTATGACTTCAGCTAACTTCTTAGGAATTTACCTAAGACAGGAAGAAGGATAGTTTGAACTTTCTATGATTGCAGGAATGAGAGAAATGTTCTCTCTCTCCAATTTTTGATAAATTGCATTAACTGTATGTTACCAGGTACTATAGGTAGGGCTAAGATGGTCAGTATGGAGGCATTTTATTGATAAAACTATATCTGCAATATCACAGTTTTATGAAGAAAAGGTAGAGGGCTCCATAGATAGAAAAGCTGTTTATTAGAGGGGTTACAAAAGACAATGCCCATCCATCTTGCTAATGTGCCTACATAAATCAGCAGTCTCTGTGCTCACACAAAGCTTGGTCTAGCCGTGCAGAAGCTAAGGGGAGTTTTGTCCACAAATTTCAATGGAAGCAGGAACAGGACCAGACTCATAGTTAAACATAGCCACAAGCCTACCTTGTGCAAGAGCAAGCAAGGTCCAAATCTTTCTGAAGATTATGAGTACTTCTTAAAGCCCCCTGAGAGGTAAGTGCGCCCGGTACTGCTTAGAAACAGGCACTTTTAAACGAGACATTTCCATTGTCAACTGTAGATTGTAATAATAAGTGGATCAAAAAAGTGGATTACTAGATAGTAAACCATGGTTTGAGGTAAAACCAACAAGTAAACCTACTTCATGATTCCAAAACATCCATAAAACAATTTGAAAACCTGCTTGTTTACTGAAGAGCAGTAAACTTTTCATAAAAGGGATTTCCCCAAGATTGATGCTTCTCTTTGACAGAACTAACCACTGTGGCTGTGTCCACATGAGCATGGATGTTTGGCTCTCCTGGGACAATTAGTAGCAGGACATACTATGCCACCACTAGTTGTGCCCAGGGAATGCCTATGCCATGGATCCTCTGGCTCATGGCAGGTTACCCTGAGTAGAGTAGGGGAGGCTGGGGCCAGCACTGTGCTGGTTCCAGCAGCCTTACTGGTGGTCGTGGGGGCCTCATGGGGTTTCAGCAGTGGCAATCCTGCCATTCAGAGCCTGACCGGCAGCTGGAGTGTGGCTCTGGCTGGCCAGGCTCCAGTTTTGAAAAGCACACACACTGACCCTGTGTGTACCACTCCGCTTTTTTTTGTGCAGGTTGTTTTGACCCTGGATATACAGGGGGTCAAAAAAAACCCTCGTGCTGCTCCTTTGCAACTTGGAAAACACCTGACTGTGTGGTATGTAGCACTGCAGATGTGTCTGTGGCACCACATATCACATGGCTACGCTCATCCAGACGCAGCCGCTGTCTATTTTTCAAGTGAAATTGAATAAGGCTTTTTAGTGGTGGAATATTGCTGTAGGAGTTACATGAGACAAATCATTTTGCCATGTTTCAGATTTTCTTTAGCAACATGGAAATATCATTCTTTGACAAAGTACTTGAAATAGAATGGTCTCTTAAGGGATATCTTTTTGTGGGGCTTCTTTAATAAGAGATTACCTCTGTAGAGTATACAAATATAAGTAGATTACAACTGTAAAAAGCACACTTCTAAACATTTTGTTTTGTACCTAGGGATAAAGGAACAAAATACAACTATATCATCACACCCACATTACTTTAAAATGTATTAATCAATAAATGTTTAGAAAGAAGAGTAACTGAATTTATACACACACTGAAGCCTGTGGTCAACAGTAATAGGAAGCAACTTGTTGCACACATTTTGTTCCATTCAGATTGCTGCATGCTCTGGAGGGTGACTGAAAATTTTTGAGGCTGAGCTGCCAGAAACAAAACAGAAGAACAAGCAATTTCATAGTTTTGCACTTATTTATTTTAAACTTGCATGTGAAGAAAAAATAGAGGAGGAAGTCTGTAGAAGCTTGAAGGATATAAGCAGTAAATTGCCAGAAAGTAAGAGATGACCTGGGCCTCAGAGAATAAATGTTTCATTACTGTAGAAAAATCCAAGAAGAGTGACAGACAGGATCCATGAGGAAAGCAGTTGCAGGTAGCATCTGATAAACGAGTAATCCCTGTGTTCCACTAAGATTACCCTAGGTATATGGGGCTGTCTCCAGAGCCTTGCAGTTGGATGAAATTTGATGAGGATGAGTGCAAAATCCTCCACTTAGGACACAACAAATCACATGCACAAATACAGAATGGGGAACTAATGGCTATTCTGTTGTACTGCAAAGAAAGAGTCTGGGGGTCACAGTGGATCATAAGTGGAATATGAATCAACAATGCTTTCTTGTTGCAAAAAAAAAGTCAACAGCATATTGGGTTGTATTACCAGGAGTGTCACTTGTAAATCAAGGGAAGTGATTCTTTTGCTTCATTAAGCTCCAATGATGCCTCACCAAGCGTACTATGTCCAGTATTAGGCCCCATACTTATATGGACAAATTAGAAAGAGTCCAGGGAAGAGCAATAAAAAATTATTAGAGGTCTGAGAAACATGACTTACAAGGAAACACTGAAAGAACTGGGATTATTTAGACTGGAGAATAGAAGACTGGGCATGTCTACACATGCACTGTAATGCATATTTTACTGCCTATTTAAAGGAGCACATAAAAAGTGCTACTATGCTAATGCACATTAAAATAGGGTACTGCATATTAAGCATCACCTAAAAGCATGCTGTTCCACTACTGTGCATTAGCGCAGCCTTATGTGAATTTAGTGCCTCATATTGGAGGTATTAAATTTAATGCGCATTAGGAAAAGCACATTAATGTACACCTAGATGCACCCACTGAAGAGGGATTTGATACCAGTCTTCAAATACCTGAAGTGTTGTTATATGTAGGATGGAGATAAATTATTCTATGAGGCTGCAAGGGCTTCAAACTGCATCAAGGGAAATTTAGGTTAGGTACTAGGAAGAACTGCCTTCCTCACTATGAGAGTGGCTAAACATTGGAACAGACTACCTAGAGAGGCTGTGGATTCTCCATCCCTGGACATTTTCAAGACCAGGTTAGACAAACGCTTGACTGGGATGGTTTAGTCATGGACAATCCTATGGATCTATGACTCTATGAAATTTTTAAATGTCACTGCTCTGGAGGGATGACACACCTATCCATCAAGCTATAAGCTGTTTGGGCAGGACACTTTCGATGTTTCCTGCTGAAGCTGTTCCACTGTACAGAAAATAATTCAAGATTCATTAGGCAAGAGAAAGAGAGAAAGAACATGAGCCTGTTGCCTAATGATTTAGAGAACTCATTCTAATTCCTGCTCCCAGGATGATTTCTGTATTTTACACTAAACAGCCATTGGATACAAAACAGACAGGTCTTGAGTGCCCTGGCCAGCAGAACTCATGCTGCATGATGAAACAGCTTCAACACAAGGGGTCAGAGGTGCAGCCCTACAGCATTGAGTAAAGTGCCTCCCTGCTCCAAGAGAGGCAGAATTTAAGACATTCTTCTGTCTTCAGCATTTCCCTACTCTTTAAGCATCAGACAGCTTCCCATAGAATATGCTGATTTTCAGTGTGCGCGCTGGTGGTTTGAATCCCAACCTGAGACTAAGTCTCCCGAATGACTGTATAGGGAGGCTACAGGGGTATAGGTTGTAGCTGTGTTGGTCTAATGACATAGGCAGACAAGGTTCTTTGGGTGAATCTGATATGTTTTGTTAGACCAACTTAAATAGTTGAAGAACAACTTTTAAGCAAGCTTTGGGGTTCAAAAACCCTTAAAAATTGTTCTCCAACTATGTAAGTTGGTCTAATAAAAGACATCAGATTCACCCAAAGAACCTTGTCTGCCTATAGGGAGGCTACGCACTTCTTTCAGGGTTTTGGATTTCACTTCTGGGACCAGGCACCTGGAAACTAACATCTTACATTTATACTATTGCATTAATTCCAAAGAATCCTAAAGTGTCTTGCCCCTGTGGAGTGCACATAAAAGCACAGAGATGCAGCCACTCCAGCAATAGACAGGGTAAGCAACCAGCACACAAATACATTTTGGCCATGATCACCAGGCAAATGCTCTTATGAAAAGGATTATTGGTGTGTTAATATCTATGTGGGATGGGCATGACTGCAGTTCATTCATGAGATGCTCACCCATTAGGCTTGCCCATTAGGTTAAGCACCTAACATTCAGTGGGTGCATCTACATGTTCATTAATGTCCCTTACATACTGTGCGTTTAGTTTAGTACTTCTTTATTGAAGTAGTAACTGAATGCACAGTAACCAGTTACTGTGTAGTAGCGCCAGCACATGGTTATTTAGTGACACTTACTGAGTATGAGCCTAATAACACTGTGCAATAGGGTATAAGCAGAGGTTTTGTTGTGACACATTACTGCACATTGTTATTATGCTAATGTGCATTAAGTGTCTCATGTAGACACATCCACTGAGTATAAATAAAATTCAACTCAGCATGTTCATTTGGAAAAGCAGGAACTTAAATATTCCAAGGCCAGGTTCTAGTTATTTCAGGGAACAGAAAAGTAGGTAAGGAGACAAAGAAAGAATCATGTAACAGTTGTGTGCTTCCAAGGGATAAAGATATCAAATCACAAGCAAAAACTAGCCTGGACAGACCACCTATATATAACCTGGCACATCAGGGAGATGAATCATTTCTTATCAAGGATGATATTGCCTTCTTCATCTTTGATTCGAACCCGTCCAGAGGAATACTTTGTTTCCTGTCGTCCATTGGAGTACACAGTCTTTATAGTGCCATCAGGGTACTCCCTCCTCTTGAATTGTGCAGTATAAATGTCCTTCTGTCCATTACTGAATATCACCATTTTGTCTCCATTCCTAAAAACAACAAGAGGACCAGGTACATCTCATGGTTTACAGTATAACCTAACATATTTCTTGGCAGCAGAAAATACCCTGGGGAGAAACTGCAAGAACAGAAAGCTGCAGCGGTATCACCTTTCCTGATGGCCAGGGCCTCCTCCAGAGTGATCAGCATTGGCCAGGACAGCATGGGGCAGTAGAGAAATGTGGTAAAAGATATAAAGGAGAAGTCAGAGTTGTGTGTCTAATTTCATTCCCAATGAATCCCTCATATAGCATACGAATTTAAGTTGGTGCAATGAGTTGTAACTGATATCTCCCTGTGTCACCAGGGATAACTCTAACCCATGTACTGCCTTCACCACTGCAGGAGATTCAGGGACAAGCACAGCTGAGAATGTCTTTGTGTGAATAGAACTGATTTACAGCAGTGAGAGTGGAACATAAAGTTGTATGGGAAAGCTTCTCTGTGACAATTTAATTTCATTTCAGACCATCAACCATCCAATTATGATGACATTTGCAGGTGGATAATGGCCCTCAGCAGTTCTCACAATCAGATTTTCATCACACAGATTCTTCAGTTCATAAATGTAACTAAAATAACAACGAATAAGTTAATCAGCATTTGCACAGCATTCTTCATCCAAGGACTTTGAGGCACTTTACAAACACCAATTGCCACAGTGCTCCTATGAGCTATGCATAGGACAGTACCATTTCTGTTATTGCACTTTTCTCATGGCATGCCTGACAGCGCCTTGGATGTGATGTCAATCACTTATAGCTACACAAGGTGAGTGCATACAAAGTGCAAGTAAGGTGCTACGAGACCAAACTAGGACCCACTCAGTCCAGCTTAGAAGTGACTACACAACGTGCAAGGCGGTAGACAATAAACCCCCACACCTCATTTTGGTGGCCACATCCTCTAATTATAATCCAAATCCTTCTTCCTTCCATTCTTTCAAAGGTTTCAAATAAATCTGTGCACACTTAGAACACAATTAACATTCCCCTGGTAAGATATCATTTTCTCAGAATCCATCTAAAGTTTTATGAATTCACCCACTACTCAAATCTAACCATTACACAAATATCTATGTCCAGTTCATGACACCTTGCTTGAAACTTACTTTTCTACTTTTACTAAAGTACCATCTGCAAAAACTGTTTCCTCTAGCCCATCAGTACAGAGACGTTTCACTGTCTGATCAGGGAACACAATTTCTTTGGTGCCATCAGGATGGTGTTTTTCTGTAGGAAAAAAAGTCTGCTTAGAAACTTCCCCATTGTTGATTTCTTTGAAACTACATTATATTTTTTTACTGAATATAACAGAGGGAAAGGTAGCACAGATGATGTATCACTAAACAGAAGAATAAATAACAATAATGATAAGGATGTAAATGGTACTTTTACCACAGTAGATCTCAAAGCAAATATCACTGGCTTGAAGTTTATTGATGGAGAATGAGAGGTACAAAGAGACTTAATGACTTGCCCATTATCACATAACAACTCAAATGAAAGTATACAGTCAAACCCAGAGACACATCCCAGTCTGCCAGGGTCAGAATGAGTTCATTTTTATAACAAAACAATCCTACAACAGTAGTTCGAGCTTACGAGCTGTTACATACCTATTTGATTATTAGGGAACTGCAGCACCTCCAAGCCAGTTGGATAAGTGGTGTGGGTTGTCTGTGCATCTGCATAGAAATAAATCTGCAAGCAGAGTGAAGGGCTTATAGTCTGTTAACAATATTTTCATAGTAATAGGATTATACTAAATGTACCTAAAAAAATCTCTCTTGGAAAAGTGATTTTGAGTGTTGAACAAGGGTCTTTGGGTGAATCTGATATCTTTTATTAGACCAACTTAAATTTAAGTTTAAATTTAGATTTAAGTTGGTCTAATAAAAGATATCAGATTCACCCAAAGAAACTTGTCTGCCTATGTCCTCAGACCAACATGGCTACAACCTACACCCCTTTGAGTGTTGAATTCATTTACCTATTGTGCACTTAAAATGGTGGCTTTCCAGCCATGTAAGTGACCTTTCTGGAATTTATACAGTTTACAACACTATTACCCTGAATTACGTGCACAAGGTGGACATATAAGCATTTGTGTGTATAGTATGAATGCACAGTAAACTACGCACTGGCCAGGGTGCTACATGGTTACGTACTCTAACATATGCATCTAAGTCACAAAATTCTAGCCAGACAAACCTCCCTATGGCTGGCAGGTATTAAGCAGATAGAAGAGGACTCTACTCATATTTAAGCTGAGTGATTATGATAGTCACACAGGAAGGTTCTAGGCCCTCTCATCCAAAGGAGATTTAACTCCCTCTGTCTGACTTCCCTGCATGGTGCTCTACCTACCACACTACAGGTTAGGCATTATTCACCCCCTCCTTTGGAAGCTGGAAGAGAGGAGGGGCAGGGGCAAATTAGTCTGGGTAAGTTCTGCATACATACATGTCCACTTAGGATTCACTCTGCCACTATGATATACATAGGCTAGACCAGCTTATGTTCTGACCCAGTCTGGTACTACCTAATGTGCCCTCCTCCACTGCCAGGAGAGGGAGATATGTGTTTATAGGAACATAAGAGCCACCTGGAGGGTCTGTGGCCCAGTGGAACAGATGCTGCCCTGAAGGGAGCAGGTTTTAGACTGGAGTCTTACTTCCAGCACAGCAGAAACTTCCTCATTGCTCTCTAACCAGTGACTATTAAATGCAAGATGTAGTGGCTCGGCTTCAAAAGGAGACATGCATAATACCTAACCTGTGGTGTGATGGTTCAAGCACTGTGCTCATACTTAGCAGCATAAAGAACAAGCATAATATAAAACAGACACATACAGCTGTTAAAATGATCTTCCTTGACCACTAGATAATTCCTGTGGCTCATTAACACACTTTATTTGGACTGAAATATTCATCTTTATCTCAAAGTATTCCTCAAATCTATATCCCAGCTGACAATTCATTAGTATGAGGTCATTACTGCGTTACTATTATCATCATCATTATTACTACAGCACCCAAAAGACAGAGCCCCGTTGCTCTGGGCCCTATACAAATATGTAAGGAGAAAACAATCCCTGTTCCAAAGAGCTACATCTCCCCCTACCTTGTCTCACACCTCCCACTTCCATTTGTCCACCCAAGATGCTGGCAACAATGCTCTATTTCTTTCTTTCTTAGTTGCTAGCCTGCATCCTCTTTCATGCTTCCCTTTCTTTGTGGAACAGCCTGCCTGGCCTAATTCACTACCACCTTTCTCATTTAGATCCCTACTGAAAATGTTCTCCTACCCTACTGCCCAAAAATGTCATACAAATCACTTTCACAATACATATAAAAGCTTTTCTTCTTTGAAAAAAAGGAAAGCCAAAATGTTTACATACCACTCTCTGGTCTGGCATGATCTTCTTCACATCTCCATTGAAAAAGCTAACCACAGTCATCCTTTTATCAGCGCTGATCTCTTTCTTGGTACCATTGCGAAAAGTAATGACTCTACGGCCATCAGTAAATAGCTCTTCAACCTTTAAGTGCACAAATAAAAACAAGCCATGCCAGAATTGCCTCCTAGATATATCAGTGCAGCCTCTGTGCCATCAGTGAAATGGCACTTGTGTAACTCAAAGGAGAATTCACCCCCACTACTTAATTAACAGAGGAACTCCAAGCTACATCACAGTATTTCATAGCCTACTTCTGCTACACCAGTAAGTAATTTCTGCATAGTCTGTTTGCCAGGAAACAGCTAATACATTCAACATCTATTTTATAAAAATCCTATTTTTGTCTTGTAAGAGGCTGGCCAGGTAGTTTTCTGTATCAGCCAACTCAAGTTTAATAATATAAGGGAGCACTGTGATTCTGTGAAAGACAGAGATTCCTTAGCCACACCGCTGTGATGAGCTAAGGCCTTGACAACCACACACTAGTTCCAGTTTGTATTCTGTATTTACACTGTATGCAAGTCAGAAGAAATGGAATCATCTAGGAGACCAGAATAAAGGGGGACCAAAACAATGGGGCTCAATGAGTTATCTTAGGGTGAGAACAAAAAATAGCCAGTCGTATTTCCAGATAATGTAACCCCATTAGAAGTGCATCAGCTCTACATAAATTACCTTTGCTGCATACAGAGAACTCCTAGAAAATCCCCCAAAAGCTCTTGATGAAAAGAAACATGTCACCAGTGCATGTTTCTGCAGCTGATGTTTCAGACAAGATCTGCTGTCTAGCACAGCCTCTAGTTAACCCAAGTAGCCTTTGCTGGAGCTACTTCGGTGTCTACATTTGCTCAGCTTACATTGATTTACATAACAGACCCAATTTAGTAAATTCTCAGTGGAGAAGTCAGAATAACTTGTTCCTTAATATCACCCTATTACTCCAATATCATCAGAGATTCCCTGATGGGGAAGGAAGGTCTCCCACAACAAAGAGGAACAATAAATACATTTAGGAGAAAGAGGACCTAGGGTTTTATGAAAACAGGCAGAAAAATTATTTCTTAAGGTCACATTTCTCTTTAAATATGTTTTTACTTAAACAGCAGTTAATAACTAAAAATTGTTCTTAAGAGCAATTTAAACTAATTGCTACTAGCAAGCCCATGTGCTTTAGGACAGGGATTGTTGTTTCTCTCCTGCTCTAATGCCATAAAATTCTCACTCCAGCCATGCAAAAAGGCCAGCCCATCTCACGATTTTATTAATACAGCAGTGAAAAAGCATGGGCCAGTTCTTTTCAGTTATTTTCTTTCAAGCTGCTAAACTACTGCATTTGACATTTTTGTAAGGAGCTATGATAGGCAGAACTTTCCAAAAGTCCACTTAATATTAACTATAAAAAGTGGGTAGTTTCAGACTAGCCTTCACTGATGGATGCCTATATCACAAAAACTACAACTGGCATGAATTGACAGCACCACTGGTAGTATTAGCAGAAAGGCTAAAGAAGGAACAGAAAAATAAAAATGAACCAGTCTCATGTTTTAAACGCCATTTACATAAGAAAATTGTCCCAGAGCTGACAGCAACTGCAAAGAATCTCTCTCTTTCTAAATTAGTACTGAAGAAAGAGTTGAACAAGACAGGACTGCCTGCATAAATAACAGAAGTGGTAGTTGAAATGAGTTCAGACATCAGATATACTTCCTGTAAAGGTACCAGAACTAGTGCTGCCCCACTGACCTAAGTGATACAACTGTTTTTGATGCTGGTTTATTGGTACAGCCAGTCTCAGAATGAATGAGCTAGTTTCCAAGTACAAACTAAGATGGCCTCTGAAGATCACTATTTAGGTATAGTGAGAGAGTGACACCACTGTCACTACTTCATCTGCACCTAATCTGTGTGCAGTAGATGGCTTTCAGTCACCAGAGCTGTCATTTTTCTCTAGCACTAGAATCACTTCAAAAGAAAAATAAAGAAAAAGAAATTGTCTTTAATCTTTGTTTTTCAAAGCTCAATCATTGCTAAGTAGAAGATTTTCACCTAAACATGGTAGTTATCATTACTTTCAGTTTGCTAACAGGGCAACTAATGCAGGGAAAACATCCCAAAGATTACGCTGAAAACCAATCGCACAGCTGGGAAAAGAACCAAGCTGCCCGGATTCACAGTCCATTATAGTCTTAGATCATTAAGGCTAGGGACAGAAGTTACATAAACTTGTTTAAGTGATCAGAAACTAGTTTAAATCTGTAACAGAACAGAAGCTCAGTGCACATAAACCAGGTTCAAAATGGCTTAAACTGGTTTAAGATAAACCTGGTTGAATGCAGTCTCAGATTTAACTAATTTGAGTACACTGGTTTATGAAACTTCTGTTCCAGACCTATTCCTGGTTCAAGTTAAATCACAGTTCCCCAGCTTTCTAGCATGCTTTTTAGCCCTGGGATGGGCTATGCTGTCTGTTCCTGAGAGCTGTCTGCCCCTCTGCTCCCTAGACAGAGCAGTGAGGGTTGTCTAACAAAGTGGGTAGGAGGGGGCAAGCCCAGCCAGGGATGCAGCCTAGTCTGGCAGGGGGACTGCCTCCCCCTTCTCCCCCAGCAAACCCTGGCTGGGATGTGGGGCCAGGGAGGGGGCGTTAAACAGTCCTGCTCCTGCTCAAACTTACTGCCAGCTGTGACTGTGGACTACAAATCCCAGAGGCACCTGGAAGCAGGAAGAAGTGATGAGCAACCCTGCATAGTAGGGCTGTGCAAAGCTTTGGTCCCTGATTCGATTTGGTGGAGATTCAGCCCAATTCAGTGGTTGACTCTCCAAATCTGAATCGAATCAGAAAAGCCTTTAATCTCTCCAAATCAATTCAGAACCCTCCAAATTGATTTGGAGCAATTAAGACAGATTTGGTGATTCGGATGTAGATAAAGCTTTAAATGTTTTTTTCTACATACTTCTGGATAGCAGGGGCTCTGAACGCTGCGGTGCTGAGGCAGATGCAGCATCCCTCAGATGCATCAGGGACTCCCCAGCATACTCGGCAGCAGACTTGGAAGTGGACCAGAAGCACTTCTGGGTCCACCGGGAAGCGTGCTGGGGGCCCCCCATGACTTGGCGATTGGTGCCTCCTGGGTCCTTCTGCAGCCAATTGCCAGGCCTGGGAGGAGATGTGGGGGTTGGGGCATGTGTTCCCTCGCAGACCCGGAAGTGGACCAGAAGTAATTCAGGTCTACTTCCGGGTTCACTGTTGAACATGTGGTGGGCCTCCTCCACTGCTGTGGGATGCTTCATCTGCCCCAGCACCAAGCGATCACAAGCCGTGCCTGCTACCTCAAGGTATGTAGAAAAAACTTTTAAACTTGTGCCTGTGTCCAAATCACTAATTCACCAAATCAGCACTGAATTGGCAGATTTGGATTTGGCCAAATCAAATCGGGGACAGTGATCTGAATCAACAGATCGAATCACTGTCCCTGATTTGGGCCAAATCCAAATCCAAACTGAATAGGGCTCGTTTTGTATACCCCTGCTGCTGTGATTTTGGACTGCAAATCCAGGGACCCCGGGGACAGCAGGAAGGGGGAACGAACATACAACCCATGCTGACTACATGCCAGAGAGCCATGCTCTAGAGCCCCCTACCTTCTGGCCTGAGCCACACAGGCATGTGGCTGCATTTCCTGAATCAAAGATAAATGTCTGTTTACTTGTTTCAATTTAATCTCTGCAGTTTAGACTATCCTACAAAGACTGAATCAATTCAGCTTCAGGCTTTTTGACTGCCTGTACTTAGCTCAAGAAAAGACATGTCATGATGTTCACCTTTGTGGAGAAAGGAAACTTCATTTGCAAAATGTTCCCTTCAAGGTATATAATAGTAATTCAAACCCTATAGCAGCGGTTGGTTTTTCCATCTTGGTCACCTTTTCCATATGTCCACATGTCTAGGATCTCTCACCTTTCCATCTGGATATTCTATTCTTTCTTGCACTTCATCATTCTTCTTTCTTTCTTCATACAGTGATGGCCTTCTTGATAACACTGACTTTGGCATCACACTCTACAGAAACAATGTATGCCATTATATGAACATAGACTTTTGCTAATATTTTCAATAGCCTTAATCAATTCTGCAGAAAATATAACTCTCTATGTAACCATTATAAACACCAATCCATGTCAAAGGTCAATGCATGGGACATACTGTAAAAGACTGTTCTTTCAGAAAAAGAATCTGTGGCAAGAACAAATCCATTTGCTCTGTGGCAGCACTTATGCTTCTTTGGTTTTCTTCTCATTAAGCTCCCTTCTCATTTTTAAATCAGAATGTTCACTCACATCACTTGCCTCAAAGAAAACAAGGTGACACAGAGGCCACCTTCAAAACTAGCGTGGCCATGTGGTATGTGGTGCCAAAGACACATCTGCAGTGCCATATACCACACATTCAGTTGTTCTCTGTGCTGCAAGGGAGCAGCATGAGGGGGGAGGGAGAGGATTCACTCCTGGATAATCAGGGGTTAAAAAAAGAGTGGCACACGTGGGGACAGTGTGCGCTGCTCAAAACCGGAGCCTGGCTGGTGAAGCCATGCTACAGCTTCCAGCCAGGCACCAAGTGGCAGGATCACTAATGTCGCAGCCCCAGGAGGCCCCCAAGACCCCAGGTAAGGCTGCTAGGGCCAGCCCAGTGCCTGCCCCAGCCTCCCCTACCCAACCTGGGGTAACTTGCCATGCACCACAGTGCACATTGACAGGCATTTCCTGGGTGCAACTACCAACTGTACAAGGTGCACCACCACCATTAGTTGTCCCCAGGGAACCAAACATCCACACTCATCTGGATTTGGCCTAAGGGGACAATTTTAAGGGGAAGGAGAGAGCCAAACAATGCACTTTGAGAGTAAATTTTTAAAAAGGGAGCACATCCAAATGAGCATGCACATGTGGTTTGCAGCACCTCAAAGCTGTTTCACCTCACTGCAAATTTATAGCACTGTACCAAAATTCGATACTAGGAACTCCTGGAATGAAAAAAAAACTGCTGCAAAAAAAAAAGCAGCATGGTGCACGCTCCAAAAGCATCTGCCAGAGCAACTGGAGCCTACGTCCTCTAGGAAGATGCTCTGGCTGCCAGTCAGGGCATTTCCACTGCTTTAAGTATCTCTTGGCTCCTCCGGTAGACCAGGAGCTAGGAGTAGGGAAACGGTAGCTTCCCCGAAGCGGGGCATTTTGCCCTGCAGCAAACTCCACATGCAGGGATGTGCACAGAGGCAAAAAGCAGGAACATAAATTTGTGCTCCTGCTATTTGTGCCATGGCAAATGCATGTCCCTGCATGTGAGGACACACCTGTGGAGAGGCTAAATGTGCAAAAAGCAAGGGTTTTCCTGGATGATATCTTTTATTGTTCCAACCATTCAATTGGTCCAAAGTTAGGCAAGCTTTCAATATAATGCATTCTTAAATAAAAAGCCCCTGCCATGGGAGCCAAGTACACAAGGGTGCCTCATGTGCTTGTAGTACCCAAGTGTGAGGTCCAGTTCTCATTTACACTACTCTGGCAACAGTACAAACATCAAGGGTGTAAAGGATTCTCAATGTAAATGAGACTTAAGTTCATAGTGCCACAAATCAGTTTCAGCTGATACCACCTACAGTCAGGGAGCATGCCATTTATTTTGGAGGTAGGAATACAATGGAACACAATGTATTTCTCCTTTCCAGTTAAGGATGCATTCAGGTGCCCAACAGGAGGGCAAAGGCCCAACTCCACAGAGTTTATGGGGAAAGGTACACCAACTCTTGAGACTGCCAGCCACATCCCAAAGCTGTCCATCTTTTGCACTGTTCTTTAACAAGGCCTAATCCCTCACCACTAGTATAATGCCCTCCCTCAGCTTCAGCATTACTTCCTTGACATGTTTCCCAGTGGCTTCCCTTTTCAAATGCAACTGCCTCCTATTCTTATTTCTCTTCCCCATCCAGATCTATTTACAACCCAAATCAGTTTGGCGCTTTTTTTGTCTCCTGCCTGCCTATCTATTTCAAGACATCTTAAAAGCCTCTGAGTGCTGCCTTTGCAGCAAAGCCTTGGGAAGTACATTAGCAATGTCAGGCAACAGATGGAAAACACACACTGCACAGCTGTGAAGTGGCAGCTAAATTGTAGGGGAGAGAATAAAATATTTACTTTTGCTTCTTTAAGCTCTACATGGGAGCTGTGAGCAGATAAGTCTTGTAGATAGGAAAGAAAGTTTTTTCTATCTCACAATATTGTACACATTTTCATCAGGCAATAAGAAAGCCTGAACTTTTAGGAGACTCTCAGCTAATATTAACCTGTGAAAAAAATGTTCTCTTTCAGAGTGGCTAGGAAAGAAGGTTGAAATGGGGACTTTCTTTTTTGCTCATGCAAAAATGGTGTCCAAGTGCAGGGGGACTGAACCCAATGATTTTGTGAGGTGCCTTCCAGCCCTTAACATTTACGAATCAATGAATGAATCCATGAATTTCATTTTGCATGGATTGATGAAACAATTAGTGCAGCACACAGAGGCATGGCTGGAGTTGGTACTGTCAGAAATCAACACAAAAAGCAGTACCTAAAGTAAGTTCAAACCTTTGCTTCAGCATCCAGAAAGTTTTGAGAACCTCCTGTAGGTGTTGTGCTGGTACTTGAAGTTATGCCATTTTTTCTGGAGGCAGTCAAGGATGTAGTTTTAGTCAAAAGTTTCAGGGATTGTTGAGCCTTTTTAAAGCTAAGCTTCTCTTTCTCCTGTGCCCCAAAAAATATAGATTAGTTAGCCTGTAAACATGCTTATGCCAAACTGTTACATGGGACTACTTTGATAAAGAAACCTACAATGACGTTTGTAAAATAAGACAATATTTTTAAAAATAGAGCCCACTGCCAAACAATGGGTGGGAAAGGAAAGCAGATACATTATTGGTACCACTGAAATCAGTGCTATTTTGCTATTCACCAAACTGGAACTAGGACTTAGCGTGCTGTCTGTGGAAGCTAAAGTCTTAAACCTTAGTAGATCATTACACTGTTGCACACACAAACATACCTGTGCTTCCTCATTGTTACTGCAGGAAGCTGAGCTACATACATTGTCATTCTGGCTGTGCAAGAGGGGCATGTCCTCCAAACTACCCGACGTAGATGAATACCTGTCTACCAGGTGAAAAAAACAAATCCATGAGGGCATATGAAAATGCTGAAGTATAAAATTGTTCCACACCTTTTTCAAAGTCCATGAAAGAAAATGCTGCATCCCACATTCAACCCATTATTACTGCAGAAGCAAGGTCATTCTTATTTACAGCAACATGAAGTATTGCCTCTTCCTGGAGCAAAAGATGCAACTCACTTGTAGATTACAGCTGGTAGCAATAACGCTTTCCAAAAAATGGTACCTTTTACATAAGATGATGAGTTAATGTCCTCAAACACATGTGGGTGGGAGACAGGCACAAGTGACTTCCAACCATAAGCTCTTGGTTCAGTATAAGAGGGTCGATGTGTAACCTGAATCAAAATGGAGAGGGTTCACCATATGGAATCATTCATACCATTGCTGTAACTTGGGAATTCTCAGTGTACAAATGGTCAGAGATGATGTCCTCTGAAGCTGAAACTGTAATTTCTCTTGGATTTGAGTCACAGCTAACAGCATCTTTTTAGAGACCCTTTCAGGCCTAACTTAAAGAACCACCTCTATGCCTAAAGGTTCTTGACCTGACACAAAACTACACTGAACCTCCTTGCTATGTGTACAGAAGGCATGCTCCATGAAAAACTATTCCAAAACAATTTGCTAATGGAAATATATAATGTATACACTAATAGGACAGGCTTGATGATCCAAGAGATTTCTTATAGGCCTATGTTCTTTTTAGTTATTGCAAAGCAATGCCATGTGTAGCTACTTTTATTCTAAAGTAAAAATGCCTTGTTCCTAGTAAACTCACCCAAGAGCGTACTGTAAGAGTATCTATGCATGCAGTTAATCAGGAATATTACTTCCTGGATAAATCCATGCCTAGGGAAAGCTTAAGATACGTGTTGGTGAAAGGACTGAAGAAAAGGATGGATGATGAAGGAACAGTGAGCAGTAAACACATAATTTCCCTACTGGTTCTGCAGAAATTAACCAGAAAATACATAACAGGAGCAATTTCTTCCATCATTCCAACATATCAAGGTAAAAATGTTGATTGTTAGGCAACATAAAGAGGAACCTGTACATAATGGCTGGGGATCTGAGTTCTCTGTTCACCATGGTAAAATGAAGTAAAAGACAAATTGTCTCATTTTAAGAGGAAATAATTCCTTCTTCTTCCTTCCTGGCACATGGCTGCCAGGCATCCTGGGGAGCAGCTCCCCACAAGTAAATCTGGTGGGAGAGGGGTAGAATTGAGGCCCCCATAGTAAGGGAGGGAGTTGGGCAGGGTTGGGGCTGAGGATGGGCCTGGGGCTGCTGCCCAGCCCAGGCAGTGTGTGGGGCTTGGGGCTCATTGCTGGAATGTGCGACCATAAGGCCCAGGCAGTAAGCAGAACAGAGCCATAGGCAGCTCATTCGGGGGGGGGGGGGGAAGGTGCTGGCTCCCCACTGCTGCGCACACTGCCAGGAAGGATATGGGGGCCACATGCCTCCCAGATCTGTATGTGGGGCAGGGGTGGGGTGGGCTCCCTGCTGTGAGCTCAGGGCTCCCTGCCCATCTACCTCTTCCTGGGGCCTCCATGGCCCATCAGACAGGACCTAACATTGCAGGTCAGAATGGGGAGGGGCAAGGAAGCTCAATGCTACCACTGCTGGGAGTCCTGCTCTGCCATGGCGAAGTGTTCTCTGCCTGCCCAGAAGCAGCAGGGATGGCAGCATGGATGGAACCTGACCATGGTGACACAGGGCTCACGGTGGTGGTGCTGGACCCTGCTCTGCCCTACCACACCAGGTCCCACCTGCTGAGATGCAGAGGCCCTGAGAGAAGGGCAGCAGAGCAGGAAGCCCAAGCCTGCAGTGGGCAGCCCGCACTTGCCCCTGCCCCACTCACAAGTCTGGGAGGTATGTGCCCCCAAACCCCACCCCTGGAGTGCACACAGTGGTGGGGAGTTAGTTCACTCCTACCTAAGCCCAAAACAGGCAGCCTACATCCCCCAACTACAGACTCCACTTCAGCCATGCTGCCCATGGGGAAAGGGAGAGTCAGGTTCTGTGCTCTGCTCTGCCACAGCAGCTGCCACCTCCCATGAGCAGCCGCTGGGACTCGAGCACTGATGTGGGGGGCAGGGAGTTGTGAACCCAAGTGCCTGGCCCTGTAGCTTTGGCAGCTAGCGGGAGGCGCGGGACTGTGGGTGGGGAGTGAGGGGCATTGACAAGACTTGGGCGGGGGCTATGGTTGGGGAGTGAAGGGCACCACCAAGGCTGGGGGGGGCTGGGGGTCAGGAATGAGGAATAATGGAAAAAGCAGGGGACTAGCATATCAGGGCAGCTCATCACCACAAAGCAGGGGAGAAGGGGCAGCTAGACCTGCATCTTGGTGAGCAAAAACTCAAAATTAAATGCTAACATTTAAAATTTACTTTATTACAGTGATTGAGGGACTGGTAGGCTTCCAAATTGCTTTAAAATAGTAACGATATTGATAAAACATGGTGTTCAACTGATACATATATATATATAGTGGTGTTTCATTTTAATCACAAATTTTAGGGTCTTTAATCATAGAACTTGCAATTTTTATCAGAGAATTTGGGATTTTTAAACAGAGAAAATCAGGATCTCTGCTAATGGCTAAGCTGAGAGGCAGCTGTGGAAAGTCAACATTTGGTAGCTCATTAGAAAACCAGAGCTAACTGCTTCTAATGCTTTGTTTCTCCCATTCCTTATGTATGTTGTGTGTCTGGTTTGTAAGCTCCACAGGCATAGCTCTCTTCTACAGCATATGTCATAAAGGGACTATGATCCCAACCAAGGTCTCTGAATATTGCACCGTAACTATAAATAATGAAAATCAGTACTGATTTGTTACCTTATCAGGTTCAAATGGTGTTAATCTTCCTGCATGGGGTGTTCTCCTACCAGTGGGTGTTGCACTTCTGCTATGGAGGCGATCAGATGATATCTTCTCTCTCTGTTCCCTTGTTACTGATTTTAAAGACTCAGTCTTTTCCAGTGTACTTTTTGCTGCCTAGAAGGTATTGAACATTTTTGCATTAAATGGAAAATGTTATGTTTAAAAAATGTCACTGCAATCCTTATGTAATTTGAGTATAAATAATGTACTTGTTTCAGAAATTCAGAAGACAACACTTTACTATTTCAGTATTCATGCTGCTTGTTTGCTTTTCACTTTTCTCTCTCTCTGACTGGATAACAGAATGAGACAATATTAACCTCAGGGTTACCATTCCATTAATTGGACAGTTTCTCCCTAGCCACAACTGTCAGACCAATTCAAAGTAACGCATGGGCTCAAAAATCTCTTCACTAGATACTACCTCAATGTTGCAAGCACTGGGACGCATGTCATTAGTGCTTGTTTCTATTTTCTGAGGTAGGGCAGCACCCCTAACCCCTTCCACATTTTGTCTCTCTATGGATCTATCAGCTGATATTGATTCAGGCCTTGTAGCCCTCAACAGAAGTATACTGGGGGCTATGGGATATGGGACCTCCAGCCAAACAGATCAGATAACTAGCTGCTCAGTACTACAATCCTGGAAGCCTTCAAGGTGAGAAAGATGCCAACTCACTTGAAGACTGTAAGAAATTTTCTGCCATCTGAGAAACACTGAAAAAAATATATATCCCCGCACCACCATCATAAGGCCTTTACCATTGACAGAGCAATCGAACAAGAGAGACACCAATATGCCTAAAGCTCAAAATCTCTAGGCTGTCTCAGAATCAGTGGGCTATGACTGCTACCTTTAGCCCAAATGGAGCCTGGAGCACACTGTTTATGAACATGCTGAGCTACCAAGTGATCTGAAGACGAGCAGTGAAGCTCAAGAATGCAAGACATTACAAAAAATGTAGATGGATATTGGAAGTCAAAGCAGATTGAACAGGGATAGAACAAACTAAGACTGAATAAATCTTTAAAACGATGACTTATCCAGATTTCTATTATCATATTTACTCAAATACAAGATGAGTCCCATCCATCCCCCCCCGCAATTGGCATAGGGATAATTTTGGGGGTCATTTTATTATCAGGGCCATCTTCTAGTTGAGTAAGTATGATATATTTGAAAACTGGATGCTGCTTTTCTATAGGCCTTTGGAAATCTGCATGTAGGTAGTCCTGTGAGGATGAATCTAGGTTCCATCAAATGTTTTTGTCCAGGACAAAGATGTGTCATGTGAAAGGACAGAACCTGCAAATTCCTAATCTTGTCACAGCATGGGTCCTTATGTCCATTTTTCAAAGACGTCTGTTGTGTTCCAGCATTTGGTTAATAAAATATGTTTTAATGATTTTTTTTCCTGTGTTAGTGGTGTAGGTGAAACTACCATTCTCACATTAAATTTAATCACACATAGGAGGAACTGTTAGCAAAACTGTATTTACATACCTGTAGAACCTGCAGGGATAGTGCTGGTTAGTATCGTCACAGGCAGATACATTACTAACCAGGTGACAAGCTAGCTAAAGCAGTTATTACTATCTCCATGAGTTAAAAAGCCCTCAGTGGAAACTCAAACTTAAAAACTCATCAGGTTAAAACAGTATGGTATTAGTTTTGTTGCTTGTATGCATCTGGTGAAGTGACCCACTGAACTTGGACTCTGAAACTGGGAAGAGCAGGAAAGAGTATAGGCATGTGGTATAGATGGCTGATAAAGAATGTGCCCTGCTAACAGGGAGTTCACATAGGGTTATACCTTGTTTGCCCTTTGTCCCATCTCCAGATCAAGAATGAATTGCTTTTTTATAAAATCTAATAAGCTAATAACAACCATATGTTTCGCAAATGTCACTGTCAATATGACCGAGTAAAAGATTTTTTTGATTATGTTATAGAGACAATAGAGAAGAAACATCCTGTTTGGCCACATGTGAACATGGACCCTGTACAGCTAATATTTTATCAATGGTTCTTTACACAAAGGAAACTTTCTTACACATGGTACCATGTCATGGCCTTTGAGACAGCTGAGGCCACTGCTCTCCCAGCTGTTTTCAGAATGGGAGGCGGAAAAGGAAGCAGAGGGAGATTGTTCTAGGGGTTCCCCAGTCGGCACTGGAGGGGGGATGGGTGATTTGGAGTCCCACCCACCTCGGGGGGGGGGGGGAGGTCCAGTACACCCACCACACCCTCCAGCCAGGGCTAAAAAAACCCCAAACCAAACTCCCTCCACTCTCTTTCCCCCCTCCCATTCTGAAAACACTTTGGAGGCTGGCAGGCAGTGCAGACACAAGTTACAGAAGACTCTCTGTTTTGAAATATCTTTACCTGAACCCTCATACAATGAAGGTTCAGATTTTCACCCAATCAGTCATTTTTTAAGTGGTCTACAGCCATGCACTTGTGTTGGGTCACAGCTATAGACCGCTTTTTGTGGCCACAGCGGGCAAAAATTGTCCTTTCTGTCTGCACCCTGTGTTAAGGAACTCCCCAAACTGTTTCACAAGCTTTCTTTGTCTTTTGTTCTGTCTTTTTGAGCCTGGTCAACTGCTCAGTATTACACATACTTTTTATGCATTTGGGTGTGTTTTTCAGGGTAGATGCTTGTTTTTGTATCAGTACTGTTTCTCTTTTATGACATTTAGAAGTATTTCAGAAATTATTGCTTTTAACTCAGAGGATGAACATAATATAATCTTCCTTCTGTTGGGAGGCCTTAATAAGTAGCTTTCAAACGTTCGTGTCACACAACTAGATACGTTTTCAGTCAGCAGACCCACATTTGAAAAGGAAACTGACAGTAAATCAATTCTCATACCCTGCTGTCTCCTTCAGGCATTTTTACTGGGTTTCCACAGGAGTCTGTTGTGGTAGGAAAAAAAGATGATACTGTTTGGAGGGGGCAGGCTATCAGACTTCTAATATGTAAAAGAGTTATAAAGAGGACAGTGAATCAATTGTTTTCTGTGTCCTTTAAGGCAGGGGTGTCAAAAGTATAGCCCATAAGCTGAATTGATCTTTATTATCCAGCTCACAGTGCTGTCTGTGGGTTTCAGAGCAGCCCTGTGCACTGTATGAGGTGTATGGAGCCTGTCTCGTGCAGGGAACACACAGTGCAGGGGCTGAAGCCATCTGGTTCCATGAGCCAAACGAGGGGCTCAGGACCAGTCTGTGGGCTGGACTAGACCCACAGACTAGCCCACATACTGGATCCAGTGCACAGGATTAAGGTAAGGGTAGAACAAGGAAGTGAGGGAGATGTAGGCAAGAAAAATGGAAAATAACATCAAACTTAAAAAGACAGATTACCTGGAGAATAAGGAAGTAAGGAGAAGTTTCAAGAACATTATTATGTTTCTTGTTAGGAATACAGACAGCTGCATGTAGGTAGTCTGCAGCAATGGTTTAAAGCTGGGCCAAATTAGCACAGTTGGTTCTGAAGATGGAACACTTCTTGCCAGTGCTGTGCTCCTGACCTGGCACCTACCACCACAGGATTGCTGCTTCCAAACCAGATACCTTCACCTAGCTGAATCCAGTCTGGACCAGAGGTTGCCAACCTCAAGGTCCCTTCTGTGTCTATGATTGTGGGGATTGCACAGGGTCTAGGCAATACTCTTAGACTGACCGTTCATGCTTTCAAGCCTGATCTTTCCAATATGTCTCACAAACTTAGTAAATGTACTACTGGTGTGGTGAGATCTTGCTTGTCTTGTCCCTTAAATAATCCTCCAAAGGAGGATCCCTCACAACCTTCAAATACCTTAGTCTGTATTATGGAGCAGGCAATATTGCTAGGCCTTGTGCATCTCTAAATGAGCATAAGCAGTAGTGAATACAGTCATGAACATGCTGGTGATTTCAGAATGCCTCCTTATGAATACACAATGGTTTCATAATCAATTCACTTGCAAAAAGAAACCTGATAAGGAGCTCTCAAAAAGTTTGTCAGGATTTCTCACAAGCCTGATGTTAGGCTCGAACTCTATCCAGAATTTTCTTAAAAGGAATTTAGAAACAAGTTAGAAAATTGCTTTTTACCTAGGCTTGCCTCAATTTGATCTCTGTGTAAATTAAGGTCTTCTTTCTTATGGTGATCACTAATGCACTGCTTTTGCTTTTCCATGTCAGCATGTCAGGCATCAAATGTGGAGACATCATGCTTCTGCCAAAGGTTAAATCTGGCGTGCTGAGATAACACATTATCTGAGTTTTAAAGAAAATTCCAGATTTTGTAAGGTCTGACCAACCTGTGCCCCCTCTTCATAACTACTTGTGATTCTACCGTATAGCAGATGCCTGCAATAGCCCTCATTTCAAGCCTGGATGTGCAATGCTGCACAGCAGACACAAAGGGACCAGTGATTCTGGATCTACCTTAACAGTGAACAGGGACCAAAATAATCCTTGTAGAAGGTATAGTCTAACTTTGGCAGTTACAAAGTACTTCAAAAAGGAGACAAAGTTGTGACCAATTATTTCAGTGGATCCTAATGAGTATTCATCACCCTTGTTTGCCTCTGGTAAAATTAGTAGCACTTATTGGCTATAGGCTTCTAATAGAGACAGACAGCATTAGTCCAAGACCCTAAAAACAAAATCCTTGGGGTCCAAGGATGGAGGAAACTGTTCTTTACCTAAGAAAGGTCCCTGTCTGTTCCTCCTATAGTTTTCCATATGTGCTCTGGAAATATTCTGACTACAATCCCCTGTCCCTTGAGGAAGTCAGATCTTCAATTTAACACTCTCCCCTCCAACTTCAGCAATGAATGCTGAAAATAGTCTCCAAGCTCTTCAAAATGCAATGCCCAAAGCATCTTTACCAGTTTCATGGGTAAGAAATTTAAAACATTGATAAAATTGAAGTTCAAGGCATTCACCTTCACACTCATTAGCTTGCCTCTGTGAGCTATGAATTTTACTTCCAGCTTTCCCACCACATGCATGCCCACAAGCTGCTTAGCCATGAAGGTCCTGACAAAGTTCACAGGATATTCTATACCTTTAAGTTCCCACCAGGTCTCCCTGCTATCTAGACTGATATCTTGCACACATTTGCATGGTATACACACACACACACACACACACACACATTTGGAATGTATAATGTATCAAGCATCCTGAGATACACTAACCCTCAACTTAAAAATGATCATAACCATCATTGCTTAAACCTACTAAAACCTTATTATAATCTGTAAATCAACTGCACAGAAAGGGATCTTATAACTATGAACTATTACTCTGACAAGGAGATGCTGTGCCTAATAGTCCATTATCTCTGTATTACTCTGTAGCAAGTTACTGACTTGACTTGGGAAATCTTTATTCAGTACACTCCTTTATTTTCTTGCTATGAACAAAGGTTTAGTAAATCTGCCTTCATCCAAACACAGCTGTTTAAGCCCATGCAGATCTGGGCATCCATAGTATCACACATTTGTTGTGCATGGCGCATACTGCCCCCAACCAACACCTGCCCAAGATAACAAAGCAAAATGACTCATAATTCAACATAGTCCTAAACTCTCTCTGCCTGTTCTTTGCTAGCTCCATAGTAACCTTGAGGGATTTTATGCATTCATTTTTTCAGGATTGTTGGATTCTCCTTCTACAAGTCTGTTAATACACATACTAGCAAACACAAAATGAATACTGTTGCCCGCTGCCACCCAGCTGGTGCTAGGGTCATCACTGGCAAGATCGTGCATAAACGCTACAGCCTGGTACACTGGTACTTGTAACAGTTACATCCACTGCGGGGGGGTGCTCAGTCACTCTCAGCCTCACCTGCTAAGCCTTGGCACATTTTAGATACTGCTTATTTTGAGCATCACCCTTTGATCCTTTTATTTAAAACTACAGATGAGCTGATGAAAAGTGTTCACATTTTGTTAAAGTATTATATATATTTTTACATGCTGGAGACTTCCTTCTGCCACCCAGAGTAGTAGCCTCTAAGAGAACAGCACCTACCTGCTCTCTTTTTAATGTGTCTTATTGAGTTAGGTTTTAAAAAAAAGTTCAGGCAACAAACCAGAGTAATTCAGTTGGACTATTGATTAAGACTATAATGAAATATTTATACAATGTAGGAAGAGGTCTGTTGAGGTATATTACCACCACTCCACATGTGATAACTCCCAAACCAGAAGTAATTCAGCTGAACATATATTTTTATTCAATCCTTTTATAGTTAAATTTGTTTTCAAATTAAAATCCTATATTATTAGATGTTTACATGTTTACATTGATAGAAAAGTATATTAAAAATAACATAACAGAAAGCATACAAATTATTGTTACTGGTAGCTAACTGGCAAACTTAAAAGAAAAAATATAGAAGTGAAAGATACACAGAGTTCATTTGGTTCAGTATACAGGAAAGGACCTTTCCTTAACAGTGCTTAAAATACAAAGATTAGGCTACTGACATGACCAAATTCCCATTATACTTTGCCAGTTAACTGCTTAACTTGGCACTATAAAAACTTTACCCTACAGGCATATGAGTTGAAATACACACATACAAAGTAATACATGCCAATATTCTTTATATCTTCGAGAAGCTTTAACAAATGAGTAGCCATCTCTTGAGAGAGAAAATATTTTGCTAATATTTTCTTATAGTTCATGAGAAGACCTTACTAAACCATGGGAATTTGCAGTTCGTGGATTTTTTTTAATTCACAGTTCCTAAAGCATTTGCTTTGGAACTGTGATTTTCTTTATTCCTTCTCTCAACTTTATCATGGGTTTCTGGAGAACCAAAGTGGTGTTTACATAGCCTTTTTTGGCCAGAGTTTGCCTTTTTTTTTTTTAACTCTATCATCAGAGAATGTGTTAAGTGTTCCTGATTCTCAAGACATTGTTACACTTTCTATTTTGAGCCCCTCTTAGAGCTCTTAACCCCTGGACTGTATGCACATTAACACATTAAAGTGGCTTAAAGAACTTATTATGTGGCTCAAAGTTACACCACACGAGGGCAGGATTATCTCTGATCCATGCAACTTAGCTCCTGTTCCATTAAGGTGTGGCCACTCCTCATAGATGGGCCACTCAGGTTGAAGGTGTGACTTCTCCACACTTCAAGCTAGCAGCAAGTCAATCAACACTTGTTTGGCTCACAGTGTAAGGTATAACAAGGCCCTCAGGCCAAATGTCCATGTTGTTTTGGGATGCTGGTATTACAGATTTTGGGATGAGCCTCCTGGCCTTTGGAAGCTCCAACACTGCTGAATCTGGAGATTTATCTATGATATCAGCAGATTTACTTAGTGTCTCAGGCGGCCGGAGCTGTCCAGAGGAGGATTGCTAATTTAATTGGACATCAGGCGGGCTGGTGATGGAGAGGCGTGACACAGCGTATTGGTTGCAATAGTAACTTTTACTTTAACTTTACTTACGCCGCTGGTGGTTGCGACGCAGGTGGTAAGGTTGCTTACATAGTTACAGGTAACGAATTGCTTGCGTAGTTACAGATAACTGGCAACAGAATGAGCCGACGAGCTTGTAGACAGAAACGAGCATGCAGGATGAAGGATACGTCAGGAGCAAACGGTGACAGGGAGATGCTGGAGGATGGCCAGTCTGCCAGCTTTTCTCTGCCACGGGGCAAAGTTCTCTGTACTCTACCACGTGCTCAGAGCTCTCCGACTTGGGCAGAAGCTGCACGGACCTTTATACTTTTAGAGTAGCCAATGACAAACCACCAGGTAGGAATAGCTAATGAGGTAGAATGTACCAAATTTAAAAGTAACTGTAGTTCCTTAGGGAAGTTCTATTGTGACAGAGACACTCAACTGATTTGGTTATAACACTTAGATCAAACATGTATTATAAAAAATACCTCATAAGAAAACTAACTCCACACCCTTCTCAATTTCTCTCTCCTTCTCTCTCTCTCTCTCACACTCAGCCTCATTTTTACAAAAAGAAGTCTGCTTTTAAATAAACTATACAAAAAAAATCAAGCAATCATATCTTTTCCATTGTTCAACTATATGCTTGTGTTGATAAATTCTCTTTTTCTAACAATTCTTTCCTTCTTCTCTTTCCTTTCCCATGTATTGACACTAAAGCTGAAGGTCTTCTCTTGCATCAGCAGAACTGTGAATGACATTAGGACAACACACAGATAAAACATCCATGTAATTCATATCCTTGGCAATTATTATGGTTATCATTGGGTGCTTTTAAAGCATGCAGACAACAACTGACCATTTTTTCCCACAAAGACAAAATGGTTTACTTTTATGTTTAAAATAAAATGGTATATTAGAACTTCATATATTAGAGAAAAACAATGAAACTAATAGCAATACAAAACATCAACCCTTGGAAAAGCTAAACAAATAATCACATACTTTTGACAGGGAAGGGAATACATGCAAATATTTTTGTCACAGAGAAGTCCACATACTTGTTCCCTAAACCACATTTAGCACAGTGTAGGCTTTAAACCCTGCTTTGTAAACCATTAGAAAAAGCATATTCTATATTCATAATTTATTTTAATAGCAATTTGCCCTCTACTCTAAGTTAAAACCCCTCCTATTCTTTCCCACAATCCTTAGTCCTCTTGGTTAATGAGCAAGCAAGATTTTAGTTAATACTACTCTTTAACTGCTTAGTTCACTATGATTAAAATGTTTCATAGTTTCATAGGTGGTAGGGTCGGAAGGGACCTGAGCAGATCAAGTCTGACCTGCTGCCATGGGCAGGAAAGAATGCTGGCGTCAAACGATCCCGGCTAGGTGATTATCTGGCCTTCTTTTGAAGACCCCCATGGTAGGCGCAAGCACCACTTCCTTTGGAAGTTGGTTCCAAATCCTAGCCGTCCTGACTGTGAAGTAGTGCCTTCTGATGTCTAGCCTGAATCTACTCTCAGTCAACTTAAGGCCATTGTTCCTTGTTACCACCGGTAGTGCTCGGGGGAACAGGGACTCTCCCATTGCCTACTGGTCCCCCTTGGCCAGTTTATATACGGCTACTAGATCCCCTCTCAGCCTTCTCTTGTGGAGGCTGAACAGGTTCAGGTCCCGTAGCCTCTCCTCATAGGGCCTGCCCTGCTGCCCTCTGATCATGTAAGTGGCCCTCCTCTGGACCCTCTCCATGTTGTCCTCATCCCTCCTGAAGTGTGGCACCCAGAACTGGATGCAGCACTCCAACTGCAGCCTAACCAATGTTGCATAGAGGGGGAGGATCACGTCCTTGGACCTGCTCATGATGCATCTGTGGATGCATGACAAGGTGTGGTTAGCCTTCCTGACCACATCCTCACACTGGCAGCCCATGTTGATCTTGAAATCAATAATGATGCCAAGATCCTTTTCTGCCTCTGTGCTGACAAGAAGGGAGTTTCCCAGCCTGTAGGTATGCTGCTGGTTCTTCCTCCCTAGGTGCAGTATCATGCACTTGTCAGTATTGAAACCCATCCTGTTCTCATATGCCCACCCCTATAACCTGTCCAGATATGGATGTAGCCTGTCCCTCTCCTCCAGCATGCCCACTTCTCCCCACATCTTAGTGTCATCTGTGAATTTGAACAAGGTGCCTTTCACCCTCTCGTCCATGCATATGTGCCTATATATGCCATGTGTTTAAAAATAAGGTTTCAACAAACCATGAAGTGTACACACACTTAAGTTAAAATTATTTTTACCTTGCTTTGATGAAACATAGCTTGAAGTCTCTGCTCACCCAACAAATGGATTACACTACAGTAAACACATGAACTACTGTTAATAAAAGCAGTGCAAACAAACAGAAAAAAATAGATTTTCTTTTTTCCAGAAATGTAAAACAACCTACCTCCTCTGCTTCAGGAGCACTGGGCACTCTCTCAGGGATGTTTTCTTGTGTAAAGTGACAGCCTCCAAAAACTCCAGGTTTTTTTATTTTCTACGGACAATCTGTCAGCTTTGTTTACCAATACTTCTTTTCATATATTCCTAAATACTAGCAACTCTTGACATAAGCAGGCCATCAAGTGGTGTCTGTGCACCTTGCTATACCTGTAGAGATATTCCAACCACACTCAGTTCTACTTAAAATATTTGATAAAGCAGCATATGTGTCTGTGTGACCAAAGATGATGCAGGAGCAGTTCAGGACATTCCTTAATTTCAGTAGGGTTGTTTACCAAAGCAGTTTGCCAATGTACCACCCAGAAGGCACAACAACCATAATTGTCATTGGGCATCCACCTGCTTGATAAGTTGTGCAAGCTTTTTAGCCCCCAGGGCCTTAATTAACACATTTCATGACACTAAACTGTCTTATTTAGAAATGTTGCTACTACAGAGATCTTCTCTATTGAAGACACTAAAACTGATCCCCAAACGATTTTATGCAATTAAAATTATTAAGTTTCCCACAAAACTGTTACCTCTTTTTTTTAACAAGACCGCAACAGAGTCAATTTCAATTGTTGCATTATTTTTAGCTACCATTGGGTACATCTACGTGAGATGCTACTGCGTCGTAGCTCGTTGCTACGATGCTGTAATGTCACCAGGCATGAACTGCAACAGTGACGCTACTGCACAGTTGCAATAAGCTACTGCACAATATCTTGTTGCTACTATGCAATAGCATCTAAAAATAACTGTACTGATGGGACAGTGCAGTAACGCCAGTTACTACACAATCATTTAGCACTCGGTTAAGCAGTCAGCCACTCATGTAGACTTACGTTCTCTTGTTTTCTGCATGATATAATCTAACTTGGTGGACGGGTCGTACTCGACCTGGAGAGATGTGAGCAGCGGGGTCCCCCAGGGCTCAGTCCTTGGGCATCTTCGTTGCTGACTTGGGCGAGGGGGTGGAAAGCGAGCTGTTCAAGTTTGCTGACGACACCAAACTGTGGGCTGAGGTGGGGACACCAGAAGAGAG
>JAGPOW010003648.1:25487044-25505526 GCA_030014935.1 Caiman crocodilus | reverse complement strand
TGAACTGCCCTGCTTTCTGCCTTGGTGTCAGTTGAGTGAGTGTGCACCTTAACACACACAGTGTCACCCACCCTTGTCACGCATTTTGCCTGTCAGCAGCTAGAGGTGCTGGGCCCCAGAACCCAGACTCCCCCTGCACCGATGTCCTCGACAGCTGGCAGGCTTTGTGGCCACAGCAAGGCCTAGCAGGCCTGCAGTTTTCACCCCCTATAACCCAACACAGACACAGTCCCACAAGCACCCATGTCAAGAGTTTTGCCTGTCAGTAGTCAGAGGTGCAGGGCCCCAGAAGCCCCTACACCTATCTCCTTGACAGCTGGCAGGCTTCGTGTCCTCAGCAGGGGCTAGCAGGCCTGCAGCTTTCACCCTGCTGTGCCTTAACACACACACTGTCACCCATGTCATGAGTTCTGCTTGTCTGCAGCTTGAGGTGGAGTTTCCCCCAAGCCCCTACACCTAGCTCCTTGATACTTGGCAGGCTTCATGCCCTCAGAAGGGGCTACCATTCCAGCAAGTTTCATCCAAATCAGGCCAGAAATTACAAAAGTAATAGGCTGTTTCAAGCTTCCCCATTATAGCCTATGAGTGAAACGTCAAAACAGCGTCAAAACTGTGAAACTGGCTCGACGAAATGAAATGGAACAGTGATTTTGAATCACAATGAAATTCAAAATGAAACACTGTTCCATCAAATCATCAAAATGCAAGTCGAAATGAAATGGTGCTTTTTCGCACAGCCCTAATAACCGGACATAACAGTTACATCCAGCAGCCTACACCAGTGTCATTTGACACCCAGATATTGCCGAAAGGGCTCGGGTATGATAAAGACAAAGAACCCGTATAAAAGTGAACAGACTATCAGACAGAACAGCACTTACTTGTATTTCTTCTGAGTTCCCATTCCCTCCAGTGATTCTAGATGCTGCCAAGTACTTATCAGATTCAACTTTTTCTTTCTGCAGCATGGGAATTTGACCTCTCTTGTATTCTGCATGGTTCAGTTCCTGAGCCTTGATGGTCTCAAACTGATCCATTCGTGTTCTGTTCAAAGACCAAATTGGAGATGATGGAAGTGATGTAAAGAATGCAGATAAAATCCTGCCTTTGAATATCCCTGGGCTGGAACATCTGTTAGGAGTAATAAGAATGGCCCCATGCTGTCACCACCCTAAAATTCTGGCCCCAGCACCAGCCACCCATCCTGCTCCTGGAGGCTGCTCCCCACCTATCCATGGCCCCATCCCATCCACCCAGCTAAGCATGCCCTGTCTGTGTAAGTCCCAGGCTGGTCTCCATGGAGACCCTGCTTGCCCACTCCATCCGGTACCCCTGGCAGCTGGTGGAGGGCAGATGGGCTGGGGTGCCTAGGCAGCAGGCCCTGTGTCAGAGGTGACATTAGTGGTGGCAGCTGGAATCGGCTGCTGCTGCTGGGGCTTCTGAGAAACCAAGTCCAGCTGCCACACCATCACAACACTGTTGCGTGCCCAAGGGCAGCAGGACCAGCTCGAACTGCCTCCCACGGCTGGGCTAGGTGGGGCCAAGGGACCAATCATGGGCCAGATAAAATTCCTTGGCAGGCTGGATCCAGGCCACACGCTGTATTTTGCCCATCCCTATACTAAGGCAATCAGAAGCACTGTGGATTCAACAAGAAGGGCAGGAGGTGCACCACAAACGGCAATCTCCTGGTCCTGGAAACCTAAACAACCTGCAGTGAGTCTCATGACAGCTGCCCACAACCAACAAGAATTACCTCAATTTTCCCTGAGTGGAGCTGAAGCCTTCCAGCTCTTATCCATGCTCCAGTCCCTGCTAAGCAGTGGATTTGATGCAAAATTCTAAACTTCATGTCTGCATAGTTCTAAAAGAATGTGCTTGGAAACCAAAGAAGGGGTGGACGACTGGACAGGTCCAGGCATGTCATCTGACTCAAAAGCACTTTTATTGCTTCTACCAAAGAAAAACATCACAGGGTGCGAGTGAAGTGCAATCACTGTGGTTACCAGCAAGAGCTCCTGCCACACTCTACTTTGAAAATACAAAGCCAGATCCTCAGCTGGTATAAACCAGCATAAAATTACTGCAGTTAATTGAGCTACACCTGCCTATGTTTTGGTCCACAGATTAGAAAAAAGAAATAAAGGTGTACCTGGCAAGCCACGTGTAGATTTGAAGGTAAACATTTACCACCAAAACTCCACTAAAAGCACTCTTTTTAAATGCCAAAATAACAAGCTTTATAAAACAGCCCCACCAGACAGCACTGCTTATCCACAGGCACAAAATACAATGCTGAATGAATGTTGCAGTTAATTCTGCATCAGATGCAATATTTTGCAGCTGAAAGTACTATCAGTACATTACACTAGAAACAATAGCCTAATTTCCCTGACAGTTTCTTTTTTCAGATGATAAATGTAAAAAAAAACCCCAGACCCAACAGCTCAGATATGGAATTCCTACCACAGTCACTGGAACATGTTTGCAAGTTCACATCCAAAATAGCCTTTGATAAAGTATTTTTAATAGATGCAAAATATTTTATGTCAAGGATAACTATGGGGATAAAACTGTATAAGCTGCTTAATGACATGCTGTAAGGACCTGATCCAAAACTCAGAGAAATACAAGGGAATAAACAAAAGGATGTGAACACTTAATTTGTTTTTCAGCTTAAACATTTGTTCAATTTAAGGAAGGAATGAAAAGAGAATGACAAACCAAGAAATACTATTTATTTTGTATAAGAAAAGTCTCAGACCTAGTGAGAATGAGAAAAAAAACACAGTAATGCAAAAAAGTTTGTATAAAATTTAGATGTTGGTGAGTGCAGGTTCTAACAGATTTCGGTCACACTTAAAAAATTGCATTCTGGCTGTTGCCTGGTTTGAAGAAATGTAGCCTTGAAATAATACTGTTGGTGGTGTTTGATCTGGATGTGAAGTAAGTCATAAATTGTGAATAATCTCAGAAACAAACATCTTTACAAAAATATCTAAGTGGGTAAATCTGAATGTGACGTAGGAAGATGATCCTCTCTTTCATTAAGAACCTGATCATGTGGGGTGAAGTGCACCAACTTTTAATGAGTTCTTGGTGACTTTCTGAGAGTTGAGGATGCTCAGCAACTTGTACAAAGCATTCCCTATTTTTCAGCTCAGGTCCAAGTTTCTAAACATGGGTGCCTTGTCAGACACTTATTTGTGTATTTAGGTACCAAAATAAATGGCCCGATTTTCCAAACACACACAGCTGCCAATGGAAAAAGGCCACTTATTCAAGTTCCCAACCATGAGTTTGACAGCCTAGTTTTAGGTATCAAGGTCTAGAGATAGATTTGTTTTCCAGGAGAAAGGATGGTTACCTACCTGAGAAAATGCATTGCTTTCTCCTGCTCTTCTTTCATCCCAGTTAGTGGAGGGGTTTCTCCAAGAAACACACCATCCTCTCTTTCCGATTCCAAAAATTTGCCAGTCAGTCTTTTCTGAGTGTCTTCTACAAAGACATTCACATTAATATATATAACTTAGTGGTTATTTATGAACATCTTCCACTTAGGAGAACATCTTCCACACAGAAGTGGAATAAGCCTCCTGTATCATCAAGTCCATTTTTTCTGCTTACTAGCATGAATCAAACATTGCTGTTGGCAGTAAATGGGACAGGATGGAGGTGATATCTGCATCAGTATATGAATTCCATTATGATATTGTGGTTGCTAAAATGTATTTGGCCTTTATTTTGAATGGAACCATTGCTGTGGCTCTAAGTATTAATTCTGTTGCAGGAGCTTGACAATTAATGGAGAAATCCAATTCCCCTTCCTTCATGTATTTGAACTGGCATTTTAGACCAGTTATGCAGAATTTTGATTCTATAACCCCTCTCTCCCTACCACCCCCTCAGCTGAAGGGGTTTTGAACCTGTTTCTCTCACTTTGTACAGTAAAAAACATTGCTACAAGTATCAGTGAGTGTGCATACACACATGATAACTTTCTGACAGTTAAGGCAACTTAACTGTTTGAAGTTGACTTACCTGTCAGAGAGTATACACATATGTGGGGCAGAGTCAGCTTAAATGTGGTGCAAGATAATATACCTCTGAGGTGTATTATCTTGAGTTGCAATCAACTTAGCTCACAAGATGGCTGCCAGCATGTCAAGGAGGTGTACATGTGTATGCTCTGACATGGCTTAACTTAAGTTGACCTACTTAAGTCGACTTATTTTAAATTGACGAATGCCATACTTTTTAGCAGTCTCAGAAAAGAGCCCAAGACTGGAAAGCACACACAGACTGACTTATACTTTTAGCTTTGTTTTACTGCTGATGGCCTTTTTTCTCCAGATCCAGGTTGAGGCATACTGGCAGTATATAATAATGGTACAAGAATAGAATTGTTATAAGTCAAGAGAAATTCAGTTACTACTGACATAGGGTAAGATGTCAGTAACCTTTATCTAGCACCCCCATAAACACTAGTCTTAATAATTCTTACCTAGTGTCCCTAAAAACAGCTTTCTATGTCCCTTTTCTTCAGCAAGGGTGTCATTACTCTTGAAAGTAGGGAACAGAGTAGTTACAAGATTGCCCAATGAGGGTAGTGAGTACAGATCTACAGTTTTAATGTCCCCAGCACAACTTTCACTCTTTGCTTGAGGCTGTTGTTGGCCTCCCATGGATCTTGGGGGATGAAAAGGAGACTTTTGAAGAGAGGAACAAGGCTTACTCCCTTTCAGCCTGGCAACTCCATTACTAGATTCGCTGCTGCGTGTGCTGAGTGAAGAATCCTGCTGGTTTGAAAGCCCCCATTTCTTAGGCTGAGACTTGCTGTGCTTTTTCAGGGCCATCTTTTCTGCTCCACTGGGCTCATCACTAGCATAATCAGCATCAGAGAGATCCAAATGTCTGTCAGTCCGACCTACTTTCTGTGGTACAGCCTGTGTGGGATACTGACTGCAGCATGATTTGGGATCATCCTCACTGTCACTTGATGTGTGGCTTGACTCACTGGCCACAGCTAAAGCATTCCACTGACAGGGAGCATTTTCACTGCTTTGACACAAATGCTGGTGACCAACAGATGTGTCACCCTTTTCCCTGTCCATGTGCTGGGCTGATGTATGGGAAACTTTCACTATTTTGTCATTGACCAGCTTAAATCCAGTGCTGGTTCCTCTCTTGCTCTCTGAGTTTGGGTTCACAATACAGAACTTATTTTGCAAGCCGGGAGCCCCTTTCATGCAGGACGTGAATTGCAGACCTATGCTCCAATCCACATGCTTTGCTTGGTTTGCTTCTTCTAAGTTCTGAAACACAGAATCTTCTTGAAGTGCTTCCAAAGGTTTTTCTGCTGCCTCTGCCATGTTGCCCTTCCCAGACTGATCCACAAGATCTAACTGCTTTGGGACTTTAGGCTCCGTGGATCTTTTATCCATTCCATCAAGGTGTGCTAGAGAATCAGTACACTGAATTTCATTCCTCTCACCTACTTGCAGGTTCATTCCACTTATTTGCTCATGACACTGCTGTATAAGCTCAGGCCAGTTCATCTGTGGTGATACAGCAGGCTCCCCTTTTATATTCTCTTCTCCCTCATCTCCTTCTCTTTCTCCTGACCTTTCCCCAGGATCACCTGCCTTACAGTCCCCCAGATCCTTTATTTCACTCACAGACATAGCACTGGTTGTATTTTTCTCAGTTGTGCTCAACATCATGGGACTACTGGCCTGCCGACTTAAACAAGAGCCTTTCCCCATATGTAATTTCCAAGTTTGACGGCCAGGCCAAGAGAAGTGATTCTGGCAGTCAAAATTAACTCTTCTGGAATGCTTGGTTTGTTCTTTTCCAAAGCTTCCTTTTCTTTTTTCATGCCTTGCAATGCCTTCTCCACATTTCAGGAAAGATTTTCGAGGGGATATTTTACCCTTGCAGAAATTCTGCAAATACCAAAAATTGTGCAAAATTATGAATCATTCTTTAAAAATGGAAAGAAACATCAGATCCCATTCAGAGAAGACTATGTTAATAAAATCAGCTTCTTTATTGTAACCTGTAATTTTATGTTTCCTATTACATCAAATAAAAAAAATACATATCCTTCTAGTTTTCTAGCAACTTTATATATATATAAATTTATATATTTTCCTGAAATGTGGACGAGGCATTGGAAAGCATGAAAAAAGAAACTGATTTTATATATATAAAGAAGCTGATAATATATATAAAGTTGCTAGAAAATTAGAAGGATATGTATATCCTTCTAATATATATATTTCCTCCTCAGAGAATTTGATTTATATTACATAACTTTAAAACATTGAAAAGTATAATGTTAAAAAAAATGTTAAAATGCTCAATAATTTTTATAAACCTTAAAGCCTGGAAAAGGGGTTACTTAAAATTCACTTCTGAAACACCCAATTACTCTTTATAACAGTCCTACTTTAGAATGCTTGTGAACAGTTCTCACAGTACATTCATTTCAGTGCTATCAAAATATTCTTCTATTCCTATTTTGCACCAGTGAAATACAGGTTTGATACCTCTGGAAAAACATAAGGACTAAATCATTTAAAAGTTATTGATTGACCACTTTATATGATGTCCCTATATTTAGTGAGACTTTAGGATCCTGTGTTCTCAGCAACAGGCTGGTGATATCAAAGCTAGTGCAAAGGCCACCTTCAAATCTCAGATCTACAAAGAAATCATACACTGGTGAACATGAAAACAGAATCTGACTCATAGTCACCTCAGCAAATTGTTTGGCAATGACATCAAACATTGTGGATAACTTCGCATAAGCCACAGATGCCTACTATTATGCTGATGTGATCCAGGAAAAGCCTCTAAAAATTCTGAGAGGGAGTAGTCGAAAGAGTTTTTGAACTTCAGAAGCTCTTCTTTTATGACACAGACAAGGGACAGAACCCAGGGCTCCCTCTGCCCAACTTGAGAATCAATCTGGCACACCCTTGCATGGTCTTCTAGGCCTTGCCTCTTGCATTCCTTGCCCCCTGGCCCAGCTTCAACAGAAGGGATGGAGGATGATGCGCTCAGCCCTACCTAACTGGTCTGGTGGTTAAGGCACTGTCCAGAAAGTGGGAGATGTGGCCTTGAAACCTATCAGTCTGAGGAGGCCTATAATCCAGGTCTCCCACTTTCTGCGCAAGTTCATTAAACATTAGGCTAGTGGGCAAAAGTAAGCACCATCATCACCTACCTTTTTCCCTCTGTTAACTCTAAAGTCTGTCAATCAGTTAAGTTCATTGGTAGAAGCCTCCTCTCACTGAGCTGAATCCCAAGAGAGGTATCTCTTAGTGAGTCTGATCAAGCTGAATTCAGACAAGTCTGAAGTGTGTCAGGCTGTCCATAAGTCTATCCTTTGAGATAATGGGAGAGGTATGTGCCATATGGTTTCCATATGAGAAGAGACTGAAAGGATTAAGATTTTTCTGCTTGGAAAAGAGGTGACTGAGAGGAGATATGAGAAGGGAAATGGTTTGAGACAAGTGGACATAGAACTGTTATTCACTGTGTCTCATAATACAAGAACTTAGAGGCACACAATAAGATTGTCAGACAGCAAATGTAAAACAAACAGAAGGAAGTACATTTTTACAGAATGCATAATTAACTCATGGAACTCCCTGCCACAGGACAACATGGGTGCCAACAGTACGACTGGGTTCAAAAAAGGGCTTTAGATAAATTTATAGAGGACAGGTCCATCAGGGGCTATTAAAATGCAATAGTCAGGGATGTAATCCCAGGTTTCCCTAAGTTTATGACTGTTGGAAACTGGAAGGATGTGATATGGGAGAGATTGTTCTGAACATGTCCTGTTTCTTATACTCTTTCTGCAAAGCATTTACTATTTGCCACGGTTGGTGACAGAATACTGGGCTGGATGAACTAAATGCATTGTGTAGCAAGTCTAATGGAACAAGATCAATCTCTGAGGATGCATTAGGCTGTCATGGAAATAATGGGAAATGATAGAAGTAGAACAGAGGAGTCCCAAGGAGACAAGAAAGTTTGAGGTAATCAGCAACTAAATCAACTCAGGGGTGTCAAAGGTATGGCCCACAGGCCAGAGACATATCATCCAGCCCTCACAGCTGGCCCTGGGTCTTGAGTTAACTCACATGTCACATATGGTGCATGCTGGACCAGTCTCACATGCAGGTCCTGGGGACATGGTGCACACAGCACCATGTGCCATGTTTCCCATGCCGCATGCAGGGAGGGGAGGGGCCATGGATCCCCTGCATGTCTTATCCAGAGCCAGCTCTAGCCAGTCTGACATGTGTGCTGCATGTGACTCGTGCTTCAGCACCAATGCTGCATCCAGTGCTAACCCCAGACCAGCTGGAGTGGGCACCATATGCAGATCACATCCTGATCCAGCTAGAGCCGATGGGCAGCAGCCCTAGACCTTGGAGTAAGCACTGGGGGTCTGGATCCTGCATGTTGTGGGGGTGGGAAAGAGGAGGGAGGGGGCATCTGTGAGCCCAGTCCACTCCATGGGGATGGCTGCACACCTTTTATATAGCCCATAGACTGGTTCCATGCCACTCATCTGGCCCTGTGGGGCTAGAGGAGTTTGATATTCCTGTCTGTATCACATTAGAGGCAAAATGGAAGTTTGACTTTGGTATTTTTATGTTTAAATTCCTTACCATCTTCAAGCAATTCTTATTATTTCCCTTATATGAATGAGAATTGGCATATAAGTTCTTGACATGATTCTGAGTGTTCTGTTCATCATAAATTATATAAAGACTCAAGCAGTGGACAATACTGCACAAGCAAAGGATTTTGCAGGATACTCAACTGGGCCTCCAGAAGTCTAGCATACAGTACCTACTTTGAGTAACTAAGCAAATGGGTAAAGCTTTTCTCAAGCAGTGAGCCTACTAGAAGAATATGAGATCTTTTACTACCAGAAACTGTAGGACTTCTCCTTCAGCTCAAGTAATAGGTGGCAGTCATTTTTTAATAGGAAAGCAAGATGATGTTCTAGTCTAGTTCCTCATGTCTGTCCATGTTACATGATAATTTTCTCAGATGTCTGTACTCACAAATCAACATTTTCAAATGTGAGTGACTAAAGTAAGGCATCTATATTAATAGTCTGATTTTCAAAATGGATTGACTACTTGATTTCTGATATCCCAGCATCTCTCAAGATGGAATACTTAATTCAGGTTACTATATATGCATTTAATTGCTTAGTTTAAGCATTCAAGTTTGAAAATATTGGTCTTAATATCTATAACTACACAGCATTTGCTTCCACTGCATTAACATACCAGTTTTCCTCACCAAGACATAGATACTAAATGTCACTCTCTTATGCATACATCACCTTTTTGCCTTTTGTGTTTTTGTTTTAGAGAGTGTAAGAAAGAATGAAGAAAAAAAGAATAGCTATTGTAGGCAGACCCAAAAGCAAAACTTCTTACCCACAGCTAAAGGGAATATGTGTGCTCTGCATAACAAATAAACCAGAATCACTTGGAATCTGAGTGTGTTACTCTGTTAGTGAACAAAGAGAACTGGAGTTTAATGCTCTGGGTTTCAAAATATGTTTGATACAAAACTATATTTTGCAAGTCAGTAAACGTTGCAAGACAGCAAAACTAGTGCTTAAAGATAAAATGCAATTATAATTGGACAAAAAACATTGTCATATTTGACACTAAGGCCCCTGCCAGATATGCAGGCGAAGACATGATAGGATCTGATGCGCAATCCACACAATCATGTTTCCTTCCATGTCACACATACATGGCAGGAGACGTGACTGTGGGACTGAATATCAAATCCCATCATGCTTTTTGCTGCTGCAGGGGGAGCCTGAGAGAATGATCCCAGACTGACCCTGTAGCAGCAGGAAGCAAGCTCCCGCAACTGGAAGGCCCCTCAGCTGATGAGGCTCCCAGACACAGAGAAGTACCTGGCTACACATTCAATTAATAGCATGATAGGAACCATCCAAAATTACTGAACATTTTTGTTTAATAACTTTGTAACTTATTCCTTGCTTTATCACACCATTCTTTGCTTTAACACATGGCTGGGATACAATTTAAGATGTGATTAACCAGTTAATCACATCTTAAGTGTAACACATGGTAGGTGCCCAGGGTCCACCTTTTAAAAAGTGCTTAAAAGTCAACAGTGCTTGGAGATACTACTAGATCTTGCTTGAGGTCCACCTCAGGAGGAAGGATTTAATGGGCTATGGAAGATGAATTATCTACTCATCCCTACAGGTACGTCATGCAGGTCAGCTGCAGAGAATAACAACTGAGAAGCCTGCACTGTTAATGTCCAAGCTACACCTGTCTTCTGAAATAACTAAAGAGCTCAGCCTTCAGGGCTTATAATACTGCACATTTCACAAAGATCAGTGGACTGAAGCTGCCCAAAGCACTGAGCATTCTGGTCTGTTCAAAGCATTTGGGTACATCATTATCTTTATTCATGCGAGACATCTCATTCAAATCAAAGGGAATATTTGTGTGTTTACAGGTAAGCGTAAGCCTGCAGTCTTTGAAACATTAGAATCAGAACGCTTACTACCTGGCAAGAACCTGCCTGCCTGCCCCTCCCTCCCCCCCACCATGACAGACCAAAAGTCAAAGGGACATGATTATCAGACCCATACAGATTTTTGATAGGAAGGTCTGATAAATAGACTACCAGGGTCATCCTGAAATAGATTTCCTTTAAATTAGTTGGAAATGGTTAGAATTCAGCAGGAATGGTAGCAGTGGTGGGTGGGGACAGGGAGGGAATGAGTGGGAAGAGGAGAGGATGGGAGGTGCTGCTGAATAAAGAGGGGAAGGGACGGGGAGCCAAGAGGAAAGAAACTCTTACCTCCTCTAGAGACTTAAAAAAGAGGGTTGAGTGATCCAAAACAGGGGGTTTAACTATGCCACTTCACTATCTCTGGATCAGCTTCTAGGTGGGATGCTAGCCACACCATTCTGTTGGGTAATATTGCCTATAGAAATCAAAATGCCTTAATCTACTACGCTGCTGAATTTGGGTAGATGATTGACCCTTTTTGATCTTTTTTTTTAATTCGGTGTTAAAAAGGCAATAGGAGACATTCTTGTGCAGAGAGCTAGAACAAGGCCTATGCATCACTGGCAAGCAGAAGGGCACATCAGAAACTAGAAGCAGAACACTACCAGTATAGCAAACAGCACAATACCTGCTGCTCCTGCTGATGTTTTTCTACTATTTGAGAGTCTACTTTCAATTGTTCTTCAACAAATTCCTCAGAAGTCTTCTGTCTTATACCAATTCCTGGTCTGATTGGCCTAGGCAAAGAATGAAAGGGCAATGAATATAATGATTCCCAACTATTTTCTTTGTAATTATGAAGCAGCTGACATCTAGTTCAGATTTCAATGCTGATCAGCATTTAACAAAAAGAAGAAGTGAGCAATAAGTGTAGTGCAAAACTGTCATCTAAAAACTGTTTTCACTTTCAGATCAATATCAATTTCTCCTTAAAAATAGGGAAAAAAGAAAAAGGGAAATGGAACATATCTAAAGGGAAAAGTAAATTTCAAAAGCTGGACTCTTTTTTCAACCCTGCAAACCACGTTTATTCTAAACATTTTTCTAGACTACGAATAGCTCTAGTAAAGAATGATTTAGTCAAAGGAAAATTTCTGAAATATTTGATGAAAAGAACACCAATCTCCAAAGTACCTTTGCTTTGTAAGAAAAGGGAACGCATCAGAGGAACAACTGAAAGTCTGAATAACAGGCCAGGGTAGTGTAGCAAATAGTTGCATGTGTGGAGCTAATATACTCTAACACTTGAGCAAAGATTGCTTTTGCAAGTGTACAGTCTATCTATCTTGGTGCAGACACTACTGTTCAAAACATGTGGATGAAGTTGTTTGTACATTCATGAGCAGTGGGTGCTTTCTGAGGATGGGAGGAGGGAAACTAGATCTGGATTCCTTGCGAAGAGAGTGGTCCCAGAGTGGTCAGATTTTTTTTCCTGGGTCTTCTGTCATCCTCCTCCTTTTTAATCTACTCATATTTGTTCATGTTTCAAAGATGTTGCCACACAATAGGAGCTGACCCAGTGGCAATGAAAGGAATAATGAGTGAGAGCATACATGCAGGGAGCTGTGAGATCTTGTGTGCATCCTCATATGCTCATCCTCTGTACTCCTAACATTCACAACTTTATCATGAGTCTCATGGTTCATGGTGATTTCTCCAAAGCCTGCTTTCCTGGACTCCTCTGGTTTCTGTGAGAATCTCAAGCTACTGACAGACATTCACTTAAAGGCATGGTGGTATCTGATTTGCAGTCCCAACCACTGCATCTCCTGCCATACCACACATGCACGTGATTTTGAGATCAGGCATTAGATTCCAATCATACTTTACTTGCCATGCAAGGGGACACCAGGACCATGATCCCAAGCTTGCATCAACAAGTTGAAAGCTAGGTGCCCACAATCAGACAAAACCCTAGATGGGAGGCACATGTGATTTTTACTCATCCCTGGGCACAGGGACCCCAGGATCAGCCTGTGGTCACTGATCCTGGGGTTCCCATAATGGGAAATCAGCAAAAACTGTGTGCGCCCCACAGCTGCACGGCACACATGGTTTTTGCAGATCCTGGTACACAGGGACCCCAGGATCAGGGAGCCTTTCTGCAGTCCTGGCGTCCCATCATGCTGGAACCTTGAAAAACCACGTGTGAAGCTGAACTGTACATGTGGTTTTCTGACATCATAGGTGCTGGGGAACTTGGGATCAGGGACAGGCTCCTAACCCCAGGGTCTCAGGGACCAGAATGTCAGAAAACTGTTCATGCAGCTCACCTACACACATGGTTTTTAAAGGTCTGGGGTGCAGTGAGCCTGAAATTGGAGGAGACACTCCCTGATGTCAGGGTCACTGCATCCCCCTTCTGCCTCTGGGGGCCAAGTGGGACTCTTGGGTCCAGGGACTGGTTCTCCCCCAGCCTGACTGGACAGGGGACAGCTGTGTTCCAGATCTTGAGGTTTCCCATGCTGGACCCTGACACTGAGCTGAGTGTTGGGATTTGTCATAGGCCAGCCCCAACTCACCACACATTGAATTTAAGGTATGAAAAACAAGCCACAAAGTTACTACACATTATATGTGGAATTGCATTTGGTTCATTTACTGTATGATTATACAGTAAGGTACGCTCAGAAGGTACCTGCAGATATGTAGGGAGGTTGGACTCAATGATCTACTGAGGGGTGGCCAGATTCGATGATCTACTGAGGTCTCTTCTGACCCAAACATCTATGAATCTATGAATGCCTTAAATTGACTTGAATGTGCAACTGGGTTACTATTTAAGGCACAATTCACCTGTTAACATTTTAAATGTAATATACATCGGGGGCCTCTGTTTTCAAAATCTCATGATTTAAGGGGATCAAAGGGACAGAGCTGGCAATACTGGGAATGTGTACACTGCTTCCATGGCATGCTGGATAGCACCATCCAGAGGCATGGCCCTACCCACCCACTTCTGTTCCACATGCACCAAGTTCAGAAATAAGGCAACAGAGTTGTACCAAGGGTACTGCCTGCCACTTGTTCTCAAGCACACCAGATGTGGGGATCTTAAGAGTAGTGGGGGAAGGAGTCTTCAGACCAACTTCATCGCCTTATTTCTAGGTGTGACATGCATGGAGCAAAAGTGAGGTATGCTTACAAACAGTGCTCTCAGAAGGACTGTGAAAGCAATAGACAGTGGAAGTGAGTCTCCACAACCTGATGGGGAATTCTAAGGCTGCAATTCAGTGTAAAGGTTCTCCAAGAAAATATATGGTTCCTGCTTTACACATGGCTAATCTGGGCAGGGAAAGGGGAAGCAACAATGAAGGGGGTTACCATAGGAAAGGCAGTCTCCTGATGCAGTGATAAAGAGCTCTCTCCAAGCTCAACAAGGAATAAAATGTTAAAAAAGCACCTGCTGTAGGAGTGAAATGTGAAATATATTTCAGGATTTTACATCAGGTTTTCTTAGATCACAATCCCATTTTAACAACAATTTCAATTTCTTTATCAGCGATCTGGACAATGGGGTGAAAAGCAACCTGTTCAAATTCGCTGATGATACCAAAATCTGGGGTGAGGTGAGCATGCTAGCAGGAAGGAAAAGACTGCAGAAAGACCTGGATAGGTTGCAAGGGTGGACTGACAAAAACAGGATGTGTTTCAATACAGACAAGTGCAGGGTGCTGCACTTGGGCAGTAGTAACCAGCAACACACTAAGATGGGAAACTCCCTTCTTGAGAGCACAGAGGCAGAAAGGGATCTTGGAGTCATCACTGACTCCAAGATGAACATGGGCTGACAATGCAAGGTCACAGTCGGCAGGGCTAACGTGCATCCACAGGTGCATCTCAAGTAGGGCCAAGGAGGTGATCCTGCCCCTCTACGTGACACTGGTCAGGCCGCAGCTGGAATACTGTGTCCAGTTCTGGGCGCCCCACTTCAAGAGGGGTGTGGACAACATTGAGAGGGTCCAGAGGAGGGCCACCTGCATGATCCAGGACAGCAGGACAGACCCTACAATGAGAAGCTACAGGACCTGAACCTGTTCAGCCTTCACAAAAGAAGGCTGAGGGGGGACCTTGTGACCTATAAACTCACTGGGGGGGACCAGGAGGGTTTGGGGGAGACCTTGTTTCCCTCAGCATCCCCCGGGATAACAAGACATAACAGCCACAAGTTGTTGGAGAGTAGGTTCAGATTAGACATCTGTAGGAACTACTTCGCAGTTACGGCGGATAGGATCTGGAATCAACTTCCAAGGGAAGTGGTGCTGGCTCCTACTCTGGGGGTCTTTAAAAAGTGGCTTGATGCCTACATGGCTGGGGTCACTTGAGCCCAGTTTCTCTCCTGCCCAGGCTGGGGGTCAGACTTGAAGATCTACAGGGTCCCTTCTGACCCTACTTCTATGATTCTGATTCTATGAACCACTATTAAAATCTATTTCCTTTCTATTTAAGATACAGAAAAAAAAGGCAAACAGGTAAAGCACTTGAAAACTAAAAGTCAGCAATGTTCTTTCTAACAAGTCCCCCTCTTCTGTTTATCATTAGGTCTTTAACAACTTATAAAGGAAAAACCCATATGATAGTCTTTTAGGGCACGTCCAGATGATCCCACACATGCCTCTTGCCACGTCTCAAAGCAGTTTGAGACGCAGTAAGAGGCACGCTGGGAACAAAAAAATGTTTGCAGCATGGGCTCAAAATTTACCTGGATATCCAGGTATCAACCCCCACCCAAAAAAAAAAAAAAGGCAGGGCAGGGCAGGGCATGGTCCAGGACCGTGCCCTGAGGCAACCAAAGGCTCGGGTCCTCCAAAGAGATGCTCTGGTAGCCAGCCAGAGCATCTCTATGGCTGCCCCTTGCTCCGATGCTTGAGCACACTGCCTGCCTATGCAGGGCAAACAGCAATGCAGGCTGCAGCAACCTGGACCCGGGCTCCAGTCTAGGTAAGCAGGGTGTGGGAGGACTGGAGGGGCGGAGGACTGTGGTGGGGGGCAACTCAGGAGGAGTGGGCCACCCCCCCGCAGGGCCTACGTGCCCCCCTGCCACAGCCCACAGCTCACCTACAGCAGCAGCAGCCATCAGGGCACTCAGGGCCTCCTGTCATAGCCCCCCATGCCTGTGCCATATCACATGGACCTGGCCCAGTTCGGCATGACTGTGCCAGGAGGCCCTACGCACCCCAATGGTCACTGCTGCTACAGGTGAGCTGTGGGCCAAGCCAGGGAGCTGGGACCCTGCAGGGAGGCATGTGGGCTGTACAGGGGGGCATGTGGGCCCTGCAGGGGGCATGTGGGCCCTGCAAAGGGGCATGTGGGCTCTGCAGGGGGGTAGGGGATCCACCTCTCTTGAGCAGCCCCACACCCCACAGTCCCCCCACACCTACCCACACAGCCCAAAACCACCCACATCCCCCCACACCCCTTCCCACCCCGCTCCTGCAAACCCCACACACCCATTGTGCCCAGCTGCCAGACAAGATGAGACCTAATGGCAGAAGCTGTGGCTGTGGGGGCAGCTGTCCCCACATCCTAGTTAGTAAAGGGGTGGGGGGGAGTTCTAACTGTTCTATGATAAGAAAACCAAAAGCAAACATCAAAACATATAAATATTTAGAATTTATTTTATTGTGATGATAAAGACACTGGTAGGTTTCCAAATTGCTTTAACATTGTAAATATATCAATAAAACATTGCCCAACTGATTTCTCTCTCTCCCTAGTGCTCTTTTGTATGAACTGTAGAAGAACACGGATTTTGGGGTATTTAAAGAGTGAATTTGGGATTTTTTATCAGAGATTTTGTAGTTTTTAAATAGGGAACGCCAGGATTCCTGCTAGTGAGGCAAGTGGCAGGACCCAGGCAGAGAAGCCTGTTCAGAGTTGGCACCTGGGACCCAGCTGGAGGTGGCTGACCTCCTGGGCACTTGGGGCCAGAATGACATGCTTTGACAGTTCAAAGCAGGCCACCACACTGAGAACATCTTCCGGGCAATAGCTGCCCAGATGGCAGGGTGAAGGTACACATGACAGTAGTGCCACACAAGGCCAACTGTACAGCCACAGCCTGCTGGCAGCTGGCTCAGACGCGCAGATGCCTTGGCTGTGGCTGTATAGTCCCCATCTGGGTCTGGCAGGCACACAGCCTTGGGGTCACATGCTGTCACAGGTCACAGCAGGTCATATCCAGGCAGCTGCCCCTGCTGCCAGACTGCTGCAGTGGGTAGAGGGTGCAGGGAACCCTCAATTAGGGCTGCTTCAGCAGTCTAGCTGGAACAAGGGGCTAGTGTCCCCAGATACCAATTGGCCAGGCCCCAGAAGTTCCTGGAAGCAAGCAGCCCTGAGGTGCTTGCTAGGGCAGCTTTTTATACTGTTGGAGCCAGGAAAGGTGCTGGCCCCAGGCTCTAACTCCCCCTGGCAGCAGACCCAGGAGGAGCTGGGCAGGGTTGTTTTGCCCCAAGTGGCACGACTTGCCCCACACCAAATCGCATTTCTAGGCACGCGTACTGAGGCAAAAATCCCTGGCTCAAATTTGTGCCGCTCCTATTTGAGCTGTTGCAGATGCACGTGCCTGCATTTTTGGACATTCCTTTTGATGGTATATGAGATGGTTAAAGTATCTGAAATATCATCTGCATGTGCAAAATTTCATGTGAGCAAACAAAGGATAGATTAAGGCTCACTGAAAAATACAACCCTGAGTTTCCTCAAATAGAATATCTATTTTAGTGATCAAGCTAAAGTATAAAAAAAAAATCTTGTTCCTTAAGACTACTCTTGTTCTTCATCATTAGCTGCAATGTGCATTATAGCCTTAAATCATCTATGCATTGAGCCTCAGAGGACATGTCTACACATGCATTAATGCTCCACAGTTACTACATATTAAATTTAGTACCTGTAGTAACAGGTACTGACTGAATGCACAGTAACTGGAGCTACTATGCAGTAGCACTGGTGCATGTCTTTTTAGTGACACTAATGTACAGTAGACTAATTCTCCCATGCATTAGCACAACAGTACAACTTTTGGTGTGACACGCTAATGTGCAGTAGAATTAGTCTACTGTGCATTTAGTGTCTCATGCAGACGCATCCAGAGAGCACTAAATCAGTGACCTAATTACAGAGGTGATTTTCTAAAGGAAGTTAAGATCCTGTGAAGCTGTCCTATGCATGTATGACATCCTCAGGTTTTTGCATTGCATTATTTCCCTTTCTGTTATTGCAGGAACATTCTGAAGTAAGCTTTTACGTAGATCTGTAGTGGCACTAAAATGTTTGTACTTGCTGCGCTGCCCTGGCCTGTTATTCAGATTTTCACTTGTCCCTCTGATGTGGTTCCCTTTTCTGCAAAAGCAAAAGGTCCATTTAGGGAGAAAAGGGAAAAGTTTAGCTTTAGATGGCCTTGAATTTTTATTGCAGTTGAAGTCTGACCCATTTTTCTTTACAGCAAAACAAAATAAACCCACAAAAGGGAAGGGAAAAAAACAGCAGGATACAAAACACTGTTTTTGGTTCTGATGTTAACGCTCACTGAGCCAGAGTTTTACTATTTGAGTTTGAGGACACAAAAAGAAAGAAAGAAGAAAAATAAGGGAAGGTAGCAGAAAGTGGCAAGTCCTAAGGGAAAAATATATGAAAAGACCTCTTGTTAAGTCTTTACTTATTTGTTTGGCTAGTAAGTTTGAAGACTGTAGATAGGTTATTGGTTATCACTGTAGATGGTGATTGGGAAGGCCAGTTGAACCCTAGCGTGCATTCAACGATGTATTTCGAGTCAGTCCAAGGCGGTGATCCTCCCCCTTTATGTGGCGTTGGTCAGGCTGCAGATGGAGTACTGTGTCCAGTTCTGGGCGCCGCACTTCAAGAGGGATGTG
>JAGPOW010003648.1:25444417-25484867 GCA_030014935.1 Caiman crocodilus | reverse complement strand
GCTTAGGGGCAACCAACATGGGTTCATTAGAGGCAGGTCCTGTCAGACCAACCTGGTGGCCTTCTATGACCAGGTCACAAAATCCTTGGATGCAGGTGTTCTAGATGTAGTCTTTCTGGACTTTAGGAAGGCCTTCGACACTGTCTCTCACCCCATTCTCATTGAAAAATGAGGCGACTGTGGCATCAATACCTACACAGTCAGATGGGTCGCAAACTGGCTGCTGGGCCACACACAGAGAGTGGTGGTGAATGGGTCATTTTTGACCTGAAGGGATGTGGGCAATGGAGTCCCCCAGGGTTCAGTCCTCGGGCCCGCACTGTTCAACATCTTCATCAGCAACTTGGACAAAGTGGTGAAAAGCGCCTTGTTCAAATTCACAGATTACACTAAGATGTGGGGAGAAGTGGGCATGCTAGAAGGGAGGGACAGGCTACAACTAGATCTGGACAGGTTACAAGGGTGGGAGGATGAGAATAGGGTGGGTTTCAATACTGACAAGTGTAAGATACCTAGGGAGGAAGAACCAGCGGTGTACCTACAGGCTGGGGAACTCCCTTCTTGTCAACACAGAGACAGAAAAGGATCTTGGAGTCACTATTGATTCCAAGATAAACATGGGCCACCAACATGAGGATGTGGTCAGTAAGGCTGTTTGCACCTTGTCATGCGTCCACAGATGCACCACAAGCAGGTCCAAGGAGGTGATCTTCCCCCTCTATGTGACATTGGTCAGACTGCAGTTAGAGTACTGCATCCAGTTCTGGGCACTGCACTTCAGGAGGGAGGTGGACAGCACTGAGAGGGTTCAGAGGAGGGCCACTCACATGGTCAGGGGTAGCAGGGCAGGCCTTACGAGGAGAGGCTACAAGACCTGAACCTGTTCAGCCTTCACAAGAGAAGGCTGAGAGGGGACCTGGTGGCCATCTATAAACTTACCAAGGGTGACCAGCAGTGAACAGGAGAGTCCCCGTTTCCCAAAACACTACCAGGAGTAACTAGGAATAACGGCTATAAGTTGACTGAGAGTAGGTTCAGGCTAGACATCAGGAGGCACTTACTTCACAGTTACGGCGGCTAGGATCTGGAGCCAACTTCCAAGGGAAGTGGTGCTCGCTCCTACCGTGGGGGTCTTCAAAAGGAGGCTAGATAATCACCTTGCCAGGGTCGTTTGACCCCAGTACTCTCTCCTGTCCATGGCAGGGGGTTGAACCTGATGATCTGATCAGGTCCCTTCTGACCCTACCAACTATGAAACTATATGGGCACTCCTGGCCAAACATTCAATTAATGGCATAATAGGACCCAGTCACAAAGTTAACAGAGTTTTGTGGAAGAACTTTGTGACTTATTTCTCACTTTATCATGCCAGTAACTGATTGATCATATGACTGGGCCACAATTTAAGACATGATTAAGTGGTTAATTACTTAGGAAGTGTAACATGTGGCAGGGGCCTGACAAATTTCTTTCAAATCAAAGGAACACTTGTGTGTTTATACGTAAGCAAGTGCTTGCAGTCTTTGAAACTTTAGGATGAGAGTTCTCAGCAGCTGGCAGGATTGAGCATTAAACTAACAGAATTCTGAGAAATTGATTTCTGCACACATACTAGCCATTAGGGCTGTGCAAAGCTTCGATTGCTAATTCGAGTTGGCAGAGATTTGCCCTGATTCGGTGGCCAAATCTCTGAATTCAAATTGAACCAAGAGACCCTTTAATCTGTCTGAATCCATTTGAGGAGATTTGGAAAGATTGAATGATTTGGACATAGACACAGCTTTCAGTGTTTTTTCTACATACCTCAAGATACTAGGTGGCTCACGAACGCTGAGATGGTGGGGCAGATGGAGTGTTCCATGCGAATGCGGGGGGGGGGGGTCCCCAGTGCACTCAGCAGCGGACCCAGAAGTGGACCAGAAGCACTTCCAGTCCACTTTTGCGTCTTCTAGGGAGTGTGCGGTGGACCCCACCCCCTGTCCTCTGACTCTGCAACTGGTGCCTGCTGGGCCTGGGGAGGCACCTAGGGTCCTCCTGCAGCCAATCACCAAGCTGGTGTGATGGGGGGTGGTCCCCCACATGCTTGGTGGTAGACCTGGGAGTGGACTGGAAGTATTTCCAGTTTACTTCCAGGTTCGCCACTGAGCATGCAGAAAGCCCCCCATGCTCCTGTGGGACACTCCATCCACCCCATCATCGCAGTGGTAATGAGCCATGCCTGGTACCCCGAGGTATGTAGAAAAAATATTTGAGTTGTGTCTATGGCTGAATTACTGATTCTGCGAATCAGCATCAAATCTTCAGATTCAGATTTAGCCGAATCAAATCGAGACAGTGATCCAAATCAATAAATTGAATCACTGTCCCTGATTCAGGCCAAATCCAAATCTGGATCGAATACAGCCTGTTTAGCACACCCCTGTTAGCCATACTAGTGTTTAATAGCCATGGCTAGAAGGTAGTATGACACACTTTGCTCTTTCTGATTTCTGTCACTACCTCCAGATTAGATGCCCCCAAATGGATAACAGAGCTGCCTGTTTGGGTTTTTTTAACTTGTAAAAGAAAAGCCTACAAGCCCCACATCCTTCTAACTGAAGCAGCTGACTATATTCACTGAAATGGGTTAGTTGCCATTTCAAAAGCCATAACTTTAGCACTAGCCTCTAGTAGAATGACTCCTGTAACTCAAGTAATAGAAACCTGTACTCTTAGAGAAGGCCTGGACCTGATCGTTCCTGTTATACACATTGCATGTAGAGCTGGTAGCTACAATGTCCACTCTTTTTAGGTGAAAATCCAGCAAGTGCTACTGATGGGGGTAGGGTGGGGAGTTCTTGATTTTCTCTCTCTCCCACACAGTACATTCCAAACCCGTCTTCCCCAACTATTTCTGACTTTTTCTCTAATTGCATGATAAAGTGTAACATGTCACATATTCAACCAATTTTTCATCTGATAAAATGTCAAACCTGCCCAAAAGATGGTTCACATCTAATGTGGACCAACTTATTGGCTGGATCGTATCACGCTTTAATTTGAATATATATGTCAAAGGGTACCCACTTAAGTTTCCCAGTATGCAAGGAGCCCAGCACTCAGGTGTATGTCTCTAATGCTAGGTTCTGACAAGCTTAAAGCTGCACCAGCAACCAGTCCCCAAGAGTGGGCTGTCTGGCTCTGCTTTAAAGGTTCAGGCACACAATGGGATCTTGGGAATTTTCTCCCAGGTCCCAAAAATACCATGTGTCTTGCCATGCCAGATTTTAAATATCTGGCATGACTGAATGTGTGATTTTTGGGATCCAGGATACAATTCCTCAAACCCCATTATACATCTAAATTAACATCTGACAGGGACCACAGCATCAGATTCACCCACAAAGGTGCAGAGTGAAGTAACTTGAGCCTCCTTGTGCTAGCTTGACTAAGGGAAAATCACCTCTTTTCTGAGGGAGAGCAAGCTGTACTGCCACCTTTTTTCAAATATACTTTAGTTCAGTTTAGGGCAGGGGCTGCAGGAGAAGATAACAGAGCAGTGCTCACTGGCACTAGCTGAAAACTAGCCAGAGAGGGCAAGTAACTTGCTCTGAGTTAAACAGCCTGGAAATGGTGGAACTAGAAACAAAACTCAGATCCCTTGACCCCCAACCCATGTGCCCCATGAACTGAGCCAGGCAGTTTGTCTTACCTTAGAGGGTCTGCAGCAAAGAGAGTCAAAGGGAACTCACTAATCCCAGAGCTGCTTTAGCACTGGGATTTTCTAACTGAGAAGAAGGAGCAACAGATGCAAGAGTGGTTGACCAAGGAGCCATTCTTCATGACCCCTCCACGGATTCACAGCCCTGTTCAATGTTTTCATCGAGTTTAGTTGTTCACAATAGCATACAAGAATATATTCCTCAAATCCTTTCTGGTATTTACCTTTGTCTGCTGTTATTTCCTCTTTTAGAGCATCTTGTCTGGAAAGTCTTTTTGTGGGGCTCCCAGGACACAGAGATAATGGTTCTGGGTGTGCCCCTATGTTCAGAGAACCAGCTTAAAATAAAATATTTTCAATTAAAGTGCTGTAACTGTTTTTGAAAAAAACCCACTCATCACCATTGCCTTGTTCACCAGAGCACTTAAGCATGTAGCAAACCTTAAGCGCACACAGTCCCACTAAAGCGAAGTGCACTACTCACATGCTCAGAAATGGACTCACATGCTCAAAAAATGGGCTTAACTACCCTGCTGAGCCAGGGCCTTGGGATCTTTTGGTGTACTATAGCACTATATTGTGATAGTTATAGGAGCAGTCCTCAAAATGTTTCCAGTTGCAGCCCCGCTTGCGGCTAGATAATGTCATGTAATCCCATATACTGTGTTACCACTACTCACAATTACCAAAGGATTTACTGAGCCTTAGCTCTGTAGTAACTGTCCATGTGCCTGATTTAAGTAGCATTATGAAGTGTGTGTGAGTGGAGCAAGAGCTCCAGGAACTACTCCACCCGTGCGGGGGAACCTGCCCATCCCCTGGTAGACCTCCATTCCTCTCCAGCCTGCTGAGCCCCCAACTCCTCTGCCAGTCCCCCCGCATCCTGATTTACCTGATATCAGGCAGCCATTTTGATCCAATGTAACCTCCCCCTAATGCCCTCGAATGTGTGTACTTAGCCTGGAGGTCTTTTCCAGCCATGACTTTTCTATGATTCTATGATCACTGGAAGCCACACTGGTTCCCTTTAAACTTTCTCTCTTAGAAGCTACCACATTCCTTACAGATGTAACTACTTTTCCTTTTTAATCTAAACTTTTTCTATTCTACCTGTATCCATTCCATAGAAACAAGGCCTCTGATTTCTCTGTTAGTACTAGAAACAACATGGCTATCATTTCCAAACAAGGAGAGGCAAAACAAAACAAAACAAAAATGAATGAAAAGACCCTTCATTTAAATGTTTTTAAAGCAACATTAAAAAACTCGTGAAAGTCAAAATGGAAAGTAAAGGCAAAAATCTTGATTCTTTGCACATTGTTCATGAGTGCAGATTTCCACTGCTGCAGTTCATTACCAACCTGGACCTGGAAGTTGTGGATTCTCTCCTGAGGTTTCTGCACAGCTATTGTTTGGTGAAGAAACTGGGGAACCTCTTTGCAGGGGTGGACACATTATTAAGGGATTAGTTTGCAAGTGTCCATGGCTCTGGACTTGTGGAGAATTTTCTGAAGGGAGCTGGACAGGAAATAAAGTGGCAGCAAATCTTGGAAGTGGTGGCATCGTGGAAAGTAGGTGAGAAGAGAACCCAGAAGAAGGTGAAAAGCCTAAAAGAACGAAAGAGAGAAACCAGTATGGTATCAGATGATGATTCTGTACTGAACCACAAATTTTCTGCAAATCTGGGGCTGTACTAAACCATAGATTGCTTTACATTACTCATTGGGATTTGCATATCCAAGCAAAATGTTAAATCTTGTTATTTTATTTCTTTTTGGTTTACAAAACATGCTTAGTACAACCACCAAATCCATGTCCACAATAATCAAGCACCATAGGGATGAAAGCCTAGCTAAACTAGCTATAAGTTTAAAGGATCCATCTCTCTTGCAAGAAAATAAATTTGCATAGAATGAGATATCAGCTCATTAGCACAATCTCACTTAAAGGGAACTAATAAATGACTCCCAAGAACAAGAAATGCAGTTGTTCTTCATCCCTTCTCAACTATCTTATCAAGCAAAAGCCTAGCTTAATAGGTCTTGCCACAGGCTCCAAAGGGTAAATAAGGTACTCTGAGTCCACTGGGGAAGCAAGTTCCAGAGCAGATATTCTAATATTATAAAAACCTATGGCTGTCTGTCTGTCTGTAATGCTTTATTCACACTCTGATTGGCTGTCCTGGAAGGCCTCTGTCCCTGCCTCCTCCACCCCCACCCCGGGTCATTCTTGATGGGCGATTGACTTGTCTTTTCATAAAAGGCTCCCTGGCACAACATGTACAAAACTAGAGATTGTCTTCAGGAAAGCCCCTATTACCAGCACAAAACACTGGTAAAGAACATCATATTAGTGGTTAGACCATCATCCAAGTCCTATGCATTGTTTTCATGGTACTTTAATAGGAATTACATGACTAAACACAGGCAGACAAGGTTTTTTGGATGAATTGGATATCTTTCATTAGACCAACTTAAATAATTGAAAAAAAAATTTAAGAAAGCTTTCAAGTTTAAAAATCCTTTGTTGGGCTAAGGAAGTCTCTGCAGTTGGTGTGTGCTCTTCCTGGATGGAATGAAAATTAAAGAAGCCAGAGGCTGGGCTGGTATGCATACAAGAAAGACAGTCAGTGAAGATGTAAACTGAGGAGTCAGTGGGTGAGAGACAGGCTAGGTGGGGGGGTGGGGAGAAGGGGTAACAATTAAATAGTGGAGAGGTACCTGGGGAGTCAAATGTCAGGAAGGTTATAATGTGTCATAAATCCAGTGTCTATATTTAGTCTATGATTTTTAGTATCTAGAAGGTTGATGAAGTGAAGTTCATAGTCTCAATTCTGAGAAATGTTTTGTAAATTTCCTTTGAGGATTAGAACTGAGAGATTAGAGCGGTGTTTGTTTGTTTGTTTTTTATGAACTGGACTGAGAAGAAACTCACTACTTATACTGTGGGTCACTGAAGATAAAAACCTTGGTTAAATTAGAGACAAACAATGGCAAACTTGTAACAAACACAAGAGCAGCTCCACTGAAATATCTCACTTGGCTCCTTTAACAATTCTAGACCAATTCTTGTTTTGTTTATGCTATGCAACCACAAATTATGAGACTGTTTTTCAATTACCATAAAAGGGAAGTGCAAAATATAAGAAGAAACCACTTTTGTTTGGCTAAAAAAGTTACATGTAACTCAGCAATACAAACATATTCAAAACAGAGAGGAAGATTTGGGACATAATTGCGCAGGCAAATCAGCAAGTGTATAACCTTTTAATGCAAATAACTCCCGTAAATCAGGTGCTTTTATGTGCATATGCTGTTAGATCCCAACTGTGTACTTTTAAGTATCAGATGCATGTATCAAACAAACATGTAAAATTCATGCATAATTCATGAGGCTAACCTCCCTGCTTAAAAAAGAGAGAGAGAGAGAAAGGGAAAAAAGCTGCTTTATATCTAACTGAAGCCAACCACAGCTGAGGATAAGAGGGACGACCTCAGTGAATGTAACCCACAGTAACACTAACATACCTTTCTTTCTTTCATTGTATTTTCATCTTGTGAAAGCTGACATATTAATCATAAGATCATAGGAAAGTAAGGCTAAAAGGGACTTCACAAGGTCGTCTAGTCTAGTCCATCTCCAGTGAGGTGCACCCCTGACTAAACCATTCCAGCCAAGCATTTGTCTAACTTGCTTGTGAAAACTTCCAGCAATGGAGATTCCACAATTTATCTATGTAGTTTTCTCCAATGCTTGACTACCCTCATGGTCAAAATGTTCCTCCTAATCTCCAACCTAAATATCTCCTGCTGTAGCTTTAGGCCACTGCTCCTAGTCCTGTTCCCTAAAGCCACAGAGAAAAGCCTATCTCCATCCTCTCTATAATTGTTCTTCAAGTATTTGAAGTCTGTTATCAAATCCCCCCTCAGTCTTCTCTTCTCCATACTAAATAACCCTAGCTCTTTCAGCCTTTCCTCATAAGTCTTGCCAGCCAGGCCCCTAATCATTTTTGTTGCTCTGAACTGGACTCTTTCCAAATTGTTCATATCCTGCTTGAAGTGTGGGCTCCAAATGTGGGAACAGTACTCCAGGTGGGGCCTCATCAGTTCTATAAAGCAGAATCACTTCCCCTGATTTGCAAGTGACACTCCTGTGAAAATAAAGAAGGATGCTGCTGGGTTTTTTTGCAACACGAGCATGCTGTTGGCTTATATTCAGTTCATGGTCCACTGTAACTCCCTTGTCCTTCTCTGCGGTAGTGCAGCCTAGCCAGTCATTTCCCAGTCTGTATTTGCCCATGCAGTTATTCTGCAATCTCGTAAGATTGATTATAGACCATTTCTCCATCTATTCAGGTCATTTTGGATCCTACCCCTACTCTCTGGAGTATCTGCAACTCCACCCAACTTAGTCTTGTCCTCAAATTTGCTAAATGTGCAACCAATTCCATCATCCACATTATTAATGATGATATTAAACAATACCAGATCCAGAAAAGGCTCCTGGTGAAGCCCACTTGATACCTCCTCCCAACTAGAAACTGAGTCATTGATGACTGTTGATTGTGTACAATGAACCAAACACATATGTGTACCTGATGATCCAAACACTTATGATCCAAACACTTTAAAGTACTTTCATCTAGTCTGCCTTTCTTCTGTTTTATATATGCATTTGAGTCATGTCAAAGTACAAAAAAGGCAGGTTAGGGAGGGAAGGAGAATTGAGATTTTTGTTTCTTTCTTTCTTTTTAGTGATGAAGACAACCAACAAGACAAAAAGTAATTAAATGTCCCTTATTTTGAAAATCTGGACTCTGTTTTTCTGAAAACTAAGATTTAATAGAAAAAGTCACAGTATATCACAGTTTCTGTTAGTGAAAGTGAGTTTTTATCAAAATGCTCTTTGCTCGGAACATGGTTTACTTTTCACAAGTTATCATTTTAAAATGAGTTTCCCCTGAGATGAATTAAAATTGTATATGTTCAGTTTGCATCTTTCCATAGTACAATTAGGTATGACATCTGGCCAAGTGGCTAGTTACTTTCTGTTCAAATGTGTTGAAATCTTCATTAAGGTCATTTAAGTCATTCACGTACAAGAGTCACTTGCAGATATCCAGGGTTTTAGCTATATGACTCAGTGACTTTCAGGAAACTGATGCAGTTAAAACCATTTTGTTATTGAGGAGAACCAGAAGGCTCCAAGCAGAAGGCCCACAGTATTTCACTTACAGCCAGGCCTGTAGCATCATCAGTTGAAATCTACATGCAGTAAAAACTGAATGGGTGAGACCAGAACTGAAGTACCTCTTTGCCCTTTGAGCTTATCCTCATAGGTCAGGTAGCACAGTGATGGAGGCAGAGCGATCAGGTGGCATATTGCTGTTGCATGTAATAGATTGTGTATGAGTTAAAAGAGGCATTACAGCTTCCAGTGTTATCAAAATGGTTCTTTCTACAAGCATGCAATTCAATATATAGACTGTGTCTGTATGGGATGGAAGATATGCCATGCTGCCCTACTTCTGTAATTTCAGGCTGATCCACCAATGGAAGGATTCAAAACATCATTCTGCGATCATAAGACTGAAAAAAGAATTTATGCTTGTCCATATATATGGTTTGTGTGTGTATGTGTAAGTAATGTATATACATACACATGCACCCTGATCCATATATATAGGGTCTAGTCATTATTGAAATAAGTGCCTGGTAGTGTGCAAGCACAACAGCAAACAATGAAAGCTACTGACTGATGCTTCAGTGCAGCTTGGAGTAATTACACTACCGCATGATCAATTTCATTCTCTGGCAACCGAAGTGCAATTACTGTTGCTTACTGCAGCATCAGCAAGAATGCCAGTAGCACTCTCCAGATTTCTAAGCATGTGAACTTGGATATTACTCCTTTTGTAGCCAATGATTGACATTAAGAGCTAACCGTCCTCTATCTCCTTTGGATATTTTTTCAAAAATCCTTGTACTTTCTTTTTCCTAAAGCATGTGGCAACATGTCAGTGACTGCTTGGATCATGATAAATAATAATGCTTAGCATTTCCATGGTGTTTTGCAGCTTTAAAGCATTATCATATCATATTATTCAAGGACCTGAGCATCCTTAATTTTCACTGCCTCCAAGGAGAGCTAGGAGTGCTCAGGGCCTACAGAAAATGCTGGTTCAGGCCAAAATTTCATTTTTAGGAAATCATTTTGTGTGTTGTTTTATACATTAGGTATACACATACTTTATGCATACATAGATAAACATGACTCTGAATACATTTCCTGATGCTTCTATAATTGGTCTGCTTTTGAATTCTTGGTGCCAAGTGTGTACTTCCTTTTTTGAGAAATGCAGAAGTGATTATAGTGCCAGGGGGAAAACCCTCTTTTCCTTGCAGTATAAGTTGCAAGAGGATCCAGAGGGGTTTCATTACTTACACATTCTAGTCCTTTTAAAGGACCAGCAGAAAATGGCAAACTGCTCTGTTCCTGACAAAGCTATGGAAACAGCGGTGAGCATCTTGCTAAGTTTGGAATTCGGGATGGGAATAACAAATAATGCTATTGCTTTGTGGATCTTCTTCTTCCGCCTGAAAATTTGGAAGCCACATGTCATCTATTTGCTAAATTTGGTGATCGCAGACATCTTGCTGAATATCTGCCTGCCACTTCGACTGATCTTTTTTGTGACGCACATGGCATGGGATTTTAGAGACATACTGTGTAGAGTAGTGCTCTTTGTGCTATCTCTTTCCCAGGCTGTCTCCATTGCATTTCTCACAGCCGTGGCTGTAGAACGCTATATCAGGGTGGTGCACCCTAACAATAATCTCAGCTTTTTCACAACCAAGACTGTCAAAGTCATTGCTTCCTTTGTTTGGCTTCTTGCAATGGGATTGACTGTTGAGATCCTATTTTTACCCCAACACCAAAACGCCAAGTGTCGCAGTTTCAGCCTACATGGAGAGACCAACTTCCATACTATTGGGCATGATGTGATATTTTTTTTGACATTGCTGATTCCTTTTAGCCTTATTTTGTTTTGTACAACTGGCATCATCAAGAAGCTCAGGAAGAGCTGCCAAGGCACAAAAAAGCAACCTAGGCTACAGAAAGCCAAGCTGTTAGTGATCACAGTAGTGGTGGTGTTTGGAGTCTGTTTCTTGCCCAGTATGCTTGGCAGAATGTTGACATGCACCCTCCAGAGCTTTGAGAACTGTGCAGCTTTTCATGTCGCTGTTCATGTAACTGATGTTACTGTCTGCTGGAGCTACCTCAACAGTGCAATAGATCCAATTGTGTACTGTTTCTCAAGCCCAACCTTTCAACGTTCCTACAACAAGTTCATTCACTCGATTAGGATGAAAAGAAATGAAGCAGAGCCCCAGAGTCTTGATATTTCCAAAGATTCTGAAACCTGAAGCCATGGGAAACATTCTGTTAAACTTCAATATATGCAACAGGTTTGAAAGGAGATTTTTTTTGTTTGCACATCCTACACTGTGAATAGATTGCCATTAACAGTTTGTCAGCATTTCCATTATAAACTCTGATTTGCTGTTTAAGTCTACTGAGTCCTTTCATTTCATGAAGCAGTAATTGTAATTAGCTATGTAAGCTCAGTGCAAATGGCCAGAGCTTTAGGTGGTGAATATTGGTATAGCTCCACTGACTTAGATGACTAGTGGAAAAAAATGCCAGTGAAAAATGTGTTTCTTTTTACAACAAATATAGTGTCATCTGTTGCTTCTCCAGAAGTTAAAAATAAACTCCCATTGGCTATAGTACAAATAGGATTCAATTCTAGATCAGTTTAAAGATTCAATACAGACAAAAGGCAAATACTCAATAAGTTAAAATGTTTTTCTTAAGTTTAACTCTACCTAAAATAGCACTTATCCTTTAGAAGTAGATGCTCCTTCCTGGTTGATTACAACTCAAATTCTGACTGAATAATTCTGTTCAAACTAGCAAAGTTCTCTGCCATACATTTGTGGCACTATTTGTTTACTGGGATGACAAAGAGGACTTGACTGTTTTGCCAAGAAGGCTTTCCATACATAGGATAGTAGGAATGAGAGTGGGTTTGCACTTTTGATTATGAAATGCTACTTTTGTGAATCCATGAGGCTATATTTAACTCTTGTGTATGTGTATGTGATGGAATATTCTAGGGCTGATACCTCCAGCAGTCATAAGTGGCAGAAGGCTGGGGCTAACGGGGGCCCTCCAAAGTTTTTGTGGCAGCCGGCAACAGCAACAGCACCACAGCACTGCTATCCCACAGTGCCCAGCGCTGCTTGGCATGTAGCCACTCCTCCACCATAGCATACAGCACCAACAGCCCTACAGGAGGGAGAGGCAGGGCTCAGCCACCCCAAATAATATTTTCCCCCACCGCTTATACCAGCAGTGGAAAGGGTCTCCTCAAAGGATCTCAGCAAAATAAAGTTTCTAACCTACAAACTGGGCTGTGAAGCCCAAAAAGTAGACAGGAAAGGCCAGGGTGCCAGAGAAACGTGCCAATGTGATAAATATCCCAGGTAACATCTGCCAGCAGGGTTGCTATAAAGAATTCCTATCCATAAAGTACAGATGTTCTCTCCTAGTGGGACACCTTAAGAAGTGCAGCAGTCAAAGGATCATTCTACCTTCCTACAGTTCCTTTTCTAGTTGCCCCCTGCTTTTTGCCATATATTGAGCTCTTGCAAAACCATACTGCATTCTTGCGAAGAGGGGAGGATTCCAGCTGTTTCCCCTACCAACAAATCCATATCCCATTACACTAAGGAACTGAGGCAGTTCCAAAGTCACAGAGGAAATCTTATAGTCACAGCCAAAGCACAGGGGTAGAAGCCTCCTTTTTGTTTATTTGCTTGACTGATGACAATTTTTGGATACACTCTCACCAAGGATGAAGGCATGCAGGAAGTTGTGTTGCATTGTGGAAATGAGCCACAATATCAGAAAGTCCATTTCTAAAAATATTGCTTGTTTATTTCCTTTCCCTTTTCCCATCTTTAAGTTGTGATACAGGAATGCAACGATGATATTTTATATTTTTATGATGCCATTGAACTTAATACTTTCAAATGTAGTATAATCTAGATGTCAGCAGGTATACATGCACAGGTTTCTATTATTAAACACAAATGGACTTTTACACATGGAGATTTTGTTAAAAAAAAAAAAAAAAGGTTTCTGAATGCTCTTTTAGTGGTAGAAATAAAATATTTTAATACAACTAACAGATAAGCAGCCTCCTGTCTCTTACTCCTTCCAAACCACTAAATATCATCATCCTTGCTGGCACCTGTTCTGAAAATCAGAGGATTTCACTGAGAGCCTGGGAACAGCTGTCGTGCAATTTTAAGCAACTCTCTGTAGTACCTGGGTTGTAGTATGTAATGATTTTCTGCTGTTCGGTCACCAGCCTTTGCAGCTGCTCCATCTGCTGCTTCATCACCTGTTCTTGCTGCCTTGGACTCTGTGAACAGCACCAAGAGACAGTATCAAAATATGCTCACCTGTGATTTTTAACAGGAAAGAATCCTAGCTCTGTGTTTCCATTTTGGTTTGTTTTGTTTTTAAAAAAGGAGGTCCAGAGAAAATATCTAGATTTAAAACACTCTTTTATTAATGTCAAAGCTCAAATAAAACTGCTGTTTGTTAAGAGGATAAGAATCAGAAAGTGAAACTGCCTGCTTATTTCCACTGTTGAATAAAATTTTAAATGTAAATTAATAACATACATGCTGAAAAGTAGTTATTTAAATTATTTCACCAGCAATAACCTAACACAAGGAAAAACTTTTGATCCTGAAAGTATTCTCACTTATTTTTTTCCTTAAACATTGATGTCCACCTGCAATTTTTACAATCTGACAATATAAACTTAACATTTTTGAGAGAGAACTGTAACTCAGAGCGACAGATGCTCATACAATGCAGATGTATTTTTGCACAAAGCAGCCCTGAATTCATGGTGTTTGCTTCTTCTCTCAAACCTGATGAAGAATGCTTTGCATTCGAAAGTTTGTCTAACTTCATCCCAACCATGCAGTTGGTCCAATAAAAAAATATCACCCACAAAAATTGTCACCTCTTTAATTCCTGGGTCATTACAGCTACATCACTCAAACATTACCTGCTCCTGTTCACTCTGTTCTTTGGAGGGGGGAGGAGACATTCAGAATGCTCCTAAAATCTCAGGGCTTTCAAGTGTGAGTGTCACAACTCCAGCATCAAAGCACTGCAAAACAGAATAAACACTACCCTTCTACCCCCAAAACAAGAGGTTTTACTTCCTTCCTGCTCAGAACTGAGGGAAAGAAAAAGAAAGAGGAGGAGAAAGAGAGAGAAGGAGAAAGACATAGGAAGATTTAGGAGGAAAAAAAGAAAAATAGTTTACTCCCCGAAGAGCTTTGAGAACTGTGCAGCTTTTCATGTCGCTGTTCATGCAACCGATGACTTTTTGGCTTTTCGGGCAACAGTCAGACAGGTGTTGTTGTGATACCAAAGCATGGATTTTTCTCCACCCCCCCAAAGAGACACAAATAGGAATAACATCAAACATAGAAGAACAAGAGACTAAACTAATAGATTTGTTCCAGGAAAAGGGAACTGGTTACTTTATATCATCATAATGAAGTAATATTTTACTGCATGGTCAGTTTAAAACAGCAAAATCTGACATGAGATTCTGTTCCACTTCTTGGCATTTGCTATGAAAGCTTTTCAGATACAGACCAATTAAAAAGCTTCTAGACCACTTCCACTTGAAAATAATGTGTACATGTTAACAGATGTATATTTATTCAAAAACACCATTGCAGGCAAACTGACCTGTTCTATGTTTCTGTAGCATACAGTTTCCTGACTTGTCTGAGGTGCATGAGCATTTGGTGGAGGAGGTAGACTGAGCGGTTCCAAGTTGTCATTAGTTTTACTAGTCTGAGATGAACTGGATGCCAACAAGTGAGGAAAAAGACTAGAGTTGGCCAAATAATTTAACTGTCTTGTATCCTGAAAATCTTGGTTATGGTGCACATTATTTGATGAGCTGCTTCTGCTGCCTATCATACTGCTGTCTGGTGAATAGTATAAGGGTGCAACCTGCTCTCTGAATGACTCACTTGTGATGTTCATCCAGCCCGACAACAAAGAAGGCATGGCCTTCTCAATTATCTTGTTAGAAGACGGCACTGGCTTTGCTGGATCAGTCCACTGAGACATATATATGTTGTCCTTCAGAGCATCTGCTTCCATGTCTGGCTCTCTGAAATCCATGTTATGGATACAAAATAAATGCAGCAGAAAACAAGCATGTAGTGCTGAAGCAATCACCACAGTGTCCTAGACATTGCCTCCATATATATATATATGATTGATTTAAATCATAGATTTTTTTTTTCAAACTGGAAGCTAAGGATCTTCTGTCCACAAGAACTGTAAACAAAACAAAACAAACAAAAAGTCACAGTAATATCTAATTTTCTTCTAAACCTTAAGGACTTTTCAGCTCTCCTTTCTCTAAATAAAGCAGCGCTATTTGAGGAATAATATTATAGGCAAGGCTCGTAACACTGCCTCTTACTATGGTTGCTCAGTATTTCCCACTAAGTTTTCAGTTGCTTTATATTGACACCAAAAAAGGAATACATGAGCTAAAAAGTTTCTATGCCAGGTTTCTATGCCTCAGATTGAAATTACAAAAAAAAATTCAGCCACAAAATGTATAGCTGTTTTTCCAAGCAAGATGAGAGTGGAAATATCTTATCTTTACCATGTTAAAAATCTGAAATCATTTTCATAATTCTGGGAATCCCAGTATTTGAAGTAGAGATTTTAAATTTGGCAGTGGGGTGGCCTTAGTATCAGGGATGTACATCTTGCTATTCCTGTGAAAATCCATGCCAATTTTGTCAATGTATAAGCCTCTGAAAAATCTGTTTGTCCCTGCTTGTTAAAGATTTCTTAAATTTAAGCAGTTAAATTCCTCGTACATATTGAACATGCTTAAGCCTCTCTCATTTTCTAGAACTGACATGAATGTATATACGTCATTCCCAAAGAGTAACTGAGTATATTCCCTCCAGCTAAAAGATATAAGGGTGAAGTTTGAACTTTCTCTGTAATAGCTGCTCTGGGCTAGGATGAAGCAGGGAATCTGTCTCTCCTGTTTTCTCCATGGCTCACTGGTACTGGCTAGGCAGTGTAGAAGAGAAAGCTGTTTGACTCAAATACAGATGGGACCAGAATGAATTTAAGAGACTGAGAAAAGAGGGGGAGAGGACAGCCTGGGACAGGGAGCATGACAGCAGACTGGGACAGGATGCCAGCAAAAGAAAAGAGGGAATCTGCAACAAGAAGTTAAAGGCATGAAGAACAGACAAGCAGTTCAGGAAAGGATACTGGGACTGGGAACCCATAGGGATGGGAAAAAATAGGTAGGAAAGGGAATGTAAATGGAGATCAAAAAGTGGAAACTGACAAATGAGGGGATAAGGTGGAAACTGGAACTGGAACTGATAAAAAAACAGAAGAAAACAAGGAGCCAGAAGCAGAAAAGGGAGGTTTGGGAAAGCCTGAACAACGAGACAGGAAGGGGAATGAATGTATGAGGATTTAGATGCATGGCATTATCTCTCAGGCTTTAGCAACCACTGGCCACCCTTAAGCTAAGCAGCAGGCATGGGCTTAAATTTTAAGTTCAGTTACGAACCAACCCCTAGAAACTCAATTTATTATGTACTTTGTTGCATTCAATTGATCATTGTTGCTGGTTATATGAAGGTTGCATAGGTAAGAAACTTCCTTTCTGTGGCCTCAGTCCTATACAGTGCCTCTACTCACTCCCATCAAGAAGGCAGTTGTAATGTCACAAATGACTGATTCAGTTAGAAAGGGAGAGGAAGGGTAGAGAAATTAAACCTGTTTGTACAAAACACCTTTGCTGGCAACAACAGACACAGAAGTACAAAACATTTAGAAAAGTCTCATGCTGCTGTGTTTGGGATTTTGCATATGTTGAGCTGTTTTAACTTAAAGGAATGTTAATAACTGATATTGCAAGAGGCAAGGATTTCTTAGGGTGATATCTTTTATTGGACCAACTGCAAAGTTGAGATAGAGTTAGGCAAACTTTTCAATGTAAGACATTCTTCATCAGGTCTGAGCAATGACAGCTGTAAGCAACTGTAAGAAGCACAGGAGAAAAATTATTTTGTTGTGTTTGCTCTCACTGCTCAGACCTGATGAAGAATGTTTTGCTTTCAGAAGATTTTCTAACTCTATCCCAACTATGCAGATTGTCCAGTAAAAGATATCAACCTAAGAAATCCTTGCTTCTTACACAATTCCTGAACCACGATGACTACAACACCACAACAAAAGGTTAATATGGTTGTGAATTAAATAAAAAGATCTGACCAAATAATCTCATCCATCTAAGTGATTTCCAAAGGGGGATGCATAAAATCAAGCTCCTAAATTCAAACTTACATTTAAATTTCTCAGAACATGCACGTCTCTAAAAATTACACTGAAGTCAGATCCTGTGCAGCTCAAGTCCCTAAAAAAAACATAAACACAAAAGGTACATGCATCCTCCTTCTTGCCATTTCTTTGGGACCCTAGTCTTAAGGCAAAGAAGACACATTACAAAATTACACATGTTAAAGGCTTTTCAAGGCTTTCCTATTCCACATCAGAGTGGAACAGGATTACGGAGACATCTAAGTGCCACTTAGAAGGTGCTTAACATCTAGAATGGGATCTAGCCTTAAGTATTCAGACATCTGAAAGTCAGGTTAATTTAAATAAAGTGCTTAAATATACAGTTAGGAACCTAATAACAGACACCTGAAAACTGTGCTGAAGTTTCACAATTGCAAATAAGAAAGATTATTGTTCTTATTTTATAGATGGAGAAAGTGAAAGAGTGATTGAGATGGACTCAAAGCTACAAACAGCTTGGACCCAAATACTTTTTTGTTACACACATACCTTTGCTTCTAATAGACCCTCCAAAATCGTTGTAAATCTAAGGGACCAGCTAAGGAGACACCAGGACACTTCCCAAAAAGTTTTTCCACCTAAGATGGTGATCAGAAATTTCCATTTTCAAACCCTATGCTTCCTTTTTAGCTAGTTATGTATACTACAGCAGCTGTAGTAAGCCAATGCACATGAATAAACATAACAATGTTATATAAATCAACAGTAATTACTAGCATTTTAAGCAACATAAAAAACAACACATCCAACAAACATTGAAGTATTGGCCTGAACTTATATTCATAACATGTTGTAAACTCCTACTGAACTAAGCAATAATCCTTCATTAGCAGTAGTTCTAGTAACAGTAGTAACACAACCATTTCACCTAGGACCCTCAGTCATGAACCAAGACCCCATTCAGAACAAAATAAGGATTCCTGCCCAAGAGATCTTACAGTCTTAAGTACTCAACTTTTGCTATATTGCTTTACAGATAATGAGAAAAAAGACTATATATATACAATAGAAACATGAAAAGGACTAACTAACATTAATTCACACTGACTTCAACCAGTTTCTAAATACAGTCTAAAACAGTGGTGGCCAACACATGGCACATATGCCACTTGTGGCATGGGCAGTCAATGTATTTGGCACGCAAGCCCCAGGGGCCAAGTTAAAGGGGCCACCAGTGATGGGAGTTAGGGCAGCACTCAAGGAGACAGAAGGGATTGGGGCAGCAGCCGGGAAAGGGGCAGGGATTGGAGCCGCAGCTGGGAAGGGGACAGGAGGTAAGAGGTCAATGTCAGTTAAGGGTTTGGTCCCTTGGGAGCTGAAGGGTAATGCCTCCAAGTTCAGCACTGCCATGTCCTTGTTGTGGCAATGGGATTCTGTGGCACTAGGTGACAACAGTGGCTGATGAGTGATGATTAGAGGGGCACTATATCATGTTTTGTATTTATGGCATGCTTGCCAAAAAAGTTGGCCCCCACTAGTATAAAACATACATAATGAGGTGTCACATTTCAAAGCAGAAAATATTTTTAAATAGTGAATAATTTCCCAAAAAATAACTGGCTCCCAAAGGAATCCTAGTCCTTTCCAGTAGGCTGATTAAGAGGCACAGCAAGACAAGCAAGAATATCTGAAAACCAGTTTTCATAAAATCATAGAGTTTGAAGAGGTCTCCAGGCTCATCAAGTCCAACCCTCAAATAAAAGGTTCTCTTTAATCTAGTAGTCTTTTAATGTGAATGAAAATAGAACAGGTTTGTCACCGATACCATAAAAACCCTTAGCTTCACAATTCATAATTCAGACAGACTAAATAAAAATGGACTTCCACAAATGTCAAGCTTGCTTACATTAGCAATGGTATGACCTTCAGACAAACTAAAAACTGCTGCTAAAACAGATGTTAGAGCCATTGTTTATTGATGTTGCTTTTAAGATGGGTTCATTATTGTGACTTTTGATAAATAAAGTCTGATAACTGAGATTGTGCAAATCTTATCTTTCCATTTTTTCTGCTTTAACTAAAGCTGAAATACTTGTGCAGAAGGGTCTTTTTTGAAGAGATAAGAAATAAAATGGTCAGTTCAGAAGTCTGACTGTAATTTCATCCTGCTCTTTCAGCAAATTTTATTTTAAAATGCATTATCCAATTTACGAAACTTCACATGCCTCTGGATATACCAATATTGACCAAACCCCAAGTTAGCAGTTTTACATGCACGGAGACACAACATAGTTTCGTTTTCTCCTGAACTCAGATCACTTGTAAAAATTCTGTCCCTAAAAGGGGCCCCTAAGTGATTTTAGTATCAGCTCTGTGAATTGTAGCAGAAACTTTCTTACCCAATTTTTTAGAACGCTGCCAGGTAATCATGATTTTAAGTTGGCAATTGCTAGAAATGCAAAGTGAGTGCAGTGGCAGCAACTGGTGATGCAGGTGTGGCTGCACCCTTCCTCATAGCCTCCCCACCACACCACCAAGACAGGCAGGCCAACCTGCAGGAGAAGCAGCCCAGGGCCTATATCCTGAGAAAGGTAAGAATTCCCTCCCTCTCTTCCTCTCTGTATTTAGAGGCACATCCCCTCCCCTCCTGTTCCCCACTTCCCCTCCTGCAGCTGCCAGGGTCCCTAGTGCTCGGAGATGAGGGGAGCTTCTGATTCACTGCAGCTGGACTGCTAAGGGCTGTGTTCACCTGGGACTTTAGCAGAAGACACATTCTCCCTCCCTCTGCCTGCTCCCAGGGACAGCAGGCAGAAAGGAGGAACCTGCTTGCCTACTATCCCTGCCACACTCCTAAACTGAGTCCAAACCCCATGCAGCCCAGCTGGAGTTGGCAGGAAGGAACTCCACTCACCCGTGTGACAGCCTGGCTACTGGAGGCTGAGGAGTGGGGAATGGGAGAGGAAAGGATGGACCTTTGTATTTATTTTAATTGTAGTATCAGGATTACGCATTGTAGCAGATGCTTCCTTCACTGATATTTATAGACTGCTACTAAGTGTTCAAGAATTTTAAGGTAAAAATTGTTTTGAGGCCTGGTAATTTTTTTATTGCTTCCCCCCCACACCATTATACTCTGGAATTCCCATGGTGCAATATGCATTTACTTTAATTTTCTAATAATTTTACAGGAATGAATGGATACATATATTTAAACTCTAGAGTCAGAGAATCATAGAGAAGTGCGGCTGGAAGGGACCTCCACAGGATATTTAGTCCAACCTCCTGCCTGAGGCAGGATCATCCCTATCTTAACCATCCTATGCAAATCCATTGACTAACCCAGAGGTGCTCAACCCTGAGGCTGGCCAGATTTGGCCTGTGGCCTCACGTTATCTGGCCTGCAGGGCTCCCCACAAATCTGGAAATTTGGCGGCAGGAGAGTCACATTTCCCAACCCATGGGGAGCCCCAGGCCCTGTGTGCTGGAAAAGGTGCCAGATCCTGAAGTACAAGGCCAGACAACCACAGTGCTGGGCCCTAGACCTCAGTCACAACATGACAGGGCTGGGAGGGAGCAATGCTGGGCCCCAGGGCCCTAATTCCAGTGAGCAGGGCTGAACACCAAGCCTCAAAGCTTCAATCTTAGCACATAGCAGGGGAAAGAGGGCAATGCCAAGCCCCAGGGCCCTAATCCCAGTGTGTATGGGTGGCATCTGGGTTGTGGGACTCAATCCCAGGGCACAGGGAGGCAGCAGGAGACAACACTGGGCCCCCAGGGCCCAATTCTGGTGCACAGGGCAGGGAGGGGGGCAGTGCAAGGCCCCAGCCTACAGACTGGCTGTGGTCACTCATCCAGCCTATAGACCAAAAGGTTGAGCACCAGTGGTCAGCCCTATTAGCAAAAGTACACAGTCAATCCTGAAACAAGCACAAGACATAACATCCTACCTGCCACAGGTAAGGCAGGAGACCTACATCCTGCAGCTGCCATGGTTTTTAAGATATGCTCCAGAAATTCAAGGAACAAGGCCATGCTCACTGCTACAGAGGGAGGCAAAGCCCCCTGCAACCTGTACCAGTCTGACCATGGGCAGCAATCCTTCCTGACCCCAGATGGGGCAATGGGTCTGACCCTGAGCAGAGGGGCAAGAATATTTGGCTGCAGTGGCAGATGCCAGGGGTGCACTGGCAGCCCCTTTTAATTCCTGCTCTGCTCAGTTTCAAATCAACCTGATGGGAGCAGCAGCATTTCTAGTCAGGCAGCATGGAGGGACTCAATTGACTTCATGGCTCATTACCTGATCCTTTTTCAACTCTTCATTCCACCTGTGTTAGCCACCCTCTCTTCTTTCAGTGAAATTGATGTTCCACTAATCAAACCAGCCTTTGTCCTGCCATGCTACTGTCTGCTTGCCACTCTTGGTCAGGAAAGTTGTATTCCTCGACCCTGCAGATTGTTTTTGAACTCATTCCAATGAAGTCCTGTTTGTTTTCCATCTTAAACCAAATCACACAGCCCAAGCCCCCTGGCCTACTATTAAAGCTTCTAGTTTCCTTTTAACAGGAGAAAAATGTGTGTTGTGTTCTATGTGTTGCATTAAATATGTGTTATGTTATATGTGATGATGCCTTCCTCTGCAGTGGCAGGGAAATAGCCTTCTCCCCGGGATCTCTTGACCCTATATTGACAAGTTTTCATAGGAGTAGGATGTTGGCTGCCGAGGTTCCCCTGCTTTACTTATGGCAGGCTAGGTGGTTAGGCTTGTGGCGTGTCAAGGTTGATGGTAGACCTTACTTAGATTTACTTAGACTTTACTTAGTTTAGATTATGGATTTGTATAGGATATTTGGATAGGGCCCATCCTGTCTCAAGCAGGGGATTGGACAAGATGCCCTCTAGAGGTTCCTTCCAGTCCTGTTCTCTATGACACTGGGTCCTCTGCTTTAACTGTGGCCGGTTATGCCTTGTCTTATCAGGTGTAAGGGTACTTTTCCAAAGAGTTTAAGGCTTGTATGGGACAGTTTGTCTAGGGACAGTCCTACCTCAGGAAAGGGCTTGGATTAGATGCCCTCTGGAGGTCCTTTCCAGCCCTGTTCTCTATGACATTGGTTAACATGGGTTCTCTATTTTATCCATGGCCTTGTGTTGTGTCAGGCTTGAGCAGAGTGCGAATTAAGGGGGAGCTTGCAGAGAGCCCCCCCACCCCATAAGATTTGAAAACCCTAACCTGGGAGGAGGTCTCCAGTTGGATTGCTCCTTCACTTAATTAATGACCTGGTTTAATTTTTTTTGAAGACCCCACTCAGGAGTCAAAATGTAATTCGAGCCCTGGGCTTGAAGGTACTTTTCCAAAGAGTTTATGGCTTATATGGGACAGTTTGGCCACAGACAATCCTACCTCAGGCAGGGGTTTGGATTAGATACCCTGTGGAGGTCCCTTCCAGCCCTGTTCTCTGTGACAGTGGTCCTCAACCTCTTTTTGGCAGACCACTTGAAAATGGCTGAAGGTCTCAGTGGACCACTTAAGTAACTTTTTTTTGTTCTACAAATCAAAGCACGCAACTCATATTTTAATATCAGTAGCCTTGCCTTTCTAATGTGATGTATCTGTGGTGGGTTAGGATGTGATGCCTTGTGTGGTGTCAGGCTTGAGGATACTTTTCCAAATAATTTATGGCTTGAATGGGAGAGTTTGGATAGGGTCAATCCTACCTCATAGATGCCAGGGTCGGAAGGGACCTCAACAGATCATCGACCCCCTGCCTAGGCAGGGAAGAGCAGTGGGGTCAGATGACTCCAGCCAGATGCCTATCCAGCCTTGTGGGCATCCAGCCTAGTTTAGGCAGGGGGTGGTAATCCCAGCCCCCTTAGGCAGGGGCTTGGATTACATGTCCTCTGCAGGTCCCATTCAGCCTTGTTCTCAATGACATTGGTTAACCGGGGACCGCTGTTTCCCTTGCCACAGGTTAAAGCACTATTTACACTTTCTGTTGTGTCCCACCGGAGGGTAGTTTCTGGGTTGTAGGCAACAGTTTATCTAGGGACAGCCCTGCCTTAGCTAGTGGGGCAAGGTGGACTAAGATGCCCCCTGGACACCTCTTCCAGGCCAGTTCCTTAGGACCCCACACACCCCCCCTGCACCCCGCAGTCCCCACCCCTCCGGCCCCCAGCAGGCCTCGCTGTCCTCTCAGGACCTCGAGAGGGGGGCAAAAGCTGCGGGCAAAGGGAAGCCAGGTGCCCCTCACTCTCCCGGCGGGTGTGAGGCGGACCTGCGCCCCGCACGCTTCCGCTGCTGGAGAGGCGGGGGCGATGCCGCTCGCGGAGCGGGCTGCTGCCCGGAGGGGCGTTGGTGGCGTGCGGGGCTGGGCAGGGCAGGGCAGGGCAGGGCAGGGCAGGAGCGACCCCCCGGCTCGCCCGCACTCACCTGGCAGGCGGGAGCGCTGGGCATCCCCGCGCGGCGCGTCCGGCTGCCCTTGGCAACACTTGGGCACGCGCCAGCCTCGGGATCCCGCGCGGGCATGGGGGCGATGTAAAGCCAAATCCCCGCCCACAATCGCCCCCGCTCTCGCCGTGCAATGCAGGGCTACCGCCTCCGCGCCCGTAAGCGGGCTGAGTCCGTGGGGCTGGCGGGGCCCGGGCAGGGAGCGCGGAAAAGGGGAGAGGGAGCGGCACCCCGCCTAGGCCCTCGGCGCGGAACGGATCTTGCAAGGCTATCCGGGCCTGTTTCTCAACCAGGGGCTCGGGACCAAAAGTGGGGCGAGGTCCTGAGCTAACTTTGCAGAGGGATTTTCCTTCAAAGGAAAGTGATATGGGAAGCTTTCCTGGTTGCAGTTAGTTACTTTGTGAGCGCTAGGTTTTGTACTGCGAGGTAGTAAATTATAAGTCTCTATTTACTTCCTCTTTGCCATTTAGGATTTGGGTCAATCTTCTCATGCCCCCCAGTGTGGGGGCAGGGTGAGGTGCATGTGGGGCAGGGGACCCGAGGCAGCCTGGAGCTCTGCCATTTTGTGGACCTGCTCTGGTTCTTCTATGCAGGTAGTCCTTGACTTACGTTTCAAATTACGATGTTTCACGCTTACAGCGTTTATAAATTGGCATCCTGTTTCAACTTTCTGACCTCTTTCGACTTGACAACACTTGATCCAATGCATCACCATCCCAGCGAACAAGTTCGCTGCATCACTGATCTCCCTGGAGAACAGCTGTCCAAACTTCCTTGGACACTTTCTTTAAGAAAGCAGACAAGACTCCAGAAAAACCTGCAGCCAAGACTCCTGAGAAGACTCCAGCCAAGAACCCTTTAAAAAGTCCAACCAAGAGCCCTTCAAAAAATCCAGCAAAGTCACTTCAATGAATTCCTTCCAAATCAATAGGATTGCTATTTACAATTTAACTACGTTAATGTAGCTATATTACTCATCTATAATTGGTCAAGTACAAAATTCCAGGGTATTTTTAGTGAAAATTGGGTATCAGGCCTTGGTTCAGGATCCAATTCCCCATTTATAGCACTGTTTCTTATGAGAAAATTGGTTCCAAGTTACAATGCTTTGACCCAAGACACAGCTTTTAGGAACCAATTGTGCCTTAAGTCGGAGGACTGCCTGTATTCTTTTTGAGGTGTAGAGACCAGAACTGGGTACAGTATTTGAAGTGAGGATGCACGATGGATTTATAAAGGGGCATGGTGATGCACAAAAGTTATAGAGAGGTGCTTTGCATCCATAAAGGTTAAGAACCACTGATGTTGAGCTTTAACACATGCTCCACTGGGGCCTAGGGGGCTGTTATTACAGCCATTATTGCATAGCCCTGTCTCTATCTCATATAGTCCCTCAAAAATCAATGAGAGGGCAAAGTCTAGAAATCCCTACTGAACTTGGTCCCTAAGATTCCTGCTACATATTACATATATTATGCAATTAATTGGTTAATTATGAAATAAATTTAGAGCAGCCACACTTGCAAAGTAATCACTACACCATAATAATGACAATCTTGCTGTAAAAAACAGCTAAGCAGCCACAAAGTTAGTACTTGAAAATGTGTAACAACTTTATAGCTGATTTCTATCCAGTTTTAATTTGAATGTGTAGGAGGGCCAACATTTAGAGACATTTTCTGCAACTGGAATACAGCCACTACATATGAAACTTATGCCTTTCTTCACTATATAGAACTACATTGTGAAAGTTTGCAGAACATGATTAGTCTCCCTTGGGGGAGGGCAGGGGGAGGAATGTCTTCTTCTTGTAGAAAAAATGGTGCCATTCCTTACATACAGTTTCTTCCCAGGACAGTTTTCATCAGAAGAAGAAAACTTGGATGTGCGCAAACAGGAAAGTGTAGGGGCAGAATCATTTTTTTTAAATTCTTTGTCCCTTTGGATTCGCGTCTGAGACCACAAATACACCGAGAACCACCCTTTCTTATGGACTTCCATTACTGTTCGAGGCAACCTATGTTGCCGCTAGACAAGGTAATCAGAGTCTTAAGTGCTTTCTTTTGTTCCTTGGCCAACCATTTTTTTCAAGACAACACTATAGTTAGTCACCAAAAGCATTACAAGATGAGCAACAATGCTTTCCTGATGTCCAATTTGCATTGAACTGTGTTAGAGCTGCAGAGTGAGGCAATTTATTGGCCCTCCCATTTCTCTGCTGTGCTGGAGATGCCAAAATGGAACTAGCCTAAAGAATACTATAGCAGATACTGATGCCCATCAGCTAGGACATGATATCCCACTGCTCTTTTGGATACCAATAGGGATGAAGAGAGAGACAGTCAGATATCCTTGACTAGATTAGGGCAGAGCCAGCTTCTGGATGGCATGCGGATCAGCATCTAGTGCTTTGGCCCTACTTTGCAATGGGAGTGTATTTGCTATTCCCTCCAACAGAATCCAAACTTGCCCTTTGAGCTGAAGCTCTCCTTGGAACATTTTGTAACTTGAGGAGTTTCCCCTACAGTTCTCCTCTCTGAGCTGCATGACTTTGCCAGCCTCTGGTCTTTGAGATGTCAGTTAGGTGGAAACAACCTATCTTGCTAAATTATCTTGTGACTTCTTGCCTGGCCATTTTCATTTAGTCATAGCAGGATTTATGTCCTGACTGGGCAACGGCCTATTGCCTAGCGGTTTCCTGGGCAACCCCAGGTGAGGCCCATAGACCCCATCACACGCCTTAATTCACTGTGCTATTCTCGTCTTTTTTTGCCATTTTTGACTTAAAAGGCACTAGTGCCACAAAGAGAAAAGGAAGACCTAGGACAAGCTGGACCACCAACATCAAAGACTGGATGGGATTACAACTGACTGATTGTACAAGGACTGCAAAAGACTAAGAAGAATGGAGGAAAATTATTATTACATCAAAGGAGTCCCAGTGGTTGGTGCAGCCTTGGGACTGACAGATTGTCACTGAATGGTGATTGAATGAAGGATTTGTTCCCAGGATAAAACATTCTTTTCTTGAGTACATGAGAGAAGGCAGCATTGAGGCCAGAGTGGCAAAATGAATCTTGGGTCCTGTTTAAGAGGAGCATGGAGGCTGATTTTAATACTTGCATTGGTTCCTCGGACTGTCAGGTTTTAGGCCAGGGATAGGCAAAGTCCGGCCCACGGCAGACTCCATTTCCCAGCAACCCCTGCCCATATTGCTGTGGCTGGTTTCTATGGAGACCCCAGTAGTGGCAGGGCTGTGACAGTATGGGGCTAGGGTTTCCAAGGAGACCGGCCCCAGCAGCACTGGCAGGGCAGTATGGCTGGACAGGGAGTTGCTCTGGGGCTGGGATCTTGTGGTGGTGACAGCAGGGTCCAGAGCTGCGGCAGAGCCATGATCTGCTACCTGCGTGCCTTGGGCAGGCGTGTGCAGGCAGTGGATCGTGGCTCTGTCCCATGCTGCCACCACTGCAAGATCCCAGCCCTGACTCCAAAGCAGCTCCCTGCCCTGCTGCATGCCCTGCCAGCACTGCTAGGTCCAGCCTCTATGGAAAACCTGGCCCCACAGCATCATGGCCCCCTTGCTGCTCGAGTCTCCACAGAAACTGGCCGCAGTGATGTGGGCAGGGGCTGTTGGGAAATGGAGTCTGGCCACTAGCTAGATCTGCCATTTTGCCCACCTCTGCTTTAAACATTGGGAGAGTTGCTGAACTTGGGGCCTCACGTGCCTCCCTTCTGGTGCAGGGAATAGAAGCATTGCAAACTGCATACTGGAATCACAAGGTGTAGACAACACCTTGTCCAGTGTCTCATGACCAAGGGGCAGGAGGCAAACCTCTTGAAACCTCAGAACTCAGAGCTATAAGGCTTGGGATCCAAGATGGTCCTGATGAAGGGCTGAGAAAACTATCCCATAGTGCACTAAGTTAGCTATTTACAAGAAAATAATGAGCCTGACTAATGAAGGACCTAGAGTGAGGATATAAAGGTGAGCTTTATTTGCTCTCTGAGGTGGCTGAGAAGGAACTGAGGCAGTCATAATAATGATTTTTTTCTTCTGTCCAACAGCTTTTCAAGAGAGTTCTATTCAGTGCCATAGCTACAAATAAACTGCACAGAAGCCCCCAGAGAAGAGAATCTTTTATCTGCGCTTTATTTAAATACAGCCCTTATAGAGTATTCTAATTCTAAAAAATGAAGCTATTCATATATGCATTGGCAAAAGAACTATGATCAACTGCATATTATGTTATAGTTTAAAAAAATCATATTGAATATGGATCAGTAATAAAATTGTCTTAGGCCAGGAATGACCCATGCCCCTGGTGGCTGGGGGAGCACGGTGGGAGTGATGAGCTCCCACAGACACCACGGGTGCTGTCAGCAGCCGGGGGTGGCAAGCGCCACGCAGGAGTCAGTGACTACCTACAGGTACCACCCGCAGTGGTGGCAGCCAGTGGGGATTGCTGACTGCCCACAGATGCCACTGGTGGTTTTGGTGGCAGGGTGGCGAGCAGTGACTGCCCTCAAGCGCCACCAACAGTGTCAGCAGCACCTTTTTGTAAGGGGTGTACTGCCATGCTCAGGGGATGCATGAACGTGCACCCATGTGCACCACCTACATGTCACCCCTGTCTTAGACAGCCAGGAAGTGCTTATTTCTTCTATCCAATAATAATTGATAGTGATTATTATTAAACATGAAGCTAAACTGCTAAAATCCCCACTCAGAACTTCTTCACAAAATACATTTAGAAGTAGTGAGAATGATTTTGATATTTACTAAAATGTTTACTTTACATTAAATATAATCACATATTATAGATCAGATTCACAGCTGGTTCAAGTTGCTGTAGTTTCAGTGATTTCAGTGGAAACGTACTGAATTTCACCAGTATAAAATATGGCTCAAATTCGTGTAGTTTGTCAACGATACCCAATTTAAAATCTAAATTTGAAGACGGTGACTCTAACCTCTAGTCTGAAAACAAACTCAGCTATAGTGGACAGACCCTTAGATGGCCACCACTTAGAGAAGATCTCAAAAATGACCCTGTAATAGCAGAAATATTTAAAATATGGAGTATATGGTACCTCTACCCTCTTTGGACAAAATATACAAGCAAAGGGAGATAATTCTATTTCTGTATGTTGTCCAAGCTGATAATGCTGGAGACCATGGGAAAGTATTTTAAGTGAATATCTACTTAGATTTGCATTGTCTGTATGATTTTTAATATGCGTTTCTATTTTGTTTTCCAAGTTCAATGTGCTATTGCAAATACTCATATTTTTATCATGACAGATTCTTTTAAATACAGTTTTTTCAGATTTGGGAAGGTAATTCTAATATAGCAACAACAAATCAGAATTTAGTGTCATAACCTAGTTGGCTTAGGAGTTATTTTAACGTATAAAAGATACATGCAATCTGGAGGTATTTTACTATAGAGGTAACTGACTCCCTTGCCTCCTTTCTTCTATGAACCTTCTGTACAATTAACACAGATGGAAATTTAAAGTAACTTCACCTATGTCAGGCATACTACTGTTTTTTTCAGAGCTCTAGCAGATAACTGGCCTGCCATGCTGCAGGCTGCAATAAGAAGACAAAAGATCCTATAATTCTGCTTCTTGACTCCCTGGTTTGCGATTGGCCTAGAGAAGAGTAAAATGAATGAGCAAAAGAAAACAGCTGAGAAGGGATACTTGTAATATACCATGATCCATAGGATCAGCAGTTGTCTATGCATAAGGAGGTCTAGTCAGGTGCCTGATGAATCTGCTTGTACAGAGTTCTGTGACCATCACACTGAGGCCTTTGATGCATACATCTAGGCAGGAGGATCGAGGAGTGGAGGCTGCCCCAGACTCACCATCCCTTCCTTTAGGCCACTGAGACAGAATCCAAAGGCCAGACCAAGTCCAGACGTTTAGTACCTTGGTAATTGTAGCTTCTGCTGAAGAGCAACAGATAAGAACTGCTGCTGACTACCTAACACCTCCATGAGGCCACTTCTTTGTCAGGGTGATATCCTTTAGTCTTTCTGCAACCACAGAGTATGTAATAAGGAATGGGGGAACTAGGATTTTGAGGCACGTTTTACTTGCCTTACTCTGGAGGTTGCAACGTCATGGTATTTTATATGCACTATCCTGCCACAGGTAGTCCCACCATGTTGCCACCAGGCCCTTCTATGACATGCAGTCTATAGCCATATCCAGGACCAGTAATACTCATAGATACAACAGAGAAAGGGACAAAGGGTGACGGTGTGATGGATGACAAGAGCAGGTGCCTTGCCTTGCTTCTGGCGTAGGTACGTTCCTTAAATGTGGGAGCTGGTACTGAAACCTCTCAAGGGGAGACTACAACCTGGTAGACAACTCCCTTTACCCTATCTCCCTCTTGTTTTCTGTACTTCTTCTGCTGCCAGCTATGGAACCCAGTCCAATAGCAGTAAGAGGAAGAGGAAATAAAACTATGAGACAAGGAAAAAGGGCAGATCAGCAAAAGAAAACAAGAGAAGCCATTAACAGATAAATAGGATCAATGGTTGAAGGGCAGGAGTAATTTTAATCCAATTATATCCCCAGAATTTTTGGACAATATGAAGGAAGTGAGGGTGCTTTTGGGGTTTTTTCATTTTTCCCCCCCCATCTCAGGACAGTTGCTTTCTCCTAGATTATTTTTAAAACCTGATATCTGTAAGCAAAACAAGCCACTGGGGTGGTGGGAAAAATTCTCTTTCCTTTCTGTGTTCCATGTATCTTACCTGTCTCCTCCCCTTTGCCTGTTGTTATTTCTTCATGAACATCTGAATTGAACACTTGTTCTTCCTGTTCTGTTTGTTTGATGTGATCCTCAGTCATACTAAAAGAGCTTAGCAACAAGCAGCAGAAGTAATACTGGAGAACAAAATGCTACCACATATGGAAGCACCGCAGAAATTCTCTCCAACAAAGGATGCTTCTTTGTCTAAGCCAGGAGTGCTTAACCTCCAGCCCATGGGCCAAATTTGGCCCATGACTTCATGTCGTACAGCCCATGGGGCTTCCTGTGGGTCTGGAAATTTGGCAGCAGGGGAGCAATAGCACAGCAGCCCTGCTTCCAAAGCTCTGGACCCATAGGAAGCCATGGGCCCTGAGCACTGGATCTATCACCTGATTCCAGTATGCAGGGCCAGGCAGGGATGGTGCTAAGCCCCTGGGCCCAGCCCCAGCACACAGGGAAGGAGAGAGTGGTGCCAAGCCCCTAGGACACAATCCTGGCATGCAAGGGGAGAGAGGGAACAGTGCCAGCCCCCTAGGACCCAGTTCTAGCACCAGAGGGCATGAGGGGGCGGTGGTAGGGCCCAGGGCTTGATCCAGCCTGGAGAAAGGCCCTATGACATTCATCTGGCCTGTGAGTCCAAAAAGGTATAACACAGCAGGTGCCTATACATGTGCTCCTATGTGTTCCAATTAGAATGCATCAGCGCAGACTCAATTCATTGGCATTTTAAATCAGAAGCAAGTAGACTCACACACTGATGAAAATGCTGCATCATCTTGTGTATTCGGTGTCCCACATTTCAAAAGGGCAGCGGGGGTGCTTTAACTAAAGCTTGTTTGGTGAGCTTTAGTTAAGTGTCCTGACCTCTATTTTGAAACATGGAATGCTGAATACATGAAACGCTGCAGCATGCTGGAGCATTCTAACTGGAGTGCTTGGGCAGACCGAATCATTTGAGTCTGCTGAAGCATTCCAATTAGAACGTGCCAGCGTGCTGCAGCATCTTATATATTCAGTACCCCACATTTCAAAATGGCTGCGGGGGCACTTTTAACTAAAGCTTGTCAAAGGAGCTTTAATTAATGCATCCCCACCGCCATTTTGAAATGTGGGATGCTCACTACATTAGATGCTGCAGCATTTTAATTAGAGCAACTCCCAAGAGCCTTTCTAATTAAAATGCCCTCCCCCTTCCTCCAGCAATCCTGGAGCATTTATACAGGCACCCAGTCAGTCTAAGCTGCTTTGTACCTATTCAACAAAAACACTAGCTTCAAGTAAGAAAAGCATGAAAAAGCAGATCACAAATAAGAAAATTATTCTAAAGCTGTAACAACATTACATGTACTAAAAAAAATTCTGATGGAAAATTTGAAGCCATCCTATTGTGTTTATTGTGCTTTAATTTTCTGTACCCACTACATTTATCTCACTGCTCTGATCCAAACACCAACTAGCCCACTTTTACCCCAGCACCCTCTTCTCTGATAGCTCTCATGCCCTCTGCTTTTACTGAAGCAATAGATAAGATGTTGACAGGCCTCTTTACTCTTCAACAAATTCAGTCCACTAGCTCCTCCTTTCTGCCATCAACTGCAGAAAGTACTTAAGCTAGAGCCATCCTGAAGAATTTCCATTAAAGAACTAGTCTTAGATATTTTCCTAGCCCATAAATTTGCCACCTATGCAGGCTTGTTTTTCCCTATACATGGAACTTGAATGTGTATACAGTCCCTTGCCTCACTCATCTCCTACAACTTCTTCCATGCTAGTTTTCATCATGAGCTGATAACATTAACTAGAGGTTACAGCAAGAAGATAAAAGGCAAACCTGGATTCTATTCCCATTTCTGACCTGTCGTCATGTGATATTGGTCTAGTAACATAGATATACTGAAGCATGAAGAAGTTATCTGTTAAGTAAATATATTACTATCTACTTCTAGAGACATTGTGAGAATATTCAACTGTCGGTAAAGTGTTTTCTGATCCTTGGATTAAGAAGTACAGCCTAGATCATTATGTCTTCATAGAGTTCAGGGAAACTATTGCAGTGTATGTCCAATGGATCTCCAAGACTGGCTGACCAGTTTACCCCACCCCTGACAAAAAGAGCTCACCATAACTGTAATAAGAAATTTGATAATAAACTTAAATATAATTTAGATGCAATTTAAAAAAACATGTAACATTTGAGATATGTTTTTTCCCACTGCAGTTCATATTTTAAAATTCTTAAATAAATTACAAATATTTAATACAGGAAGTTCAACAAACTGATTGTAGATCTGAATTACAAAACAAAAAGTGTAATTAAAACAAGTATATTCAAGGATGTATGATCAAACAAATGGTAACCAATTCTCTATCAGTTTAGGATATACTAAAAATAAATAAATGTACAGATAAGCTGCATCTTAGTCTGTCACTATCCTTTGATCCTGACTATTGCATTCACTGAGACCATATTGGAAAGCTGTATAGCTAAATATCAACTGAAAAATCATTTTAATATCATTGATTTAAGTACTAGTGGTGGTACTTGATACTTCATGTAGGTCTTCCTCTTCGTCACTTAAAACTACATCGTGTTCTTTTTCATAGGGAGCAGGAGTCTCAGGTTCTTTTCCTAAACCTGAAGGTTCTCCTTTTTCATCTTCTGTTATATCTGTGTTTGAAGTCACAGGAATGGAACGCCTTGTTTCAGAATTATTTAGTGTCTGTGTATGAAAATAGATAAATGATTGGAAAACTATTGTGGCCGTGTTAAATTTAAATATCTAAAGTATCTTCAGAAATTTTAATAAAATTGCTTTTTTGTAATCTGATAGTTTTGAAGGCCAAAAAAAGGAACACCATGATAATCTGACATCCTGCATTTACACAGCCAACAGAAGTATACCCAGTAATTCTTGCATTTAAAACTTCTGATTGAATTATAACAACCCAGACAATGAAATTGGGAAAACTGGTTCTTCATCTGAAGATCTCCTTTTCAGTAAGTTTTTTTCCTCTAACATTCATCCTAAATTTCCCTTCTTAAGCTTCATCCCATTACTCTTGGTTGCAGTCTATGCTTTTATTTGGCTAAGATAAACAGCTACTCATCCTCCTTCGTATTTACAAACTTTTAAACTTCTCAGAATCAATCTTCCCAATAATTTTTATGTTCTTTTACAGTTTCACTCCCTTTATCTATACATTTTTGTTAAATTGCCTAGCCCTTATGTGCGTATCAAAGAAAGCCTTTACTTACAAGAGCAGGTTAACATCCGTACAAGTAATAAATCTTGCTTTAAAATCATCTTTGAGTAAAATGAATAAGCTGCTTTGGAACCAGAGACCAAACTCAGGCCAAGTTGGGCTCTCTTTTGCTTGCCCTATTTCTGGCCTCAAATTTTTTCCTCATGTCTGCCCATTGGGCCAGTTCCAACAGGAGAGAGTAGAGGATACTCTCAGCTATGCCTCAGCCACAGCTTAGGGCACCGTTGTGGGAAGTAGGAGGTCTGGAATGAAAGGGTTTAAATCCACAATGTCCTGGGCAAGTGCCCCAACTCTTACAGAAGAGGGAGGATTTCCTTAATACTGAAGTCAATGCTGCTGTTTATTAGGTAGATAGTCATTCAGGTTCTTAGCTTCACTAAAGGCCTCTCTTACACCATAAGGCTCAGATAGAAGCATTTAAGCACCAGCAAAAACTTTCCAGTGAAAGAATGGAGAACTATTCGATTCCTGTACAAAACAGGATCTCCCTCTGGAGATGCACCAAAACCCCATAGGAAGAACAGGAGAGCTATACAAAGTCCACAGGGGAAGAAGGGTCCCTCCCTTTTCCTGGTCAAGTTGTCTGAGAGAAAAGAGGCATCTTTTCAGAGACATCTTCCTATTTTAAAAGGTAGATACATTATTTTTCAATGTATGCATGCATGCATACATAGCATCTTCTTGCCTTGTACAGATAAAGTAATTCAGATACATACTGTATGTATTAGTTTAGACAAAGGTTAAAACAGTTTTCAAGGGACATATCAGGACCCAAGTGAGTGATGTGACTGACATTATATCCAGTCACCCTTGACCTCCCCAGACCAAATGGTCAGTTGCCCATACACAGAGTCAACTGGGAGCAGTCTTCAGTGTGTCTGGAGTGAAATTCAGACTTATATTTCCAGATTCTGTTGTGAGACACCTTAACTACTCTACTGCCAGAGTAACTTTATATGTCTAAGATGCTTTTTTTTTTTTTTTTAAATCTAGACAGTACTGATGCAAATGAATGGGTCAAAATATGGTAAGAGAGGTTCACAAAGAAATCAAACACCCATCTCCTTGGAAAATGCCCAATTGCTTTCTTCCAATATTCTGGTACTTTGCCAGTCTTTTCATCTTTTCCAAAATGACACTGGAATATATGCAAGAGACATTAAGAAGGTACTAATTTTATAGGCTGCCTTTTAGTTATAACCACACTTTAATCCGAGTACTACAAAACATTTTATTGCAGCCTTCAACATTCCAGCAGAAGACTGGACTGAATGTCTTTTGCTGGAAGGGTTTTGTATGAATAACTTGGTTTTACACTGTCTATATCAGGCCAGTTACGGAATAAGAAATACAACCAATTTCCTATGATCCAACACTATTTAATTAAAAAATTTGAATCACTGAACAGTAGATTTTAAAGACTAATGCTTCTCTTCATATCAAGAATGGTTTTAAATTAAAAGATTAACATAATTCTGTTTACTTCAATGGAGAACTTAGTGTAAAAGTTTTTGAACTGGCTTAAACATTATTATCAATTTGAGAAATATTTTGAGTAATTCCTATATGCACACATTTTCTAAATGCTCACACACTCGCACTCTTTGAGGAATACCAAAAGAACCAGGAAAAGCTTTCCAAATCAGCAAAATTTTTTTTAAATTGTCTTAAAAGATTAGTAGAAACAATAGCAACCAGGGCAGAAGAGGAAAAAAAAAACACCCAACAAAAAAAAAAAAAAAAAAAACCCAAACAGTAAGATTGTACTAATATTTTAATATAGGTATGTGTCTATTTTAGCTTCATGTAATAAATTATGAAAAATGTTCCTACATGCTTCAAATAAAGATGTTTTAGCACAGAAATAATCATTTTGGTATAGATGCACTCATTCTTTCACTTACCCCTTCTGAAATAGATGATGACCCCCAAGGTATTATACTGCTTGTTATCTCACAAACAGAGGCATGAATAATATTTTTCTTCTCTTGTACTGCTGTTTTCTTCAGCCGGGGAATGAAAGCAAGAATACCTGCTGCTCCAACAGAGAAAAGCCCAGGGACTACAAACCCAATGTTGTAACTCCCTAACATGTCATATATCCAGCCTGAAAAAAAAAAAAATTCCAGTTACATGCAAATCATTTTTTTTTTTTTTTTTTTTTTTTTTTTTTTTAAGAGCATGTATTTTCCTTCATGTTCCTCTTTACAACCCTGGAGCACAGTCATGAGCACCACAGAAAAGTCAGAGAAGCCTAAAAATAAATACAAGCACTTTTAATCTATATAACATATACAGAATTGCCAAACTTTGTGGGAAAACATCCTCACATTTATTAGAGATGTTTATGGTGGGCCCAACAGATAAGTCTGTAAATCCATTACAATAAACTTTACCTCGTGATGTGTGAGAGAAGGGCACTCATGTCACTGATTTGCTTGTAGAATGACAGCACAAGAGGCAATGGAAGCATACAGTAAAAAAAAAAAAAAAAAAAAAAAAAAAAAAAAAAAGGTTTTTTTGGGCAATAAATTTTTTAATTTGTGGGTTGTCATAGATTAAGGACAAACCCACAAAAGTTTTGCAGTGACTGATTTTACAAGAGACCAATCGAGTTGAATTCAGTTAATTTTTTTCAAAAAAAAAAAACAAAACAAAACAAAACATGGGACAACACTGCCTTGTGCTAGATTTTGCTGCTTAAAAATAAGCCTGTGGGACTAAGATAGTCACCAAAAAGAGGGGAAGTGGCACTGGGGAGTCCGCCTCAGTTTTGGGAAGAAACATGCAGCGAACTGTTTGTCACGGGGGGAGAAAGGCGGAAACTCCTGAGCTCACGGAAGGAGCTAGAGAGACAGAAGCGGGGGGCAGAGCCAAGGGGGAAAAAAAAAAAAAAAAAAAAAAAAAAGGAAGAAAATAAAATTACTCGCCACAGGAGACAAGGAGGGACAGGGACTGCTGGAGAAGCCTGCACACAGCCAGGACGACGCTTTTAATCACCTGCAGATGGCGGGTGACGTCAGCATGGAGCACCGGCCAGCGAAGATAAAAGAACAGACCGCTGCAAGGGAGCGGGGCACGCACATGGCTGCCAGAAGGAGGCTGGACTAACGGAGGCTGCTGGAGGTGCGGAATGACGGAGCTGGATGCTGGCGTGCACCACGGAGAAGTGAGAGAGCCTGGGGAAGAACGGACACCTACATGACGGCAGCGAGTGAGCCGGGGAAAAGCGGGGAGAGTGCCGCGGCAGCGCGGAGGGAGCAGCAGCCCAAGGAAGACCCAGAGAAAGGACTGCAGTCGGGGGACAGATAAGATAAGGGAACAATGAGAGACAGCATAGACCCAGAGAGAGGGGTCCACGCCAGGGAGGACCCAGAGAGAGAGTTGCCCTGGGAGACGACACAGGGCAAGGGGTGATGGGTAGCTGGCCCGGGGAGAGGGGGCTAGTATACTGGGTCACAGGCAGTGACCCAATAGAGCAGCAGAGGAGCGGGGGCCCCGGCATCATGTTAGGCAGTGAGCCATAGTTAAGTTCATGAGGAGTTTTAGTTGCGTTACCCTGGGTTCAAAGGGGCTGAGGCATGGTAGTAGGGGGACTGAGCAAAAGGTGAGCTCATTAGTGGCATGCCTGAGGGAGCACCAACGGAAGCACCCAAGACCCTGCCTGGCAGATAAGGGCGAGGTGAAAGGGGAGAAGGAGCCCTGCAGAAGACCTATACCCCAAGTAGCTGAAGAAGGTAATGCTACAGGAGCCCCACCCTTTGGAAGATCAAAGTCGTGGCAGGCGAGAAAGGGGCAGACCACAGCGCAGGGAAAGAACTCCAAGGCTACCTGTGACGGCAAGCCAAATATCTGCAAACCCTCGGAGCAAGGAAGCCCGAGGCAAGATGTTTGAGGCCCAGCAGCTACACTGTTGTGGAACTTTAATCTTGGTTGTAAAAAGAGATATGGACTGGAACTCCTTTCTCTGGTCAATGAGGAGGAATGACATTTGCTTGGAGCAGCAACTAGCTTCCCTCAGGACCTAGAATTTTAGGAGATTCAGTTGCATAGAAGCCAGAGGGTGGTTTTAAGTAAGGCACCCCATGGGATAAAGATACAACCAATGTCCTTTCCCCAGATAAGAAAAGGATCTAAAAAGGAGGAGACAGTGATGCAACAAGCAAGTGAACCTGCTTTTTTTGTGTAAAGTTTAAGATAGATTCTCTGAAAAGTTCTGAACGATTTTTTAAACAAAACTACGGCTGTCTTACACCACTTTATTTGGCCACCTGAAATACAGCACTTGGTAGCGGAAAGATACTTTCTTATTTCAGAGACACAGTTTTTGGGGGCAGGTGATGAGAGGAGAGTTGAGATGCCACAACAACAAAAGGCCTAGAATACATTCCAAACTGCTACAGAAAAATAAATACCAGTATAATGAATTAGATATTAAAAAAACTTTACATTGAAAGAAATTCAGCTTTATGTTGATGACATCCAACAAGGTCTTTGTACCACTTCAAGGTTCTACTTAACTCTGTGTAACATGGGTTATGTGGGACCTAAATAGTACACAAGCCTCGTGTAGGTAGTTTACAGAAGGGCAAATTTATAACTTATGGTGAATACAGCAGAAAAACACAAAACAAAACAGCTTTACCAAGAAAAATCTATCCAATATTATTTAATGCCATATGAGACCCAAAAAGCAGATAACATAACAGAAGAACAAAAATATCATGTGTCTAGAAAGGGAAAAATGCATATGGCAGCAGTAGCCATATGACAGGAAAAGAGATATTGAATCCTCCCTACCATTCATTCCTCAAAATGTTCCTAGGTCAGTGCTTCACAACCTTTTCTTCAGCATGACCTCATTTAAACAGTGGATATTTTTGCAACCCCAAAATGATACAGACAAGACCAGTGTCTCCTCCCCCTGCAAGCAGCATGGCTGAAGCAAAACCCATAGGGGGAAGGATGTGGGGTGCCCACTTCAGGCTCTGGGCTCCCAACCCTGCTCCCCTCCCTGGCCCAGTGGGCAGGGTCAAGCAAAGAGGTACAGTGCCACTGCCAGAAGCCCCATGCTGGCCACACCACCATGGCAAGGTACCCCCTACTGCTGCTGGGCAGGTAATGGTGGCAGCATAGAGTTTCAATTTCATAGTTGGTAGGGTCAGAAGGAATCTGAGCAGATCAAGCCATGGCAGGAAAAAGTACTGGGGTCAAATGACCCCAGCCAGGTGTTCGTCTAACCTCCTCTTAAAGACCCCCAGGGTAGGAGCCAGCACCACTTCCCTTGGAAGTTGGTTCCAGATCCTAGCCACCCTGACAGTGAAGTAGTGCCTCCTGCAATCTAGCCCGAATCCACCCTCTGCCAGCTTGTGACCATTATTTCTAGTCACTCCTGGGAGTGCTCAGGGGAACAGGGACTCCCCTAATGCCTGCTGCTCCCCTCTGACTAGTTTGTAACAGGCCATTGATTCCCCCCTCAGCCTTCTCTTGTGGAGGCTAACAGGTTCAGGTCCCTTAGCCTCTCCTAGTAGGACCTGCCCTGCTGCACCCGATCATGTGAGTGGGCCTCCTCTGGACCCGCTCCAAGTTGTTCACATCCCTCCTGAAGTGCGGTGCCCAGAACTGGACCCAGTACTGCTACTGCGGCCTGACTAGTGCCACAGAGGGGGAGGATCACCTCCTTGGACCTGCTCAAGCTGCATCTGTGGATGCATCACAAGGTGTGGTTGGCCTTCCTGACCACATCCCCATGCTGTCAGACCATGTTCATGCTGGCATCAATAATGACTCCAAGATCCTTTTCTGCCTCTGCATTGATGAGAAGGAAGTTCCCCAGCCTGCAGGTATGCTGCTGGTTCTTCCTCCCCAGGTGCAGCACCTTGCACTTGTCAGTGTTGAAACCCATCCTGTTCTCATTCACCCACCCCTGTAACCTGTCTACCCCCTGCTGCTGCCAGGCAGGCAGGCGGTGCTTTGCCATGGTGATGTGGGGCTCCTGGCAGGGGCAGCAAGCCTCCCTGTCCTGCTCTGCCCTCCCATGCTGGGTCTTGTACACCGGGCCATGGAGGCCCTAGGGGGAAGGCAGTAGGGTGAGGAGTCCCAAGCATGTAGTGGACAGCTTGCATCTGTCCCTGCCCCGTAAAGAAGTCTGGGGGACATGTGCCCCCCCTATACTATTCTCCTCAGGAGTGTGTGCAGTAGTGGGGAGCTAGCCCCAGCCCCATATGAACTGCCTGTAGCTTCATCCTGCTCCAGCAGGTTCTATATTTTCACCCTGGCCCCAAGCTCCAGGTGGGCAGTAGCCCCAGCCCCACCCAACTTCCTCCTCCCTCCCTGCCCTTGGGGTCCTCAGTATGCCCACCCCTCCACAGACTTATCTGGAGAGCTGTGGGAGCTGCTCTCTATGCCACATGCATGTGTATGCTTGCACATGCATGTGGCGTGCTCTGCCTGATCACCCTTCTTTTACTCCACCCAGCCTCAAGCTGTCCCTTGCAGACTGGAACTCTGCCAGTCTGCAAGAGAAACCCACTGTTTCCTGCTTTTTTTCCCCCCCCCGTGATTTTCATCAGAATCAGTCAACACTGCTGAGTATCTTTGCAACCCCCTTTTTTTTTTCTTTTTTTTTTTTAAAATCACTGCAACCCCAAATAGGGTTGTGACCCCAAGGTTGGGAATCACTGCCCTAGGTAGAGAAGCACAGGACCATCTAAACTATTAGAGGCCAAGGATGCGTGGGGGGGGGGGGGGGGGGTGGGGGGGGGGGGGGGGGGGGGGGGGGGGGGGGGGCGGGGGGGGGGGTGGGGGT
>JAGPOW010003648.1:25428987-25444317 GCA_030014935.1 Caiman crocodilus | reverse complement strand
CCCCCCCCCCCCCCCCCCCCCCCCCAAAAAAAAACAAAACAAAAAAAAACCCTTCTATATTGCTAGCAATGTTATTAATTGTTTTAGGAAAATACGTTGTTTTAATATGGATAAACATTTAAATATTAGCACTGGCAGAGAATCAATATTTAGGACTATCTTCATATATAACTTCATGTTAAATAACTCACCTGCAAATGGTGGGCCAAAACAACTAATTGCATTGACAGCCATCATAAAACCCCAAGCAACTGGCATTTTCTCTGCTCCCATTAAATCAAAAGTCAGCACAGGCAAAAGAACATAGTTTCCTGCATCGAAAAATCCCAGAAGGGTGCCAAAGGCAATTAGAGACGTAAGTGTTTTACAAAAAGGTATAAGCAAGAATAACACACCTGAAAAACAAAACAAGAAGTTAAGATAGGCTTAGCACGGCACGTGCTTGGACTTGTGGATGAAATACATGTGCTGAAAGGAACAGATGAAGACTGCGCTTCCTATCAATAGCTAGTTGATTGCTCTCCAGTCATTTTGATATAATCTCATTGTACATTAAGAATTATACTTACTCTTACATAGCAGCATCAATGTCTAACACTTTCTACCTTCTTCAGCTAGCTAGGACAGGAGGTTGAGTACCCCTGCCTACAGGCTAAATGCTACTCATGGAGCCATAGATATCTGGCCCATGGAGCTCCCCATAGATCGGGATATTTGGCAGCAGAGGAACAGAGGCAATAAATGTGGCTACCCCCCCCTGCTGCCAAATTCTCAAATCCCAAGCCCCATGCAGCAGATTGGGGACAGGTCATGTCTTCTCTGCCACCCCCGTGGCTAGATGAAGCTGAGCCACACTCTTCCCAGCAGGGTAAGTGGGGCTGGGCCATGCCTCCTTTTTCCCCCATGGAGCCAGGTTGAAGCCAGCTCAAGCCTCCTTCCTCTTGTGGGCCAGGCTGGGGCTGGGCCATGCCCCTTTTCCCCTGCAGGGCTGGGCCATGCCCCCTCCCCTCCATGGAGCCAGACTGGACCTGGAATGTCCCTGTACCATATCAGGACCATCAACCAGATCTGGCCCTTGGCTAGCCTAGGCATTACCCATCAGGCACACTGGCCAAAAAGGTTGAGCACTACTGAGCTAAGAGATTCCATCCTGCAGTGATGGATGGTGACCCAGTCGTATTTATATATGGTTTTATCTTCTCTCATCCAAACTACATCACCACAACACACTCGTCTACAAAACTTTTAAGAAGCTACTCATACAAACACTGCTTAGAACTCTTTAGTAACACAAGCTACCTTGTGTAGATCACAGCTATTCTCTACTCTGCACTGGTTTCCTACAGAATATCAAATAAAATTCAGGTTATCAATCATTTCTTTTAAGGAGCTAAAAGGTCTGGACCCAAGCATACCTAAAAGACTGCTTTAAGCTTCAAGATGGTCACTAGCTTAATTCATTCTAGGAATTTCCCTTCTGTTCTATGCATTTTCTACGAATCTGTGCATTTCCCTTCTGTGCTAAAGAATGCCTTGCATTTGTAAGCTTGTCTGACTATATCAGCTATGCAGTTGGTCCAATAAAAAATAAGATCCTAAGAAATCCTTGCCTTCTGTTCTTCACAAATTAAAAGTTACTGATAAATAACAATAGCACATGAATTCCAAGTTATCTTTTATTTACTATGACATTCCAAATAAATCAAGCTCCTTTCAAATGACTTTCTTCTATATAAACAAATTACCTAGTTTTTTTGAGGGACTCCTTGGAAAGTAATTTGAAAGATTACTATAACACAGCTCTTTCAGCTCATTCATTTTAAGCTGACTTTTCTCATGGCTAGGTAGCTGGTATCGTTTTATTATAGTGTTCAAACTATATATTACTTCAGATACATTAGTAGACTTGCATAGTTGCCATGAATATCCAGTAGGGGGCAACTGTGCACAACCTGAAGCATGTAAACAACCTATTATCAAAATATTAAAAAAGTGTATTAAAAGAACGAAAAGTAGCTTTCCAGTTAGGAAGATCCAGAGCAGTTTGCATCAGTTTTGGCAGGAACATTTTAAGAAGATGAAAACAAAAAGTTTCATATAAGGGAAATAAAGGAATACACATGGGCACGTGCCACATATGGGCACGTTGGCACCATATGACCGACTCTCCAGATGAAATACCAAGGGATTTTTAGGCTCAAAGACATCCTGATCTCATGCTCCTGAAAATGAGAGCCTGAGATCAGCATTCAGGGTGCCTCTAAATGACCTGCTAATTGCCAGGCTTGGGCAAATGTGAGAAACACAATGTAGCAGAGGCTTGTTTTTCAGAGGCTCTGGGCTCTGCAGGGTAGACATATCTTTAGGAAATGTCTGAACAGTTTATTCAGGCTTTATTCAGTGCGCAATTCCTCTGCCTGGTTTTTCTGTCCTGTGACATGCAAATATAAGCAATGCCATACTGGGTTAGACTAGTATCCCATCTAGTCCAGGGGCAGTAGGAGATGCTTTAGAGTCAAGACATGAGAAGGGTAGGTGATTTATCCCCATCATATCCTCCCTGGGCATCTATCATGATTGATTTAGGGATGTCAGAGGATACATTCTTAACTGTCTGAATAGTTATTAATTAATCTATCATCAATGAATAAAGCATTTGGAAGCATCTCTGGTAAGTAGGAATTGGGCTTGGATACATCTCGAAATCCATCTCTAAATGAAGACAGTATTTTGAGAGCCACCGAACTAAAAAAGTTCCTGAGGTTGTTGGTTACCAAAGTTCAGTGTGAGACTCAAAAACACGATTTGCAAAAATAGGTAGTATCAAAGCTAGTCCAAAAGACTACAGATGATATTCACAATGCTTTTTCTTACAACAAATGAGATAGTAATATCCCTATATCAATGAAAATATCCAAATCATATAGTTGTTACCTTTTTCTAAAAAAGGTTTGCCAATTCTCATAGTGACCATATTGACGTTTCCCCCTAAGAGCCAGACTGAGCTGGAACACTGCTTTTTATTATCAGGAAGTAACTGGAATTAAACCCCTCCCGTCTAATGCAGTGGCCTGGGCTTGAGGACACTCTTTGCAGAAGGGAATGGATTTCCTGAAGTCTGTTCTGATAAGGTGCCCAAGAGTACTGTTGAAAGTGAAGTTGAGGGCAGAGGCAGGGCACCTGGAAGGTTTTGTGAACCTCAGACTCTGTAACTTTACCAATAAATATTCATTTGCCTGAAATGATAAATTAAGGATAAATCTTACTATTTGCCTTTAACAAAAAGATCCTGGCAGAGGACAGAAAAGTTGACTAGATGCTTTGGAATCCTTCAAAAAAATCATTTGAATATTGAAGCGTGCTAAAATGAACAACAAGAACCTCTGCTCAAAGAGAACACATTTCACACTGGCATCAGGGTTTGCCCCTAAACTTTTATTGGCCCTGTACCCATGGCTCAGATGGAGAGTATAGTTTCTATTCTGTAAGATACATATAAAGCAGCTGTGGATATGCCTGCATTAAAATCAGAACTTGGTAATGGATTCTAAAATAAATTAGCAGCTTTTTCATAAAATTTAAGTCTTCTTTCTGAAGAAATGGTGATTCGCTACATTTCTAAGCAAGCAACCATTATTTTATCAGTGAAACTTTTACATTACTGAAGTACAGCAGTAGTAAAATGGAATCTGTTAACATATTCTGCAAATACCGTTGTTCTGATTCTGCTATAAACAGTAGACCTCAAATGTCTTTAACCCATTTTCCTTGTGCTTCTTCAGTTTCAGTGAGAACTTGTTACACGTTTTACCATTCATTGCGAGAGCAGAGGAAAGGTTCTGACAAGAGAAATGTAATCAACTGTATTCTATTTGCCCTTTTTAAGGGACAACAGCATATCACTAAACAAAATAACATGTGAATTGAAAACATACCTACATGTACCAGGATTCTGTCACCTTTACTCAGGAGTAGTAATTTGGTATAAACATATTCCCATCAAGTCAACAAGACTATTTGTTAAATAAAGTTAGTCAAATGTGAAGTGTGGCAGAATCGGTCTCCAAAATACTTAATTTTGCAGAAACTGAACAACTATTACAAAAAACATGTAATACAAGCAACAAGAGCGCGCATTCATAAAAATTACAGAAACTATATTTACCTTTTAAAATTTTTTTTACAGTCATTAGCAATTAAGCAAGGACACAGTAATTTAAATAAGCTACTGATAGAGTTCTGTAACAAAGTATGACGGATTCGCCACTTTATCATAGAGAATGGTAGTGCAACTCCATTTCAAGAGCCACCAACAAAAAAAAAAAAAAAAAAAAAAAATCAGAATATATATAAAATACAGTGTAGAATGACTGCCATTTTAAAAACATTTTCTTATATTTAATTTGGATGATGGAAAAAACTTACCAACACAAAATACAGATGCCTGGTTAATAAAGAGACGGTTAATATTCTCCGAATCGCAAATCTTTCCGAAAAAAAGACAACTAAGCAGGCTGCTTATTCCAGTTCCTACCATAATATATGGTGCGTCATCCAATGAAATGCCCAAGTCATTCGCAAGCTTCATCTGTAAATACCAGTATATCAATTAAATAAATAAATACAGTGCTACTTTCCAAAGACTCATTTGCATATGCACATACAGACTTGTCATATTATTCCAACCATTTTCCATTAAAATGGTTTAAAAAAAAAAAAATAAATAATTGACAAAATACTGTTTCATAGTTCATAAAACACTTCTTTTCCTTTAAATGCTTTAGAAGTTGGAAGCATTTATCTGTACTCACGTATTAGGTCCCATCACACCTTTACCTGCATGTGTATAGGGGGCCTAATAATTGATAGCAACTCAGTTTCCTCCAAGCCTTTTGGAGGAGGGCCAGAATATGAACCACTACCGTCCATGAAAGACTATAAAAGCTTCACTCCCTAAACCAGCAGAATTCAGGAAATCTGCTGGAGAAAGACTTCTTGTCTCTGCACTGCTGACTAGGCCACCAATGCTAATACCAAGACATGCTTCTTAATGCATCTCAACTATGGGTTTAATTTCACAACACAAAGGTAAACACCAGAAGATAAGAACTATTTTAGTTAAAGGACAATGTTGGCACAAGACAAAATGGTTATTAACTGGATGTGAATAAATCTGACCAAAAATTAAAGGAAAGAGTATCTAAACATCAGGAGTGTCTAACCATTCCAGTCCTATTTTTCAAATTTACTGTGGTGACCAGCAAATCCTGATCTAAGCTGAGATCTCTTGTTTCTACTCTAGTAGAAATATTGGGTCTAGTATTTTAGACCCCAAAATAATCAGTGTAATATTTTATTCTCAAATGGAGAAAAAAAAAAAAAAAAAAAAAAAAAAAAAGTGGTATATTGAACAGGTCCCTGGACCCCAGGCTCTCACAAGACAGGATTAATCCATTTGTTAGCTTATTCAAAGCTAACATACAGGTACTTCAGAAGAAAATCATATTAAAATCCAACTACCAAAGAATCTTGTACAATTGAAACTATGCAAGTCATGTTGAGTTTGTGTATCTTTGTTAATAAGTCCACATTCTTTCGAATACAAGTAATTATAATCTCTTGCTTTTCTAAAGGACAGCTTAATCATCACAGGAGGATACTTAAAAAGCAAAACATACATGAAATATCACTATTAAATCAATGTAATTTCCATTCTGATTACTATTCTTACCATATGAACAAAAGGTATGAAGAATCCAAATTTTGCTAACCCAAGAGCGCACACCCAGAGCTCAAAGACACTGTTCTTCCATAATCTTAGATCAACTATAAAACCTCTTAATGGTGATGTCTGAAAGTTTTCAACAACACTTGGATGTCTTCCTTTAAGAAGGAAAGTTAAAAGAAAAAATGTAGCTACAATTTTTGTAAATATTTCATTACCATTTTTACCCAAGACTACTTTGAATTTAAGATGACTTCATAAGATGATTATTAGATTCTAGACAAGGAAAATCATAAATTTGTTTTAATGTTCCATTTCTAGAACCTAGTTATTGGAGGGTCATTTCAAATTAATTGCCCTTACCTTGAGTGGGGAAAAGCAGTAGCAGGGGGCAAGTGGCAAGGAAAGTAGCAGCTGGGGGTAGGTTATGCACCCCTGCTACTTGCTCCCCACAAGTGCCTGCACCCCTAGCATCTGCCCCTCCCACCCTCCCCACTCCTGCCCATCCCCCTCTCTGGTGCCTGCACCTCCATCACCTGTTCCTCCTGCTACTTAGTCCCTTTTCATCTGCCCCCTGACCCCTTTCCCTCACCAGTGCTTACCCTTTGCAACTGCTCTGGCTCTGTCTGCCCCCCCAGGGCATGGAGCACCTGGGGTATGGAGTAGCACTGGTCTGGCCCCAGCCCAGGGCAATTAACACTAGAGTAGGGTGGGGCACACAGGGGAGGGGGTATATGGTATAAGTAGTACAGGGAACTGGCCCATGGTGTGGGAGCAACGGGAGCATGGGGAAAGGGGTATCCAGAACAGGTGGGAGTAGGGGGAATGCAGGGAAGAGGCCACATAAAAAAGTGAGGGGAGCACAGAGAAAGAGGGTACCTGGTGCAAGGGAGAGCATGGAGAAGGAGATACACAGAGTAAGCTGAAAAGGGCTTGTGGGTGGGAGTCCACAAGGACAAAGTAGTTGCTACAGCATAGCATACCCTTTCACTGGCATTCCTCCCGCAGCCGTATGCACTTCACCCTGCCACCCTGGCTAGTACTCAAATTTAAGATGAATGTTCCCCACCCCCACGTTGGATAATGAAAGAACCTCATCTTGGATTTGAGAAAATATAGTATGTAGAGCTATTGTGAATCTTGTTCTTATTGGTTCATGATTTTTTTTTCTAAAGTCTGAGACCATCAAAGTAGTTTCTTAGGTAAAAAAACAGATGCAAGTATAAGATAATTCATACAGTCCAATAGAGGATAAGCTTAATCTTGCAGTAGCCAAAGTATGTACATATATGCCAGACTTATCAATAAGCAATGGCAAAATTTTGAAGACCCACTAAACACCCTGCATTTCTCATGTTTCTCTACATGCTTAAGTAGTTAAGGCAGATGGAAGATGAAAAACTAAATTATCAGGGAAATGTTTCATCTTAAGTTTGGAGCACTGCTTTGTATCTCTTCAAGTTGTTCCCCAAATTTCTTAGCCACAGCCCATGTTTCTCCTTGTTCCAAGTCTTCCACTAATTTCCCTGTCCCTGATTCCCATGCCCCCAGTTCACTATTTACAGTCCTCACTTCTAGCTTAGATCTGCTGCTATAACATTAGTCTGAAGTCAACAGCAAATCAGTTCATATTTGTAAATATTTCATATAAAGTAAAATATAGATCACTACACACAATGAACACAGCTTGAAATTAATGTGGCCTTGCCACAGATGCAAGTAGTGCTACCCTAGAGAAAGTAAGCAACAAAACTTTTGAGGGACTATTTTTTTTTTTTTTAAATGCATCCAGAATGGCATTTACCCAAAACTTAAAATTTTACTTTTTACATTAAATCCATGATGGGGGCTATACCAGTCTTGATTAAAATGCTGAAATAAACTGTTTATTTTTTTTTTTTTTTTTTTTTTTTATTTACAATTATGGACATGCAATAAGGGTGGGGGGAAAGACTTGTACGGGTCCTTTCTGTGGGTAGAACTGGCTGCAACTAATAAGAGAAAGGGAAAAAAAAAATAAATGAAAAAGAAACAAAATACTATTTATCTTGCCATCTTTAAGCACAGGGTTTTTGAGCCATGAAAAAACAAACAAACAAACAAACAAACAACCAACCCACCCAAGCTTAGAATCCTAAAGATCAACCACATAAATACAACAACCTTTCCTGTTTCAAATCAGCTTCCTACCAGGACTAGCAAAAGAAAAAAAAAACTGACAAAAACTAAACTCCTCTTATTAGCAAAGTCATCAGATACAGACACAAACAGATATTATGGTTATGACTCCCAATTTCCTTATCTGTTTTATAAATTAGTATTATTTAAAATGGAAGTATTTTGGGGGGGGGGGGTTGTGTTTTGTTTTTTGTTGTTTTTTTTTTTTATTGTCTAAAAGATCTTAAAGTTAAAAAAAAAAAAAAAAGAGTGCCTGGATTTACCAGCTACTTAACATATTTTATTATAAAAAGGTTCTACATCATGTTTAAGTGGCCAGGTAACTCAAGTTTACAACTATGTGTTGGTGGCATGGAACAAAGCAAATACACAATTAATTATGTTCTCAGTGCATTCAAATAAAGCGCATACATGCATTATTTTAAACTAATTATTTGGAATCAACTTTTGGGGCTATTTTAATAAACTGTATTATTTTAAACTAATAAGCAAATGTAAACTTGTTAGAGTCCAGTCTTGTAGACCTGCAGTTGAGAAGCCAAAGTGAAAGATTCAGTTACGGAAAAAGAATTTGATGATGTTGTTATAACCGATACAAGAAAATCCAATAGATGTCCACTAAAAAGGTAAAAAAGATGGCATACGTTTTTCCAGTGGTCTGTAGGCAAACCCAGCAAAAATGCCTATTGCCAGAATTCCACAAAATACACGTAGACTAGTTCTCCATCCAAGCGTCCTGATTAGATATCGATGCACCTGATTCTGAACTAGTGTTCCTGCTGCCCCTCCAGCCATCACAATCCCAGTTGCAAACGATCGCTTTGTGGTAAAGTAAAGGCTTACCATTATCATACCTATGGAAAATGGATACAAGTTTTAAAATACTTGAAGAATCTGTTTTACACTATAATAAAACTCAGTTATCTCCATCCCATTATTCATATCAGGGCAGGAAAAACACCACTATCAAGTGAGACATTGGTAGAGAGAACAAAGAGAAATGTACAGAACGTTGTAGGTCAGCAGTTACCAGTCTTTTTGGAATAATGGAATACTGTTCATCTTCAAAATTTGTTGCACCTACACCCTCCATCCTATGTGATGGAAGTTTCCCAAAATATCTTCTTTACATGCCCCACATGGGAGATAACTCCATACTTCCCAAACACCTCCCACCCAGAAGGAACTTCTCCCAAAAGAATATTTCACCCAAGGCAAAGGCCTTCAACCCTTCCAGACACCCTTTTAACATTTGGCAAAGGTTGTTTCCTCACCTGCCAAGGGACAAGACTAGCACCTCGAATCACCACCCAGAAGGGTAGAAGCTGTATCATCATACTGAAGCTAGGATGCATGCAACCTAACAGGGCCCCTTAGAGCAGGGATGGGCAAAATACAGCCTATGGGCTGGATCTGGACCACCATGGCATTTTACCTGGCCTGCAAACACATCCCTCAGCCCTGCCTAGCCTAGGTGTGGGGGGGGGGGGTGCAGCCTCAGCTATGCCCATGAGGAACTGGTGCCACCTTGGCCAGGGAGGGCATGCGTGTCCCCCCTGCAACCAGTTTTGTTGACTGGAGAAGGGGGGTCCCCTTCTGCAGCCAAATTGCATTGCCCTGGAAGGGGGGGGGTGGAAAAAGAGTACCCCGAGGCTGATCCCGCCAATCACAGCAGCCAGTCATTGCAGCCGCTTCTGGGAGTTGCTATGGCCACTTCTGGGAGCAACTGCAGTGATTAGCCAGCATTTGCAGGGGGGGGGGGGGGACCCAGCGCACCCACCTGTCCCCATGCCCATCACCCAAGCATGACCACTCAGGGGATGCACGTGCACTCCTGTGTACTCCCTATGCATCACCACTGTTATCACCCATGAGATAGGTCCCACCACCTCTGAGCACGCAGCAGGGTTGGGGTGGCAGGGAAGCCAGGCTGTACCTTCCAGCAGCCCCAGCGGCAGTGGCTCCTTCTTGCTGCCACTACTGGCACTGCTGCCAGTGCTTGACCCAGCCCCACTGCCTAGGTACCCTGGCCCATCCACCCAGTATCCACTGCTCAGAGTGCTGGACAGAGCAAGGTCTCCATGGAGACTGCTGGGACCCCCACAGGCAGGGTGCACTCAACTGGGCATATGGGATGGGGCTGTAGGTGGGCAGGGAATGGAGTCCAGGAGCAGGGTGGGCAGGTGGGGCTGGTGACAGTGTGGGGCTGGGCAGGGAATGAGTTACAGTTCTGCCCTGGGCCCTGCCCCCACACTGTCACTACCCAGTGATCCCAACCCAGCCCCATTTCCAACTACCCATCCTGCTCCTGGATGCTACTGCCAGCCCACATGCAGCCCTATCCTATGTGCCTGACTGAGCGTGCACTACCCACAGGGGTCATGGCCAGCCTCCATACAGACCCCATCTTCCCACTCCATTTGGTACCCTCAGTCTGGTGAGGAGTTGCAGGGGAATCTGATAAAACTGTACTGCCAATTCCAAGTGTAAAATACAGGCAACCTATTTATCTTTTCTAATGCAGATATTATTGTCATAACTGTATGCCCTGTTCTTTTTTATTTAAGCAATGGAAGACAGAACTTTTAAGAAGGTCAAATTAAGAAAAAAAAATGTATTTTTTTGTATCTTGCTCTGTTTTATCTTAATGCATTAGTCTACTAGTAAATAAATTAAAAAAAATATATATATCAGATTACCTGGAGTATAAGCAAAACTTGATCCTATACCTACTAAGAGGCCATGGGTTAAAAACAGAATACTTATATCATGAGCAAAAGATGAAGAAATGACACCTGCAATCATAATTAGAGCTCCAAATACTGCTACTTTTATGGCTCCATATTTCTGCAGAAGTTTTCCAGAAACAGGACCAAAAATCATGATGAAACCATAACTGAGTGATCCAATCCAGGCTGGAAAAAGGAAATACACCCTTGCAATGAAATGCATTTTACAAGTCATAATGAGAATGAATTAATTAGCAGATACTTCACTGGTATAAACTGGCATCATTCCACTGAAGACAGTGGAACTGATTTCTTCCGATTCAAACCAAATGAAGACATATGTACTTTACTACATCCAAGACAGAGTCTTACTTCTAATACCAAACATTGGCTACTGTGTGGGGTGTTGTGCTCTCTACCATTAGGTACCATGTTTTTTGGAACTAAGACAAGCCCCCCCCCCCCCCCAAATCAGCACAGAGGGAAAAGCCCCTCATCTTAGATTCAAGTACAAAGTGGGGGATAAAGGAAGGGGGATGCAGCCGCTGAGGCCAGAGTCTGTGTTGGGGCCAGTCAGACACACAGCAGCCTCTTGCTTCTGAGCCGCTTGCCTTCTGCAGTTTCTACCCCGCCCCAACCTTCCCTCTGCCCCTGACTGTCAGGCACAGCTTGGCTCTGGTTCAGGCTGGATTCCCTCCTAGGCAGGGAAATACAGGGAAACACCATCTGCTGCCCAGCCCATCAGCAGCACCACCACTGTTACAGCCCTTGCTGGGCCATGTACTTCCCCATGCTGTGTTCCAAGACCTGGCAGGGAGCAGAGGCCAAGCAGCAAGGGCTGGGGGAGAGGGGAGGGCAGGAAGAGAAAGACAGAAACTGTAGGGGAGGTAGAAGGAACAGACACTGTGGGGAGGGAAAGCAAGGGAGACTGTGGGGAGTGGGTTAGGCAAAGTGGCAGAGATTGTAGGGAGCTAGGGGTAGACAGGTGAAAGTAGCAGGGGTGGGGCAGGAAGGCTGCAAGAGGGAATAAAGTGGAGGACAGAGAGCAAGGGGTCTATCTGACCCCAGCCACTTCTTTCTGTGCTATAGCATTTGTAGGGGGGGTGGGAAGACACACAAACTTAAGACAACCATCCAATAATTAGATTGTGTACCTGGAAAATTATAATAAAATGCATTTTTCCATGCATAGAATTTACTTATTGGAGGATCATCTTACATTTGAGTGAATACAGTAAATCTCAGCACTTGACAGGGTAAGTTCAATTAACTGTCATTGAAAATTAACCACTTATACTTTTAACCATATAATTTCAGAAATTATGATATCACAGTGGTTTAAGTCACAGCTTTTAAAATTTCTCATAAAGATTGTATTCATTTAAAATAATACAATGCATCTAATGAATAATTCACTACTTCCTCTGCATTTCTAGTAAAAACAATACAAACACATTACACTAGGAATGTGAAACTCAAGTCAAGAGGAAAAGAAATTATATTTGAAATTATGCTCAGGAGGCCAGAACATAAAATTTAATACATACCACCCACAATCTAAAAAAGTTACCATTGAAATCAATACTAGGGCTATAACTGATTTTAGTGTAGTGCCTAAACTGAAGAAATAGATTAATTCTGATTGACCCAAAATATATTTCCTTTTTTTTCTACTGAACACAAAGTTCCCCAAAAAATCCATTTTGGACCAGGCAAAAATATTAAAAAAGGAGACCAAACAAAATAACAAATGCAATTCAGGTTGGAAAGTGTGACCATTATGGGGGGGAAATATCTGAAACAGCTACTCTATAAGACCATTGAACCTGGAATGCGGTAATGCTATATGGTTCATATTCCCCTGCATTTACTTTTATAGTAGTTCTAAGCAAAGAAACACATTAAATACAACAAACATTCTACTGAAGAAGAAACATTTAGAATTTTTGAAGTAAGCATTTCAAAAGCAGACTGTTAATTAGATCACTTTTCAATGTTATATTGCATTTGAAATGCTGATTTAGTTTGGGCTACCTACACAGAAATATCAAGCTTTGGTTTTTATATAATTAACTGATGACCTACCTGTCCGTGAGCTACTTGACTTGAAGGTCTCAAGTAAGGATACCATGTAAACACCAAAAGCAGAATGGAATCCACTGACAAGCAAAGCATGCGTAGATGCAGCCAGCACCACAACCCATCCCCAACCTCCATCCGGGGGAGGGTCCAAAAATGAAATCTCTTTCTGGAGACTATCAGTATTATCCTTTTCCTCCAAGTTGCGTGTAACTTGATGCAGCAAAGTCCGTAACCTTCTCATTTGTAACATGACTCGAATTTATGACCTGCATATAAATACATTTTTTTTCCCATAGAATACATGATTCATTAAACTTTAATAAACACATCAGTAGTAAATGTAGTAGTTTTAGCTACTAACCTCCAAATGAATAATTCTGCTACTAGTAATGGACTCAGTCAATCCACTGGTCCATTAAAATGTTTATTAACGTTATAAATTTATGAATGTTTCCAAACATGAATAAGCTAATAACGAAAGTACCTTGATACAGAATTATATACGAGACCATCACACTAGATCTGTTTATCTGTCTAAGAGTGGTTTTGCGACTTTCCCTGTAGTATCAGAGTGGGTGACAGCAGTTACATACATAAACAAGCATGTTTTGTAAAATGATACAGATAGTAACTACCAAATGATTAGACGGATAAGAAGTTCAGCTTACATGCTAAAGGAAGTAGAGTTCATTCTTTTCTGTATTCTAATATTCGTCAGTTAAAGAGTACCATATAGTTTTGTTCTGTAATACATTTGCATTCATTAACAGTGGTACTTGAAGAGCAAGAATTAAATCCAGTCTGATTTATGTCAGAATTAAGGTTAGTTAGTTTTACTTAAAACAAACCTTCTCATCTGACCAAGGCAGAATAAGTTCTGAATAGATATGATACCTTTATTAGGCCAACTAAACAGTTGAAAAAAATTGCTCTTTGCCAGTTTTCGAACACAAACACTTTTCTTCACAAACAACCTTGTCTCTTAGAGAGAGTTTGACTTGGTTACTAAAGTCCAGGCAACATTTCTGCAAGACACCTCAGTCTTCTCCTCCACAGTGCTGTAAATAATTTTTTCTCCTTTGTAACCACCTTCTTAAAAGATCTGCGTATTATACAAATATTTCACACATGTACAGACAGTTTTTGTTCTTAAATTTGAACAACCAAAGAAGCTTATTTTCATTTCGCTAAATTCAAGAAACCACAATAACCAATCTTACCACATTAGTTCTCTGCCACCACCAATTAAGGAACAAAAATGTTAATGGGAAAAGATAAAATTGTCATGCAGATTAAATCCATAGGTTTAGTCTGCAATGACCCAGGGATTTCTTGCTGTTCCATGAGAATTTTGTCATATGTATCCCACTCAGTTGCATTGTTTTTAATGTGTATTCATTTTAATTCAGATTAAAATAATCTTGATTCATAAAATAGATACATTAAAAATGGCTTCCCATCATTCTTAATGAGTGCAGAATTTAAATCAATTATGCCAACATATTTAAGTTGTTTTTTTACCTTTATGTCCCTCTTCCCCCCACTTTCAAAGTTATTGGTCTATGGTGCATATTTCCTTCTTTCTTTTCCCACTCTCATTCCTTACCTGTCATGGTGCGGGGTCCAGTAGGATGGCCACAATCTCCCTAAGGCCCCCTTTATTATGCCAAGTTGACCCAATGGGCACCCTCGACTCTCACCTGCCACATCTTTGATGACAAAATATATTTGAGAGGCTACCTTTTGCTCCCTCTTGGTCACGTCTTGCTGGACACTCAGACCCCGTGATTTCCTGGACGCCTTGTGGGTCCCACTCTGCAATGGGTGTTTCAGGGGCACCCTAGCCTTATGGGCTATGCATGGCTCCAACCACCCTTTTACCATGCCCCAAGCATCGCACATGGAATTGATCTTGTTCGGTCATGGACTTGTTCTAATGTGGGTTCCTTGTCCTCCCGGGGCCCTGAGCGGTACTGGTCTCACCCTCTGCCCTCTCTGGCACTCAACAATGCTACTCACTCTTTGGGGCTTCTGCACAATAATGCTGTCCCCTCCTCTGGAGCTTCTCCACACCTTTACTGGGGCTTCTCATCAACATCCCCTCTTTGGGGCTTCTCAACTGCCACACTTTTTGGGGACAGTGTCAGTGCACCCCAAATCCTGTGCACTTGCTGGTGCTGGGGTCCCCACACTGCTGTGGGTCCCCTATGAAGGCTCCTCCAACCTCTAATAGCCTCATCCAAAACACCAGTATTAAGCAGTAAACAAAACACAATCCCCTGGGCTATAACATAAACTGAAGCCACCCAGCTATAACCATGTTTCCTTTGTAAGCACCTTCTTAATAACCTGCATGTTATACAAATAAATCCCACATGTACAGACAGATTTTGTTCTTAAATTTGAACAACCAAAGAAGCTTATTTTCATTTCACTAAACACCAAACACTCCAGAGATATTCCATCCTTTATCCAGCTCAGGCTGTACCTGCAGTCAGGCTTCTCCTCCAAGCTTTAGTCCAGGAGAACTCATTTCCCCCTGGCTGCTGGTAGAGAACTGCTAGCCTAGCCTCAGCCCCTGGGCTTTATATGGGAGCCAGGCCCTGCCTCTTCTGG
>JAGPOW010003648.1:25407426-25426800 GCA_030014935.1 Caiman crocodilus | reverse complement strand
CAGTTAGGGTGGCTAGGATGTGGAACCGGCTTCCTAGGGAAGTTGTTCTTGCTCCTACCTTGGGCACCTTTAAGAGTAGATTAGATAGGTACTTGGCTGAGGTCCTGTGACCCCAGCACTCGTTCTTGCCATTGGCAGGGGGGTCAGACTAGATGGCCTGCTCTAGGCCTCTTCTGACCCTAGATACTATGAAAAAAAGTGTCAACAGAAAAATATTGACCAGCCATACTTTTCACCCTAAGAGACGCATTCTTTTTCTATTCTATGAGATACTAGTTAGGATATCAGCAACTTATTTGGGGGTAATAAGGGTTAAGAAACTTAACTGGTGAAAGTGGGTAATAGGGCAGTTTAGCCCTTTAACAGTGAATAGTCAGCCCTGCTGAGAGAGCCCAGCTGCAGGGCATTCAGATAGGCAGGGAGTATCCAGCAAGGAGCTTTAAAAAGCTACCAGAAGAGTAAGTGGGAGGGGGAGGAAGGAAGCTATGAACAGAACAGCTTGTTACGAGGGACCAGGCTGGTGTGTCTGGGCTAGAGCAGAGGTGGGCAATTATTTGGGCTGGAGGGCCACATAAAGAGTTTTGGTCAGCTGTTGTGGGCCAGTGAGGAGGAGGAGGGGTGCTGACCTGGCACAGCATGGGGAGGGCAGTGATGCAGCATAGTGGGGAGCAGTGCTGACATGGCCTGGTGTGGCAGTGGTGTGGGGAATTCATCCTATTCGGCTCTGGGCTGTCTGCCCTGCATCTACCACTGGGAGTGTTGGATACAATGGGTGGGCAGGCAGGTGGGATCTCCATGGAGAACAATCCAGGACCCCAGAGGACCAGGTGTGCTCAGCTGGTTGGATGGGATGGGTCCATGGGTGGGTAGGGAGTGACATCTGAGTGCAAGTCAGACAGACAGGGCCAGGATTGTGGGGTGGTAATAGCACAAGGCCAGGGTGCAGGACAGAGCCATGATTCACTTGTCATATGTCCCCATGGTGGGCGCTGGTTCCACAAGCAGGGGCCAGCTGCTGCAAGTGGAACTGGTGCCCAAAGAGACACGCAGAAGCAAATTGCAGCTTTGCCCCAGACCTTGGTCTTACACTGTCACCTCCCCTTCATCCTGGCCCTGGGCCCCACCAGTCCATCCCGCTCCCATGCATCACTCCCTTACTGTCTGACGCCCCATCCCATCCACCTGGCCAAATGTGCCCTGCTCACTGTGGTCCTCAGCTGGTCTCCATGGAGACCAGACTCATCTGTCCTCTCTGTCTGGTACCCCCAGTAGTAGGGTACCAGAGAGTCCAGCCACCACACCACCACTTGCCCCTGGCCCCTATTGGGCCAGGTGGGGCTGAGGGACTTGCCACAGGCTGGATAAAATCCCTTGGTAGGCCAGATCTGACCCACAGGCCATATTTTGCCTACCCAGGGCTAGAGCCAAAGGGCTGAATTCTAGTGGCTGGGACAGAGCAGAAGGATTTGGTTTTGTTTGTTTGATGTTTAAAGACTGTTTAAAGATGGTTTTATTCAGGAGGACTGGCTAAGTAACTCCTCAGGGAGCACCCCCCCCTGACAGAAGCCATCAGGCTAGGCAACCCTCTTACAAGGTATAATCTAGACCAGCATTTATGGCAGGCAGAATACAGATTAGTCTCATGCTCACCACAGATTAGCCTCACACTATCCCCAAATGCCACCCTGATCCCCTTCCCCTGACCTATCACTGTTTTGTTTTCTGCTTCTTACTCTGCCGCTCTGCTGCCTGTTTCCCTCCTTGATCGTCTGTGCGCGACACAGATGCTCCTCATGCTACTTGTGGCACATGCTTCAGGTTAGTCACCCCATAGTTTTTTCTGAACTTGCAGTTAACTACAGGTCCAAGGTATAATTATTCTGAGTATCAGTTATCTACCTTGCCCATAAAAAGAGAAGCTAAAATGTAGGAAAAACTCACGTGCTTTATGCTGTCAACCACAAAGAAGATTGACATTAGGGTAACTTTTAACTGCCTCTGCTTTGCCTTGCATGTAGATGTGTACCACACAAGGGATTGGCAAACCTTACAAAACCACCCACATCCTCTACCTCAGTGGAAAGGCAGCAGTTTAATTGCAAAGATACCAGCAATGAGGGGTCTGGATTTGTTCCTGTGCACATAGTGAGGATTTATGTATCAAAAGCAACAGGTAAAATAAGACTTTGCCCAACATGGCATTGGCTTGATTAGCATCACATTTGGCCCTAGAAATTCATAGAAACAAGACAGCATTATTGAAAGACTCTTATACAGTGTAGGTTAATATAACTTTAATAAAAAATATCAGGCATGGAAATAACTTGACAGCAGAAGCTGTACTGCTAAAAAGATGATAAACAAGATATAGTATTATCAAAAAAGGGCCAAAGTGATCATAAGATCTGAACTAAACTCAGTGCAAGATGAGTCAATAAAATTGTCATATTTAACTCAACCAAGCATGCCTGAGTAAAAGGGGTAGGAAGTAAATGAGTTTACATATCACAAATGCTGGGGACACCAGACAAAGTAGTTGCCTGAATTTTATAATTGCATGCATTTCATGCCTTAGTGAGACCATTGTGCTGTTTCTCTCTCTCTCTCTCTTTCTCTTGCCTCCTTGAAATGTTGACCCAGGTTGTTTCCCAGAGGTTGTCATCATATTTCTGCACGTGAAACTGATGACCTTTCTATACAGACATGTTAAATACATTAACCCGATTGCAGCTTAGAGTTGTGCTTTCTTTGTATTACTGCTACTGTGTTTTTACAAGAAAATAATGGAATGCCCCATTCTGTTTCAATAGCAGCAGCATTAATGGGTAGAATTGCCTGAGCAAAGAACAAAGATCTAAAAAGGGACAGATATTTGAAGGCATTTGTCCTCCTAAAGAAACAGATAATGCCAAAGGAGATTTTTCAGAGACGTCTAGGTGCCTTACCCTACTGAAATCTCTTAAATCTGAAATGGAATGAATGAAGGTATCAACTACTGGCACCAGCCACAGCTCAGGCTAGGGAAACCACAGGTAAAACTGAGAGATACTGTGCCGCAGGAGGCACAAGTCTTTTCTCAGATTTTCAGCATACTGGATGAGAACATTATATACTGCAGACATAGCGTAGATGACAAAATCAGTTTCCCTCACCCCTACAGTTCAGCTCAGCAAACAGGTGTAGAGTAGCCGAGTCATAACTCTACTTTCTCTCCAACCCCCGGGCTAATTTGCAGAAGCAGGGTGGCAGGGACTCAGTTCAGCAGACATTGTATAATAGACTGGTCTTGCCAAACTGCTCATACCAATTAATAAAGCCATAGCAAATCTTAGGAGACAGTGTGGCAAACATCTGTATTCTGTCCTCCGTTTGCCCAAAGAAGGAACCAGCTTCCTAGGGAAGTTGTCCTTGCTCCTACCTTGGGCGTCTTTAAGAGTAGATTAGATAGGTACTTGGCTGGGGTCCTGTGACCCTGGCACTCATTCCTGTCATTGGCAGGGGGTCAGACTAAATGGCCTGCTCTAGGCCCCTTCTGACCCTAGATACTATGATACTCTCACCTGATACCACCTTCCTTGGTAGTAGCAGCTGCCAAATAAAAGACTAAGCAGTCCTGCCCAGAGCAGGGAGACCTGGACCTGATGATCTCACAAGGTCCCCTTCAGCCCTAAACTTCTGTTAATCTGTGCACACGCATGCTAAAATTCCATTGACTTTAACGAGATGTTCTGGTGCATATCTTTAAAGGTACTTAGGTACCTGACCCACATTGACTGCAGTGGAAATTAGTCCCTTCAAGTACTTTTAAGTTTCGTAGGTTTAGATCCTTAAGTGCCTTGTTAGATAGAGATGGGTATAGAAAAGCATGTTTTAGGTGCTGAATGGTGGCCAGATGGAGCACTTCCTGCAATTCTGTCATCGGCTAATTCAGGTTGACAGACAAAATACTTTTCACTCCACTTTTAAGAGTGGACTCCTACTCTGGTTGATGTGATCTTTTGTTCTCTCATCTTGAATGCTCTTAGGCAGCTACCAGATGTTAGCAGATTAATAACGCTGATGTTTCCAGAGTCCTTATTGTGACTCCAAAAACAGATCCAGAAATATGACCTAAAACATATCTATCAGTAATGTTGCAGCTTGTTTTCTTGCAAGTCATAGGTGAGTGATTGTTTTATGTTTATTTTACATTGTGCACAGAATTAGAGGGATCATTGAGATTCTTTCTATTCCTGATAGATGCCAGCTGTTCTTTTTTCTTAGCCTTGCCATAAATGATAATAATACATATAGTCTCTTTTTTCTCTCTCTCTCACACATACACATGCACACACAAGTTGGCAAATCCACCCATAAAAGCCACTAAATAGGTAAGCATGAGACCCTGTGGAGAGACTTGGACCATTACAGGGAGTTAAGAAGTGTGGTAGGATTATTAATAAAAATAAATAAGCATTAGCATAACCCTTGTGCCAGGTAGTGGTGGTGGCACAGAGAGGTAAGGTTCAGGTAGGCATGGGCTCTTTCTGAAAACTTGTAGCACTACTGACTTGAGCCCCTTCTCCAACACCTGGGAAACTAACTTACCTTACCTGAGTGCCCTTTCACAAACAATACTTCTCCACTCACAGGCCCCGAGTGCAAGGGTTTAAAACAATGATACTATTTTTGATAGGGAAAAAAGGGAATCAGAATGAACTTGAGGCAATCAGTAATTAATAACCAACAATGCCTACTGGCAAAGACTCCCTTCCCTGTAGGTGTCTTGTCTTGACAGTACAGTTGGAAGTAGTTAATGAAACAATGTGTTGTACCCTTAGCCTTTTCTCTGCAACCCACTCAGATTGTGTTCAAGGTTGACAGAGGCCAAAATCTGGGGAGGTCTATTTTTCATTCTAAAGAGATGTGCCAAAGCCAGGCTTCGTCACCTATCCCAGCAATGATACCTCTTGGAAGGGAGGCCCGCCCTTGTGTCCTCCACAGAGGCTGCTGTTCTCTGACTTCATCTTAAACAATCTCAGTTTTGTACACTGCCTTTCTACTACACTGAATATTATACAGGGATGAATAATATGCACAGGAGCAGATCCAGGGAGTCCAGTGTTACAGTTGCACCCCCTTTTAATTTCTGCTCCTGCCAAACTTTAAAACCAACTGCCTGGGAGAGACAGCAGCATTTCGATTCAGGCAGGCTAATGGGGTCAACTGATTTCATGGATCATTATTATACATCTCATTTGTGCTAATCTCTTTCTACTCAGCTGGTGATAATTATGCTCTCTAAAAGTCTTGCTGTTCCACCATTCAAACTCACCTTTCTTCTGCAGTTTGGCTGTCTGTTAGCCATTACAATGTCTGTTCTATTTCACAACCCTGCAGACTGTTTTTAAATCTAGCCAAAAACCTTCGCTCAAGTTATAAGTGACAGACAGTAAAGTATTGGAGGCACTTTCAAGACACGCACAAAGGCTCGATTTTGCTTTACAAATCCGAAGAAGAGCTGTACATTTAACTGTTATGACTACAGAACTAATGAGACTAATTGGGGGCCAGCAGGGAAGATCATGCTCAGGGGCAATCAGCATGGGTTCAAAGGCAGGTCCTGCCAGACTAACCTGATTGCCTTTTATGACCAAGTAACTAAATCCTTGGATGATGGTGTCACCGTGGATGTAGTCTTTCTAGACTTTAAGAAGGCCTTTGACATGGTCTCTCACCCCATCCTCATCAATAAATTAAGCAACTATAGCATTGATGCCTGCACAGCTGGATGGGTAAAAAAAGTTGGCTGATGGGACACACAGAGTAGTGGTGGACAAGTTGTACTCAACTGGTGAGATGTGAGAAATGGGGTATCCCAGGGCTCAGTCCTTGAGCCCGCACTGTTTAACATCTTCATCAGTGACTTGGATGAGGGGGTGGAAAGCACGCTGTCCAAGTTCGCTGATGACACTAAGATGTGGGGCGAGGGGGACACACTTGAAGGGAGAGAGAGGCTACAACTAGATTTAGACAGGACTACAAAAGTGGGCAGATGAGAATAAGATGGGGTTCAATGTAGACAAATGCAGGGTGCTGCACCTTGGGAGAAGGAATCCACAACTTACATACAGGCTGGGGAGTTCTCTTCATGAAAGCACAGAGGCAAAAAGGGATCTTGGAGTCATTATGGACTCCAAGATGACCATGAGCCACCAATGCCAGACCGCAGCCAGCAAGGCCGGCCATACCTTGTCATGCATCCAAAAGGTGCATCTCAAGCCAGTCCAGAGAGGTGATACTCCCCCTCTATGTGACTTTGGTCAGGCCACGGTTGGAGTACTGCATCCAGTACTGGGCGTCGCACTTCAAAAGGGATGTGGCCAACCTGGAGGGGGTTCAGAGGAGGGCTACCTACTTGGTGAGAGGGCAGCAGGACAGGCCCTATGAGGAGAAACTGAGGGACCTGAACCTGTTCAGCCTCTCCTCGTAAGGAGGCGGCAGCAGAGGGGGGACCTGGTGGCTGCCTACAAGCTCATCGTGGGGGATCAACAGCAAATAGGCAGAGCCCTTTCTTTCCCAGCACCACCTGGGGTGACAAGGAACAATGATCATAAACTGATGAAGAATAGGTTTAGGTTAGAGATCAGGAGGCAATATTTTACACAGTTAGGGTGGCCAGAATCTTGAACCAACTTCCCAGGGAAGTGGTCCTCACCTCTACCTTGGGCAAATTCAAGAGGAGGTTGGATGATCACCTGTCTGGAGTCTTGTGAACCCAGCATTCACTCCTGCCCGTGGCAGGGGGTCAGGCTAGATCTGTTCAAGTCCCCCCTGACCCTAGCTACTATGAAATTATGAGACAATATTTTTGACTATTTTTTGCCTACTTTGTGGTCTTTTTTTTTTTTTAAACTTAGTATATAATTTGGCAAAGTAGTGCACATACCAGTAGTTCTTGGTTTCTGCTTTGATACTGAACTGAACAACATATTGCTAGGGCCCCCTAGCATATGAGTAAAACTTCTAGTTTCTCTTTAACTGGAAAAAAAGTGTATTGTATGTTATGGTGCACCACACCATCTGCAACCCCATTTTCAAAAGCATACATCCACCCTTGTAGACAGCCTTTAAACACTGTTTGTCGCACCAGCAAGGCATTCCTGGCAGCATACCTCTTTTCTTATCTTTCTCCCTCTAAGCCTTGTTCAAGCTCCCTTACCTAACCACTCCAACCTGTGGTTTGTTCAGAGCAACCCCTCACTACAGGAACATGTAGTGAAAGTCTCTCGACCACTCATTACCCAAAGGAAAAATAACATTCCTTCCTAACTCCAAAACATATCAGGTTTGGTTTTTTTTAACCGAAGTGCAATTGTACCCCAAGCTATCATGCAACTGAAACACAGATGAGGCCTGTCTCTATTTGTCCTTTCCCCTTGCTTACAGATAGACAAAAGGGAGGGAGCTCTCTGCTGATGTCTATCTGAGGCTCTCTGGCAAGCCTGGACAACTCTTCTTCCTGTGTCAGTCACAAGTTCCTTATTCACTAGGGTTGCAGGACATAGGAGGCAAGAAAGGAGATGACTTTGTAGTATCACATTTCTAAAAAAAGGATCCACAACTGCAGTCAGTTTCTTAAAGTAATGTTATTACATGAAGTTGCTCTTATCAGTTCCGTTGCCTGGTTTCTCTGTTTCACAATAAATAAAACCAATGACTTGACTATGAAGCAAATTCTATGGGTAATTTTTAGGTTAGACTAGTGAATGTTTCAAATCTATGTGATTTTAGTACTTGAGTAGTGACCAAAGCCCTCAGTCAGGACCATTGTACTAAATGGTGCTCAAGCATACAAGAACCAGGGAAACTATCAATTAAAAGTGACAAAGACAGGAAACCATGATGAAAGGGGTTAGCAGAAGAGGGAGCTATGCGAGACTGCAGCTTGTGCAAGCATGTTGAGAACAAGGGGGCTAGAGAAGAGGGAAGTGAAACAAAAGTTATTTTCATGCTTAGCTTGACAGTGGTAACAGAAATGGGATCCCAGAAGATACACAATACTCACGCGTATGTGACAGATTGTAGTAGATTTATGAGAGGGGTCTATTTATTTGGGTTCCTACCACTGCCTTACCCACAGCAACTGAGTACTATAAAACAGAAACAAGAACAACCTTTTCATTTTTTCCCCCCCATTCTCAGCATTAGGGGAAATGATTTCTTTAAAAAATAATTTATAATATATGTGTCTATGCCTCTGTCTATACACAAAGACCCTAGTGAAGAAAAACTAAACTTAAATAGAAGAGCTTTCAACTGAGTTATGAGGGTGTATGTCTACACTGCAGACTTCAGTGTGGCATACAAAAACCCAAATGAGCTTTAAGGCAGCATAATTCAGGTACTGGAAACAGTCTAAACCTGTGGTAGACTAGAGCTCAGTGGGTGCATCTACACGTGTAGACAATGACACTATCATAGTAAAATACATGTGCATGGCAAATGGGCTAGTGTAGGTTAATTTACAGTGCCGTCAGATAGTCCCATCAGACACAGATACTAGGGGTATGCAAAATGGGTTGTATTTGGTTCGGATTTGGATTTAACTTGAATTGGAGACAGTGATTCAATTTGTTGATTTGGATCACTGTCCCCGTTTTGATTTGGTTGAATCCAAATTTGAAGACGCAATGCTGATTTGGAGAATCAGCGATTCGGCAATGGACACAGCTTTAAATGTTTTTTCTATATACTCAAGGTACCAGGCGTGGCTCGTGAATGCTGCGATGCTGGGGTGGATGAAGCATCCCACAGGAGCATGGGGAGAGGCCCCTGCAAGTTCAGCAGTGAACCCAGAAATAAACCAGAAGTACTTCCAGGTCTGCCATCAAGCATGCTGGGCACCCCCCAGGCACCCCTAGGTGTCCCCCCCCGATCCAAGAGGCACCAGTCACTGAGCCAGGGGAACATGGGGGACCCCTCAGCATGCTCCCCAGCGGACCCAGAAATGGACCAGAAGTGCTTCTAGTCTACTTCTGGGTCTGCTGCTGAACATGCTGAGGAGCCCCCATGCTCCTGTGAAATGCTGCATGTACCTCAGCATCTCACCATTCACAAGCTGCCTGGTACCTTGAGGTATGTAGAAAAAACATTTAAAGCTGTGTCTAGGTCTTGATTCGGAAAGATTCAATGATTGATTCGGAGGGTTCCAATTTGATTTGGAGAGATTAAAGGGTCTCTCGATTCAATTTAGTTTTGGAGATTTGGCCACTGAATCGGGCTGAATCTCTGCCGAATTGAATCAGGGACCAAAGCTTTGCACAGCCCTAACAGATACTACCTGATAGCAAAGTAAATTACTGTGGTTAAATGCATGTGTAGATGGTGACATCTGAATTAGTTTACTTCAGCTCAAATTTCTCCAGAGTTTATTCAGTCATATTAATTGCACGTGTAGATACGCCCAAGGTGAGCCAATTTACAATGTTTTCTGGGAGCAGGGGGTTTTTTGGTGGCTAAACTGAGATCTTTGTTGCTGCAGCTAAGCTATATCCAGCATGTGAGATAGCTTGTTAAAAGGGCGCTAGCTTTGGCACCTAGACACACTCTGCATAGGAGCATCCATGGGCTTGAATGAGATATTTCACAAATGATATTTCACAAACAAATGCATCTACTGAGTATTTGATTTAAGGCAACTAGCTACTGATTCAGATGTACCAAATTGTCGGGGATCATTCTATATTATAGCTAGTTTGGAGATGTATGGAAAAGTCTTCAAAAGACAGGATTTGCGTTCAACTCAGAGATGTGCCCCAAAATTAAGATACACATCTAAAAATTACTCACATCTTCTGGGTCTGCGAAAGTATTCTAAAAAACCACAAAAACAGGGTTTTTTGTTGCATTTCAGAACAGGCCCTGTACTGTCTGAGCTATATGGTCATGATAACAAAAATTTATGGAGAAATAGTTGAATATAAACAATTATCAATGCACCTCTGACACAGCCTGGCTTGAATTTGGAGCAAATATTCAGGTGGGCAGGAGAGGGTGGTACTTTTTATTGGATTAAATGATATAGTTTATCTTTACCATTGATCCAGAGTTTTACATGCTAAATCTATAGCATTTACTGAACTAAGAACAAACTAAACCATTATATACTAGCTATTGTGTCTGATACTTCAGCTTTTAACCAGAGAGATCTGTTTAGGAAAAACAATCACATAAACAAGGCAATGTGTTGTTAGGACCCCCTCAAAAGAAGATTTAAGGGAGATAAAATCGACTGTTTCTAGATGGAGAACACAGCTATCTATACCACTACTGTATTACCAAAAGGACAACTTCCTTTCCTACTTCCCCTTATTTAAGCCACAGGGAAAATATCAGTTTTATAAATTTCACAATAACCCATAATAGAATCATAAGTCCCATTTGTAATCTAAGGCTTGAATGTAGGGCTTGATCCTGCAAAGTGGGATCAGTGTTCTGGCACAAATCTAATAAAGTACCTATGTATATCTTTAAAATCTGACCTTAGCAAGTTAAGAGCCCTAGTGATACCATTGGGACTGCACACCGGATTAATGTTAAGTAGAGGTTTAAATGCTTTGCCAGATTTCATCCTTGATGGTTGTTAAAAGCTGAACTGACACTTCTGATGACAGATGTTCCCCATATTAAGGGTTATATTTTGCAATACCTACTGCCATTGGTATATACACTTGCATAAAAGCAGTCCTTTTGAAACCAGACTGCTCCAGAGACTAAGTTATAAGTAGTGGGGAAAAAAGTTGTATGTTCTAGCCTAGAAGAATGCAGGACTGGAATTCCAGACTTCCTCACCCCTGTATCTCAGGTCTGATCTGAAGAGACAACTATCTGTCAGGCTAGATTTGTCCCTGGACAAGTTGTGCCTGTGCTTGTTTTACAACACAAATGTCCTGAGACTGGCACGTACATACATCTAATCAGGGTTGAGTTGAACAGCTAAATGAACTGCAACTTTTCTGCCATTGATTCAATGATACAATCACAGGATAACTGTTCAGATGCACTTTATGATGCCCTGGCTTAAACTGTTAGTACTTCTTTTCCGGTGAGTCTTTTTAAGATTTAGCATGGGATAACAGACATGGATGTCTGGATGGTTGCACTTTGTCCTGGGATAAAGTTACCTATTCTAGGACAAATGCAACAGCTGATTGTAGCCTCAGAGTGCACATTCACTCCTGGGCCCTTCTATACAGACTGGTGCATGGAGGGTAAGCTCATCTCCCTAGAACAGACTTCTTCCTAATAAACTGTTGTTTTAATATCATGTTTGGTATTAATTAAGCCAGGGGTTTTCAACCTTTTCTGACAAGTGTACCCTTTCTGCCTCAAAGTTTCACCTCATGTGCCCCTTCATATTTTTCTCTTGTTTTTAAGGGGTGGGGGGCAGATCGAGGCCCCTGTGGTGAAGAAGGGAGTGGGGCTAGGGCTGGGGGAGGGGCAGGTGCTGCACAGCTGGGCAGAGTGTGGATGGAGATGTGAGGGTGGTTTGTCTGCAGGCTGGGGGGGATGAGGGGGAAAGGAGGGAAAAGGGGAAGGAGCGGCTCCCACTGCTGCATGCACCCTGGCAGAGGCCCAGGGGCAAGTACCCCCCAGATCTCTGTGCACAGGGTGGAGGCAGCTCAGGGTGGTGGCAGCTGCTTTTGCTGGGTGTACTCTGTACCCTGCTGACACTGTGCAGGCCAGACACACACACACACACACACACACACACACACACACACACACACACACACACACACACACACACACACACACACACTCCCGCCACAAGTAAGTGTGTGCAGGGGAACAAGGGCAGGGCAGAGCCAGATCGAGAATGGCAAGGAGTGCGTCTCTCTGCCCACTCCTAGGATGAGGGCAGGGCAACAGTGGCTCTGTGGGCCACACATGCACTGCCCAGATGGCTGGATGGGAGGGGCTTGCAAGTGGCAGCCACTGCCATGCCCTATGCCGTTTTCTCACAGCTGGTCACAAGCCTCACACCTGACCAATCACACCACCCATCACCAGCCCGTGGAGCTGCATGTGTGACCAGCAGCTCGGGGCGCAGTAGTGGCAATGATGGTGATGGGGGCAGCCTCGCCCCATCCAGCCAGCCCACAGAGGTGCTTCTCTGCCCTCACCCCCCTAGCCCTGCTTCTGGAAGTGGGCCCAGAGAGCAAGCTGATGTTGGGGGCAGGGAGGCACTGTGGTGTACTGTGTGGAGCCAGTGGTGCCTGGTGCACCCCAGGTAAGAAGCAAAGTATGAGAACGTGTTGGGGGAGATAGGACAGCTCCTGGCCAGCCCTGTGCTGGGCAAAGTATCCCTGCCAGGATACAGGGAGCTGGCCAGAAGCTGCAGGAAAACAAGTGGGGCAGCTGCCAGCTAGCCCTTGGCTGAATGGGGAAGCAGAGAGGTCCCCAGAGCGTTGCACAGGAGCTGGAAGCTGAGCAACCCCAGGACCAGGGCTAGACACTTCCCCCATTCCCTGTGGCCCCCTGCTGGCTTGGCTGACCAAGAGCAAATATGCTCCTGGTCAGCATCTACAGGAGCCCTACTGAGCAGTGATTACTGCAGTTAATCTAGTTCCTGTATTTACATAACTGCATAGTAGACTAAATTACTGCTCAGTAAGTGCTACACACATGTAGATGGTGATGCATTACTGTATAGTAATTAGTCTAACACACAGTAAAGTAGCGTCTTGTGTAAAGGTGCCCACTATTTATTTTCATTCTGATTTGTATACGTACTTGCATGGCCCTCATCACTGGACTCTCTTCCAACATTTTGCTGTTTTTCGGATGGGCCATAGTCTATGAGTCAGCAACAGCAGGGAACTGAAATCAGTGACCCAGAAAGTCCCCCCCATTCCTGGGTTGCTCTAGTGATACAAATGCAAACATAACAAACTGGAGTTTAATGGGACATGTCCATTTAGTGCATTATTTCCTGTACTAGTAATTCAGCAGAACAGTGCAGTTATCAGTTTCATAGTCACTGTGCCCCAAGTGCTGCTCCCAGTTATACCGTTGTAATAGAGGATCAACTCCACTGAGCTAAAAGGAATTACCTTGAGTAATTCTCAGTGTGACAGGCCATGAATTACTCAAGAGACAAATTCTACCCACCAGGATATATTACAATACACTATGGTCATTATAAGCATCTTACCACCTCAGTACTAGCACATTGTTTTCTGAATCAGCTGCATTTTTGATAAGTTTTCTGCTGTTCCAGATGGTAGTAGATAATAGAATTGGTGAACTCAAGAGTCTGCCTCCCCATTGAAATATATCTTGTCAGGAATCAGTCTGCAACAAGCCCTGCATACGAGTGAGAAACAAACCTAAAAAACAATTACGAAATTCAGGGGCTGTTGGGATGAACTCCTAAAGGTTTAGGGCCCATATCCTGAATTTGTGTAAGTTAACTCAGATCTTTTCATTTCAGCATTACCCACACGATCTGCTGCAATACTGGTCTCTACATAACTGCACTGGAAATACCCTGGGAGAAAACTTCTGTGTAGCATTCTCAGACTTCCTACTTTAGCATCGCTACTGAGGGTTAAGGATGTACAAAGTATGAAATGAAGAATGAAAGGTATGTGCAGGACCATGATTGGCTTCAGTAAGCACGTGTTAGGGAAAGCCTGTACTGTCACTGTTCTCATGGAGGTTGTCTTATCACTTTTGAATAACCTTTCTGCACACTAATTCTTGGTTTCCATCACCTTTGAGAACGACAGAAATGGAAAGAGACCAGACAGAATTTTAAAAACAAGAGCAGAAATTTTCAGAAGTGTAAGAGACTTGTGGTTAAAACAAAAAAAAACACAATGTTATTTTGAGCTACCATTGTGAAGATTGTCATAATTTTGGTAGAGTAAAAGCTTGAACTTACTAAAAATATAGGTATCATTTGAATAAAAGAGAAAGCATCTGTGAAAAAGCTCTTATATTTTTGGCAAGCCATATGGCAGAACTTAGTTTTGTCTATTTCAACTACTTAGTATGCTTGCTTGCCAAGCTTACCCCTTGTATCTAATGAACAGGAAATTCCACACTCTTACCCATCTTCATAACTAATCCTTGGTTGCATTGTTTAGAGACTGACCACTTTTATAACAGCCAAGCTTTGGACCTGGGATGATACTGTCCTTCCCTAGGAATCTTCCTTCTGGCTCCTTTGTACACTGTTTGTCTGTCCCAGCATAATGAACATTCTGTAGTATTACAATACCAGAGCACCTCCCAATCACTAATTTGTTTATTCCCACAAAGCCCCTATGTGGGTGGGAAATTCTTATAACAAAACCAGGCCAAGCTCCCTTTCTGCTCTCAGGAGGTTCAATTACTGTGTGCTTTAGAGCAGTGGAGCTCAGCTTTGTCTGTATGGATCAGGCAGCACCTTATCCAGCCCACCACAGACCAGATCTGGTGCAGTGGGGCCCCATCCAGTTTTGGGGAGGGGGAAGGGGCATGACCCAGGACCAATCCAGGCACGTGGGAGGAAGGGCATGGCCCAGCCCTACAGCATAAAGTGTGTGTGGCTCAGCCCCAACTGAGCTGTATGGAAGGAGGAGTGTGACCCAGCTCCAATCCACCTATGGGGCTTGGGAATTTTGCAGCAGGAACGGGTGGCAGTATTGTCACCACTCCCCTGCTACCAAATGTCCTGACCTGTGGGGAGATCCACAGACCAGATGCCATGGCTCCATGGGTTGGATTTGGCCTATGGGCCAGAGGATAAGCACCCCTGCTTTAGATCCCTGGGGTCTAAACAGAGTCCAAGCACCACAGGTGTGTTGGGATCTCTAGGCACATCCGTCTTGAAGTGAAGCCATTTGTCTAGCACACCCCTCAAAGCCTTCCCCAGATTTCAGTGGTCTGATTGCTTAGTCTCTAGGTCCAGTACCATTCCCACGAACCCCAGCAAGTTAAACCCACACTTTCCCAGATTCCCACTGAAAATGTGAGTCTTTTTGTGTACACTGACTCTTCAGCTACATGGCAGGTGGAGCCAACAGACACCAAATGATACAGAAAGACTCTGTGCAGAGTTCCTAAACACACTATTGATTTCTTAAATAGTACAAGAAGCATATTTAGAAAAAGAAACATCCTGAATGCAATGTCTTTCATGTTAGTTCATCCTTCCCTTGATGGTTCTTGGAGAGCATCGGTCTGTTTGGATAAATACACAGGCAGTTCATGGTTTGTCTTGTCTGGCACCGAGTGGTTTTATACCTATGGCAAAAAACCCTCTCCTCCACTACAAAAGCATGCTTACTTAGCTGCTCCCCTGACTCTTGAAAGCATCCTGTCTTTCTGAGGTGCTGGGCACACAGATTAGCCTGTGGCAAGTCAACTTGCCCTAGTTAAAACAACTTGCAAATACACAATGCAACCCCCAGAAGTATTACAGCCCCACCCCAACAGTGGCAAATTACCCTTTGACAAATCAGAGGATGTCTTTCATGCTTTGCAATGCACCGCCTGCTTATTTGTGCACAGGATTCATGATCTGCCTTGAATTTCACTTCTCTGTATGTGCCCATGACCTTCCCCCGCTACAAGTCCTTGTCAAATGTCAGCATCACCACCTTGGCATTTTTGCTCTTCCACTCCCCAGGTTCCAGGGGAAGCTCACCTGTTGTCCCAAAGTGCTTCACTCTGAGTAGGGGGTCTCTGAAGTTCCTCTACTGCTGCCAAGCGTGACAACCTGGGAAATGTGGATTCCACATTGGCAAAGCAGCATTTTAGTGATACACGGTGACCATTTGTCCCACTTCTGCTAGGACAGCCCCATTTTGAACATCTGTCCAAGGCATCTCATTATTCTGGTCAAATCAACCCTTTTGTCCACTTTTCAGTGGGACGTGCAGGGCAAGTGTTTAAGACAGGAATGTTGGAGCAAAATTGAGACTGTTTAACCCACTTCCCGCCTTGCACCCCCTGCTTTCCAGTGCCTTGCACCCCCTCCACAGGGCTCTGCATTTCACACCATTCCCCCTGGCACAGGCAGCTGGCACTAAAGCATGGAAACAGGCAAGCATAATAGAGAGTAGCATATCCTGTTCTGACATCAGGAAATATGGTGACACTGGTGATACAGCAATCGCCATCATTTTGCTTTCATACTCAAGTCTACCAGTTTTCTAAGTTGCACAGACTGATCTCCCAAATCACCATTCTTCTGGCAACCAGATTTTTACAAATGGGAAATTAATAGAAAAGCTAAATAATTTACCCAGGGATACACAGGAAGCTTGTAGCAAAGCTAGGAATCCAGCAAACTTGGACTCGCACAGGAACATTTTCCTGACTTCTCACTAACACCTGACCCCCTGCCTTGCCTCTGCTTGAGTGAGAGAGTGCCAACTGGACCTTCAGTGTCATACCACTGCTTCTGCTCTTCACAACACTGCTTTGCAAGTTTAGGTTTGTAGTTCCACGCCACAGGCACCATGCAAGTCTGTAAGATAATGGGAGCTGAGGAGGAGGCAACTGAATGGAGGGAGGTAACAATGGGAAACAAGAAGAGGAAGGGTCAGAAAAGGAAGGGAGGGATTAGAAAGTGAGGCTGAAGAGGAAAGGAACAGAGCAGATGCAAAGGAAAGTAGTAAGGAACAAGCTGTCCAGGGACTTTGAGCCACCAAATTGTGGCTGTAAAAGGGTTGCTTCTCATGTCTGAGTTTTTAGTCAAAGGACCTTAAGGAGTAGGGGTGAGAGGCATTTCTAAGAATTACAGCCCTCCCCCAATTAATGGCCAGTATAAAGACAATGCAAACTCTTTCTAAAAGCTTTGTAGAAAGTAAGGCCCCAGGCCGCACAATCCCAAATCTTTGTTGGCCTTGCACTGCTGCTGTGCTGGGAGATGTTTGTATAGCAATTATAGCATTAGCTAAAGACTACACCAAACATGGAGAACCCTCTATTACCTCTGTGCCCTACTCTTCTCCATCCTGTGCTTCAGGACTGGCCTTCACATGCAGCTGCACTGGCATGAGCTATTGCTTGAGGTTTACTTAAAGGTAACTCCTTTATTGTAATGCTAAACCACTATTAGCCAGATTTAAATAGATGTCAGAACTAGCAACTAGCCTCAAAGAGTTGCAGCTGCTCAACTAAACTGGTTTAGGATCATGTCTTTAATTAACTTGGTGCAAACCTGTGTGTTGTTCAGGTTCAGGGCTTCTAGTAATCAGAATGAGCAAGGAGCTCACTTCTACAGTGTTTCATGGACTGCGGATCCTGGAGTGCTAAACTCCCCAGTTTCTGTAAAGCTTTGGCCAATTTTCTTTCTTGTTATTTAAACCCCAAACTACCTTGATTTTTCTTTTAAGAGCTCAGTTTGTGGTGCAGCACTAACAACTAAGAAGTTGTGAGTGCCTCTTCTTATCTGTGCCAGCACACAGTAATAATGTATGCTTATTGTTCCGCATCTCACCATGTCATAACCAAAGAAAAAGAGAAAAAACGGAAATACGCCCAAATTAAATTGAGCTGTGAAAGAGCACTTGAAAAAGTGAGAAGAGACTCAAAGTTCCTAGAAAAGTGATAATACTGTTTTACTACTATATTTTCCCCAAACTGCACAAGACAGGAGTATAGGTAAACTAGTCTCTAGTAGGATCAGCTCTACTGCAGAGAGAAGGCAGTTGGCTTTAGGTAGCAGTACATTTGTGACAGTAGAATGAATTTTATTAGTAGATGTTAACTTATGAGTCCAAAAGGTAAAAAAAACAGTAGGGAAGTACAGGTCACCCAAGCGAGGGACTAACATTAGAGGGTCACTACAGCCTGTTCAGCACCTGAGGCACTATAGCACCTGACAGCTCTTCGGTTTGCATTGAATCAATAGTGTTTCCTTTCAAGATCCAACTCTGAGCTAGCAACAGGTAAGTGTACAGTTATACAACTGTACAAGTCAGGATGCATCCTCTCTTATTTAAAGACCACAATAAGCAAACCACAAATGGAAGATTAGCAACGTAAAAGAAGAAAAAGTTCTGCAAGATTTCCTGTTCCATGATGCATAGGTAATTGCCCTATATTTGTGACCCCATTTTACTTTCAGGTCTGTAGCTGCAGTATGAAGATTCATTCCTTTAGCACAAATACCATATCATAACTGCTTACTAGAGAAAAAATGAGTGTCCTTTATCTTGGACAGAAAAAAACAACTGCTTTGTTGGGTAACTGGCATGTGTCCTTTCCTTATTCCCCAAAGGCAGCAGTATTTTATAAATAATCACTTTAGCCTGAACTTGAATGGAGCATCATACTGTTCTTAACAAAGGGACACAGTACAAATACCTGTGCAGGCACAGAGAGAAGGGCAAAAAGAGATAAACAGTGTTTCTCCATCTAGGTGCTTTAGAAAGAGTCAATCGCAAAGAAGCTCCCTACACAGTCAAGGCCTAAGTAGGGCATAGGCAACTGGTGGGGAGGGGGCACATTCCCCCTTCCTCCTCCCCACCCCCCTGAGATTGGCTTGGGGTCACCACTCGCCACCATCCAACCCCACTCCCAGGCTTCTGCAGGCAGTTGCCCTTCACCAACCCACCGGTTTCTGCAGGGTGTCGCCGCTTGCCACCCTGCCATCACTACCACCAGCTTTTGTGGGCGGTTGCTGCTCGCCACCCTGCCACCGCCAGTGGCTTCTGAGGGCAGTCACTGCTCACCACCCCGCTGCCACTGGCTTTTGCGGGCGGTTGCCACTTAGCACCCCAGTGCCGACACTGCCGCCCACAAGCTATGCCCTCAGGAGGCACCAGTCACCCGTGAAGCGGGGATCTGATTAGTATCACATCCGGTGCTGACCAGTCCAAGGTTGAGGTTCTGTACATGGTTCAACCTGCACTGACTGGCAACTAGCACTCAAGGGTAGTACTGGGGAGAGCAGAGTAAGCCATATTTTTGTAGTAATTAAATAAGGAAAGCACACTGCTTGTGCGTCCTAGGAGATAGCATTCTTGACAGACCCAAAAGGTCTGTTGCTTAGGCCCTGAATGTTCACTGCTTTGTTGTATTCCAGTAGCCGTCTTGGCCAGCAGTATTTATGTTCTGCAGTCAAAACGTGCTGGAAGACACCTATCTAGATGGTCTCTCTGCCATTGCAACACTGTGCTTTACATGGTTATTGCTTTGTCTAGTTATTCATTGCATTTTCCAAATAATGTGCAATCTAGCACTTCCTCTTGCAAAACAGAGTCTATCCCATTACGTAGGAAGGGAGGTAAAGGGGCAAAAAAGCCCCCTTGGCTGAACAGGGAACTCCAGGAGAGTCTGGGGGCAAAGAAAGAGATGTATAGGCAATGGAAGCAGGGAGCAGCCACCAAG
>JAGPOW010003648.1:25377273-25407326 GCA_030014935.1 Caiman crocodilus | reverse complement strand
GGCCCAGCAGGGGAAACGATGCTGAGGGGAAACCAGCATGGGTTTGTCACAGGTAGATCCTGCCTGACAAACCTTGTAGCCTTCTATGACCAGGTCACATACTGCCTAGACGCAGGAGCCAAGGCTGATGTCATCTTCCTGGACTTTAGGAAGGCCTTCAACACAGATTCGCACCATATCCTCATTGGGAAGCTAGCAGACTGGAGTGGATGCCTACAGGTCAGGTGGGTGGCCAACTGATTTAGAGACCACACCCAGAGAATGGTGGATGGTTCCTTCTTGGCCTGGAGGGAGGTGGGCAGTGGGGTCCCGCAGGATTCAGTCCGTGGACCGATATTATTCAATATCTTCATCAGCGATTTGGACAAGGGCGTGGAGAGCACCTTCTCCAAGTTTGTTGATGATACCAAGTTATGGGGCAAAGTTAGTACAGTGGAGAGCAGGGAGCAGATTCAGGCTGACCTGGACAGGTTGAATCAATGGGCAGAGAGAAATAGGATGCAATTTAATAAAGATAAATGTAAGGTACTCCACCTGGGAAGGAGGATTCCTCCATCACACCTATAGGTTGGGGAGTGTCCTTCTCAGCAGCTCGGAGGCAGACGGATCTTGGAGTCATAATTGACTCCAAGATGAACATGAGCCAGCAGTGTAACAAGGCCATCAATGAGGCCAATCACACCTTGTCGTGCATTAGCAGGTGCATGATTAATAGATCAAAGGAGGTGATGCTCCCTCTCTATGCAGCACTGGTCAGGCTGCAATTGGAGTATTGTGTCCACTTTTGGGTGCCACACTTCAAGGGGGACATGGAGAATCTGGAGAAGGTCCAGAGGAGGGCCACTCACATGATTAGTGGCATTTGTGATATTCCCTACGAGAGGAGGTTGAGAGAGCTGAATCTCTTCAGCCTTCACAAGAGACAGCTGAGAGTAGATCTTGTGGCCACCTATACATTTATTAGGGGGGTGGCCAGGATCTGGAATGGGCTTCCAAGAGAGGTGGTGCTATCACCTAGCTTGGAGGTCTTCAAGAAGAGGCTAGCTAGTCACCTGGCTGGGGTCACCTGACCTCAGTCCTCTTTTCTGTCGAGGCAGGGAGTTAGACACGACTCTACAATCTATGAATCTATTAAAACAATTCCACAAGCAAAACTAGCCAGCATTCTATTCCTGGCCATTCTTCAGCCTAGGGTGAGTTATAGTGATCAGTTCTTCCTAGAAGTCTTCAGTGTGTGAAGTGTTATTTTTTCTTTTAGCCACTGTTTTCTTCTCAATTAATTCCTTCCTCTCCCTGTCCCTAAATTGTCTTGATTTCTTGAGAAGTCAGTATTTGGTTATCTGTCAAGTGTTTGGTAACTTCATGCACAAAAGTAAACATAGTACTGAAAGTGGCCTTTCATTAGAGCAGTATAAAGGGATTTTTCAGCCCTGCAGTATGACTCTGCATATTGCTCTTCTACACCTTATTGTATTTCACAATAACATATAACTTATTTTCTAACACCCATAGTGTAGTTGCAGTTCTTGTCAAGTTTCTCCCTGCCAATGAATGTGTTTATTCTAGGTGTTTTCTCTCAGATATACAATATTTGCTTGGATTTTTCAAAGTTGTTTTTGCTGGTCTGTTCTGTGCCTATATTTGTAATATCACTGAAGTCTGACTACCCCGAGAAGTCAGTGTGGAACAAGCTAGGAAATTAATTTAAAGCACGGATCATTTTTAGCACAAACCTCCAGATACTGATTTCAAGTGGAGAGAAGAAATGCACTCATTTCACACTGCAGGTGCCTTATTGCAGTTTAGCCTAATTCATTTCCATTCTTAGTCAATAGTGGAAATTAGTGTGAATAGTGACTGAGCTTGTAATTTACTTGCTAGCTTATTCTTCATTCACTCCCTTATGTACACATCCTCTCCGTCCCTTGCATTCATGTCCCTGCCCTCAGTAGCATTTGCAGCTCCTCCCAATTTAGTACCATCTGTGAATTTCACAGAATTGACATAATGAAGTCCAAGAAAAATGGAAGAACAGAATGTAACTGTACTTGCATTTTCCTAGATTCCTCCTCCTATGTGAGCCTTCGTTATTTATCACAACTGTCTCCCAGTCTTTGATTCAGGTCCCCATTTATTTTTAATATCCATGCCAATTTGAATCAATTGGGCATAAGGTATTGGAAATGTTTTTGTTAATGCTGAAGGTAACTTAAAATATTATTTCTACTTAGCTCCATTCTTTTTGAACCTATACAATATAATCCTCTTACATTTAAGGGATGATAGTTGCCAAAATTGATTGCTTCCTTAAAATAAATAAATAAAAAACAATACTAGACATTTGACACCTTCTTAGTTTGCCTGAATGTTTCAAGTGGGCTGTCATACGGATCACAGTGCTTCCTACATTTATAGGCAACTGATCTTGCAGTTTCTGTAACACCTCCTTGAAATCCATGAGATCTTCACCTTTAAAGAGACAGTAGACTTGTAAGACTCCAAAGCCATCTTCAGTACTTCTAGGAGTCTGAAAACCAGATTTCTCTAAGCTAATTTTGCGTGTTATTTGCATGCAATTATCCCTGCTCTCATACAAGTTTTGTTCAAAGATAAGCATGCCAAGTTAGATGTATAAAATGGTATTTTGGGTGCTCTTCCATTTACATGCAACTAGCTCAAAAGCAGACTTGACAACCTCATTTACGACAAAAATCCAACTGTATAAGCCTGCAACTTACCCTATCTTAGACTGTATACCTCCCCAAAAACAAGATTCAAAGCATGCTCTGAAAGACACAGCAGTATAACACACACTTCTCAACCAAAAGCTACAATAAACAAATGCATAAGCCCAAGGTGGGAGTTTTTCCACTTAAAAGAGCAAAGGCACTGAGGCACATCTCCCCCTGCTACAAGAAAACATGCGGTACTTTTACAGAGTTACTGTGTAGATGACCTGATTTTACTGCCAGTATTCACTGTGGTTTCCTGGTTGTATTAAAGCAATTCAAACACAGCAATTTGTGCCAGTGAGCAGCTCAAAAACGCTCTAGAAGTTATTTTATGGTAAATTATCACTTTTTTTAACAGGGCCCAGATGTGAAAAGGGATTCATAGATTCATAGATGTTAGGGTTGGAAGGGACCTCAATAGATCATCGAGTCCGACCCCCTGCATAGGCAAGAAAGAGTGCTGGGTTTAGATGACCCCAGCTAGATGTCCATCTAACCTCCTCTTGAAGACCCCCAGGGTAGGGGAGAGCACCACCTCCCTTGGGAACCTGTTCCAGACCTTGGCCACTCTTAACTGTGAAGAAATTCTTCCTAATGTCCAGTCTAAATCTGTTCTCTGCTGGCTTATGGCCATTATTTCTTGTAACCCCCAGGGGCACCTTAGTGAGTAAAACCTCACCAATTCCCTTCTGTTCCCCCATGATGAACTTATAGGCAGCCACAAGGTCGCTTCTCAACCTTCTCTTGCGGACGCAGAAAAGGTCCAGGTCCCTAGCCTCTCCACACAGGGCTTGGCCTGCAAGCCCTTAACCATACGAGTGGCCCTTCTCTGGACCCTCTCCAGGTTATCCACATCCCTCTTGAAGTGCAGCACCCAAAATTGAACACAGTATTCCAACTGCAGTCTGACCAGCACCTGATAGAGGGGGATTATCACCTCCTTTGTTCTGTTCATCATGCATCTGCTGATGCATGATAATGTGCCATTAGCTTTTCTGAAGACTTCGTCACAGATGACTCATGGTCATCTTGGAGTCCACTAGGACTTCAATATCCCTTTCTGATTCCGTGGCACCAAGCAGGTCATTTCCTAGGCAGTAGGTATGCTGGACATTTTTCCTCCTAGGTGCAGCACTTTGCATTCCTTGTTGAATTGGATTCTGTTGTTTTCTGCCCACTTGTCCAACCTGTCCAGGTCTGCTTGTAGTTGCTCCCTTTCTCTCTGGCGTGTCCACTTCTCCCCAGTTTTGTGTCATCCGCAAACTTGGACAGAGTACACTTCACTCCCTCGTCCAAGTCGCTGATGAAGACATTGAAAAGTATCGGTCCAAGGATCGAGCCCTGCGGGACCCCACTTCCCACACCCTTCCAGGTCGATACCGACCCATCCACTATGACTCTCTGGGTACGACCCTCGAGCCAATTTGCCACCCATGTATGCTCACTGGTTGCTTTAGTTACTTTTTGTGCATCTTTTTGGTCAAGTGCCATACAGCTGAGTCCCACTTAAGGCTGGTGCAAATATAAAGTCCTGAGTATATCAGTGAAGATCTATGCTTTCTAGTCTTAGGCCAGAATATACCTGTGTATTTGAAAACATGGCTGGTACACATGCTCAGCAAGTCTTCCTATTTTATATGAATTTTATGCTTTAGGGTTAGAATCCAACTTGTGGACCTTTGTTATACAGTAAGTACTTACAGAAAGGTAGGGCTGGAAGGGACTTAATAGCCACATCCAGACAAGCGTGGCTGTGCAGTATGTGGCACCACAGACACGTTCAAGTATTCTCTGTGCTGCAAGGAAGCAGCACAGAGGTGTTTTTTGACCCCTGGATATCCAGGAGTCAGCCCCACATCCCCTAAAAAAAAAGTAGTGCATGCAAGGGCAGATGTACCACTCCAGCACTCCAGCTGCTGGCCAGGCTCTGCATGGCAGGATCACCACTGCTGTGGGCCTGGGAGGCCCCACAGTAAGACTGCTGGCCCCAGCCTCCCCTACCCCACCCAGGGTAACCTGCCATGCAGCGGAGCATGCATGCCACAGGAGCTACCCGGGAACAACTAGTGGCAGCACAAGGCACACTGCTACTAGTTGTCCACAGGGAACTAAACATCCATGCACGTGTGGACATGGCCCATAGGGTCATCTAATCCAGCTCCTTGCTCAGGGCAGGATCATTCCTGACTAAACCATCGTAGCCCAGTGCCCATCTAACTGCTCTTGTTGAAGTTTCTACCACTTTCCTAGGTAGCCTGTTCAAAAACATCTTCATATTGAGCAAGTTACTACTATTCTCCATCCTAAATTTCCTCTGCTGCAGTTCACCCTTGTGGCATCTTCTGAGGGCCCTAATCTGTTAGGCGTATGCAGAGTATGCTAGGTGGGGCTGCACAGAGAATAAAGCAGAACAGACCATGAGATTACTTCTGTGGTTCAGAAGCTGGTGTGCGAACCAGCACTGCTGTGCAGAAACAGCATCTCAGATGCATCTATCAGGACAGGCTCTTTGGATGCAAAGCTTCAGTTTCTTCAGGCGCTTCCGGTAGAGTTTATTACGGCAGGATTAAAAACAAACACCCCCCCCCACCCCCCCCAAACCATACACCTTCCATGTCCTTGGCTTGCTTAGGAAATAAAGTTAGAAGGCAATACTTCCTAACAAACCCATTGCTGGTTAGGAACCAGCCCGTTAATCAGTGGGAAAAGACCATTGAGTGAGGAGACTGCTGAAAGATAGGAGGCATAGCCAGCTCCCCAGCTTCCTCTTCCTCTAGTCACTGTATGAAGGTATAATGCAGTGGTGGCCAACCATTTCAACAGGCGTGCCACAAATTAGCCCCATACCTCCCTGAATGCCACACTCCCTTCCCTCCACCAGCCCAACTGGCTACTCTGCTTTCTGTTCCCTTTCCTGCCATTATGTTGTCTGTTGCCTCCCCTATCTGCGGCATGCCACACAGAGGCTGTCAGTGTCATTTATGGCACACGGGCTGCAGGTTGACCACCTCTTCTGTAATACGCAAGGCTGTTAACAGGGGAGAGCCGAGTCCCACTCTTGCAGCAGCTTAGCCAGAGAACAATCCACTGGCTGACAGGCAAAACAGCATGGTCTTCAGCTGCGTTAGTTCTCTAAAGTGTTGCTCTTCCCAAACACAACCAGATAATATACATTTTGAACTGCATGGCTAACTTAAACATGATTAAAATGCCACCTTAATCATAAAGGTAACTTGATTATATTACTATAAGAGAGAAACCCATGGCCTTTTTGCTCATTCAGACGTGACCTGTTCCAGTTCAGTGAACTGTAGATTCTGTGTCATACTGAGACTGGTGTCTGGTAGCCCAGGAAATCTTGTCCTGTACAGATTTTATGAACAACTGTCTAGAAGTGCAGAACTTTATGGGCTTTAAAAGGAAAAAAAAATCAAGTCATTTCCAAACAAACAGAGGTTTTCACTGACTTTAATTAAATACATTCTTTAATCCCTCCACACCCCGCCTTCCCTGGACCTTAGCTATTTTCCTACTGTACCAAGCTCTAAATTTTGCAGCTGATATTTGATAAGATACTCTAAGAATCCAGCCAGTGCAGTAGCTTTATTTTTCAACAAAACTGTTACACACATTTGAGTAAAAAAAACCCCCAAAACCAAAAAAAAAAAAAAAACACATAGGAAAAACAGCAAAGAGCTGTACCCACATTTGGTGTCTGCTTCAATTATAGTCTAAAGTTCTCTATCTCCTGTCAACTACTAGAGGAAGGGGAATAATACCTATTTTCTCAAATACTAACAGTTAAAATATTTAATTTGGTGCTCAAGGGGGAAAAAAAGGCCACATTCTACAATGCAGTTTATAAACATTTACCAGTAATTTATTACCTATTAGGATGACAAAAACTACCATATTCAATATAGCTTACAGATGAGCATAAGTGTTCTGTTTTACTGGAGATATGGGAAATGCAAAGGTCTCTAAATGATTCATGCATGTATTCAAAATGCTGTACAAGCATGTGTTCCCACAAGTTCTTGCAAATGCATATGCAGCTTTTTTTTCATGTATTTTAAACAGCCCCTTTTATTGATAGGAGTCTAGGCACAGGCTCTTCCACACTTTAAAACCATCTCTGACAGGGTGTGTGTGATGCTACAAGATATTTGCTACTTTGTGTCTGTGGCACAGATTTCAGGGTGGTCTGAGCAGGGACAGTCTCCCATCTCTGCTCAGCTGCTACAACATGGCAACCTGCTGTTGTGGTTCAGTGGGAGAATTCTCATCTGCTGCATGGGAGACCTGGGTTTAATTCCTGGACACATATGTAACTACAGCCATTGAGGCACTGAACATCTGGACTTGATCTGGCCTTTGGATCCGCAGTAGCCTAAAGAAGGGGGATGAAAGGTCTGCACAGCCTCCACTCCTCCATATTCCTGCCCAGGTCTATGCGTTGAAGGTCCTGGTGACTTCTCATACACACACCACAATACAGGAGAATCAAGTTGTCCGCAATATGGCACAAGGTCATGGAGTTAACTCCATGACTAATTCAGCTGTTGTATGCTGGCTATTTTCAGGTGCACATAAATAAAAAGGCACACTTTCCCTCCTCTCTTCTCATTTAGATCACTATACAAGCATAACCTTCCAACACTGCTCCATGCCTGCTGGCTCAGTGCATAAAGGTCTATGGCAGACTCAGCTCATAGTAACAAATCTATATGCTTAACAAATGGTGGTGCTCTAAGATACTACTAGTTTTGAGATGGTAATTAAAGAGCTCACCAGAAATAAAATTACAAATCTTTAAGAAAAAGCAATCAAGTAACCTTTATCCATTTACATGTTTCTTTTCCAATGAGCCAGTGTTTATAATGTTAAAAAGTGCACAATTTGAAGGCTTGTTTCAATATTACAAATGTCTATGACCTATATATTTTAGCAGCGCCATGCATGACAGTATATTTAAGGAACTCAATATTTCCATTACTGACCCTGTTTTTCAAGAGTTTATAATGAAAGTACAAAACTAGCTCTTGGCTAAAACTTAGTGTGCATTGTGTCTTAGGCAAAATATTTCTTTTTGAATATTTGGATTTAAACCTGTTCAGACAGGTTAGTGATTCCAGACTTTTTGGCGCTCACTTTCAAAACCATATGAATTTTAAACAATGAAAGTGAATCAGCAAATGAAGAGCCCTCAATAATATGAGCTCCACAAACCATTAACCAGGTCTTCTTGGTGTTAACGATCTATGGACCATTAAGTGAATCACACATTTATTGCGATTTTAACAACTGTTAACATTAATGAAAATTATCACACAGAACAGTACTTTAGAGTAACCTGAATGGTCTAAGAAACATACTAGAACAAGAAAGTTCAGAGTTAGAAATAAATATTACAGCCAAGCTTTCTAAAGCACCTAGTGAGCATAGGCACTCAATTTTGGGGGCTTTAAGTGAAGACACCTTAAAAGAGACTGTTTTCCAGAAAATTCTGATATTAGTTTAGCTCCCCAAACCTAGCAACATTTTTTAAAAAGTTCTTACCGATGTTTTTATAAAAGTAGAGCTAAAGTAACCAGGAATTACAGAAAGTTTACCAGATGTTGTATCACTCAGCCTGGGTTCTTTACTACAATAAAGTCAACAGGAGCAAGCTGAAGGGCTACCTCTGAATTTTCTTGCTTTGGTTAGCTAAAAAAGTTAGCCTGTTATCATAACAGCATTAAGTTTATTAGAAAAAAAACACATTTCTCTGTAGAAGTTCTGCAAGCTTTTTCAATCTCATCTGTTATGCTCTTATATAGACCAGCATTTTGGTATATCCATTGCCAGCAATGGACAGCCTGTTGGGGAAATCCAACTCTAGGTGTGAAAGCTGTAGCTGAACCAAATGAAGAATAACAGTTCCAATATCAGACTCCAACTGGAATGAACAATTTCATTCAATTCTTGTTATGAATTCATAAGAGCTCTCTACACCTGCAGTCTTTTTGAAACACAAGGCACATATAAGGGAGTGGACATTTCAGCAAGGAGTGATTGTCTGAAAATAACTGTCCACAAGAATCCTCAAATCCAGCACACAAGTATTTCTGCTGTCCCATTTTATTCCACGTCCTCCAGATAATCTGCACCATCACTTAACTGAGAAATAGTAAGATCCTGTGTTATATCTTCAAGCTAGAAGAGAAAATAAGTACAGAATAAATTTAGAAATCTGACTAAAACATATATTAAGTTATGCAGTCCTACAAAAAGGGTGCTTTTTAGGTTAAGGGCTAAGAGGTCAAGTTCTTTGAAGTTTAAAGCCTTCCATCCCCAATTAAGTTAAATAAGACGCATTTCTGGGATTCAGGTCATAATGACAATGCTTTTACTTTATCAACTAAAACAGTAATCACGCCGGGGGGAAAAAAGCAGTTTAAATAAAATTTAGTTGTTGGAATTTATTCTAACAGTTTAAAAAAATTCACAAAGATATAATTTTGGAAAGCAATCTGCTGCTTGCATGCAAACTGCAATTTCATGAACATAGATAGTAATTCTGCTTGCAATAGCAGCTCTTTGACTCTTTGAAATTTACAAAAGAATTGCCCCAAAAGACCCTATCGTTTCCTAATTTATAAAGAGCAAAAGAAATTAAGGTGAAGGTATGGAAGTCTCTTTCCCCCATCCCTTTCCCTCAGTTATTCAACTCAATTGAGGGCAGTAAAAGAACACTTGCATAGGCAAAGACAATAATTCAACTTCTCAAATGTCAACAAACTTAAATCCTTTTACATGCCTACGAACTAGATCATGGCTGTTTAACTTGCAGCTGTCAGGCCATTATGTAGCCTGAAGGATTAAACTGTGGCCCCCAGGCTCCTGGTCCAGGCACCACTCACCCTGGTGCTCAAGTCTCTGGGCTCCCCACCTCTCCTTCAGCTTCTGCTGCCTGTCTCTGCCCCTGGGGATATGGTGGGGCAGCATGGCCAGTGAGGCTAAGGGGTTCCACAGGTGGAGGCTGGGGGAAAGCCAGTGTGCTGGAACACTGGGGATGAGGTGGGGAAAGGAGCAGAAAAGAGTAGTTCTGTGGCCCCAAGCCACTCAGAATCTGGATAGCCTTGAATGACACAGTAGATCAAGTTGCCTTAGATCATATGATTAATTTTATCCAATCTTATATTAAAGACAGTGGTCGCAAGTGACAGTTCAATGACAAAACTATAACCGCTTGTGACAAAAGAATCTCTAGCAGTATGATATGACTACAGAAAGACACAAATCTTTTCAACACAAGATTAAAAGCATGACCACACAAATAAAGCCTTACTTTATCACTGGCATTGAGGTCTTCCATCTCCACAGAAATTTCTTCTATATCTTCACCAATACTGACATCACTTTTCTCTGAGCGGTGACTGATACTAACAAAGCAAAAAAAAAAAAAGTATTAAGTAGATAGAACTGGACTTTTTTCTTATGTGCAATAATTTCCTCTACTCTAACATGACTTTAAAAGAAAGACTGTTCGGATTTAAATCACTCAACACTGAATTTTAAAAAGAAAAGTTCTAGAACTTCTTTTTATAACTGAATTAAGCTGTGGGAATATGGATTTAGATTCTAGTACTGCCTATGGCTTTAAGCTGTGGGATCAGGCCACTGAATATTACTGTTGAATTCCTTACCACTTTAGAACAAAATGCTAATTATAATGTTAAAAAAGAAGTTATAACACTGTATTGCTCACAAAAGGGTATTTTCTCTTAAAAATCTTAAAGCTTATTTGTATCCTATAGATAGTAATGTATGAAGTGCTCACGTTCATCCAAAGCTTTCCAACTTTTATTTAAAAGTTGAAAGAAGTTCAAAGAAATACAGAAGATGGTAGCATTATCAAATGGAGATATTACTGAGCTATTTCTGTTCTAATAGAACTGTGTAATTGTGTATTTTTTTCAATGTATTAAATATTAAGCTAGAACCACCCAAGTATTTTTCCTCTTACCTGTTGAAATCATCAGCGTAGTCATCTTCATCTCCAGTTCCTAAATAATAAAAAAGTATTTTACTGGTGAAAACAGATTCTCTCTGCAAAAATGCAAAGTTCCAGTTACATTTCTGCATCAAAATACAGGGTTTACTAATAAGTGAGAGCTAGCAGTAAATACAGATCTTATCAATATTGGGGGGAAAAAAATCAAGTTTGCATAAGAATTAGCTAACCTCAATCTCTTTTCTGAATCTAACCATCAGCATCAGTGTTTCTAAAACCACTGTCCATGAACTGCACTGACACCCACGCTTTTCAATTAAAAGTTTGATGAGAAGGGTACACGGTGATCTGCAAGAAATATTGATGGTTACAAGTGCTCTATGGTCTAAAAAGTCTGGAAGTCACTGCCTTAGTCTAGGCCAACCTTTCGGGATGTTGGCTACTGAGCCGAAAGGCAAAAGTCAAACAATTTATAGTTTTCTTTGGGCACATCTGCAAGATGTTTACTGTGCAACTAATTAGTCAACTGAGCAGTAATCATCTCAGCTTCTACACATGCATCCTTATTAGGCTAAAGTAATTAATTTACCCTGCAGCAGAATAGTAGTAAATACAAGTACTATCCTGCTGCAAAGTAGAAAAATTCTGCAGCAGTGCACATGTAAACGCTAACCCAGGCTGGGGCATGAGGATACTTCAGCATGGGGTCTGCCTGAAGGCTAGGCCCATGGTGAAGCACCCCTGTGCCCCAGCCAGTCCCTCTGTGGCATGTTGAGCCAAGAGGAATAGCCCCAGGCTGGGAGGCTGACCCATAGGGCCCCCTGCCAGCCGCGGCTGCTCTGACCTGGCTTTATGTGCTGTGCATGAATAAGTTATGGAGCTTATTTATCTGTAGTTAATTGCTCAAACGGTGTGCTCAGGACCAATAAGCTCTACAGTTTATTCATGCACAGTAACAGCATGTGTAGATGCATCCTTTGGCTGTAAACTTGTTACCAATGAAATTAGGACTTCATCCTATTAAAAATGTCAAAGGCACAAGTGCAATTATGATCCTAACTCCCACTGAAACCCACTAAAATCCATACACCTAATTAATATTAATATTTTGAAACTCTCTCCCCTATATCCTTTTTAAATGATGTTTTCAAATTAATATATATTTTAAAATGCAATTCTGAACTATGAGAACAGTAGTTTAATATGTGGATTTTGTCATAGAGTAGGGAACAATGATAACCAGCCACTGTTATGGTAGAATGCACACAACTGAGGAATTAAATACTGTACCTGAAATAACACTAATAGCAAAAGGGAACAATATTTCACAGCAGCTCTATGCAGATTGACTGCTTTACAGGACAGATTAGTTGCTCTTACTTCAGGCTCCCCCTGGTGGTTCTAGTCAGCAGCATCATGGTACCAGACTAAGATACAAAGTTATTACCAAAATTAAAATATCAAATGGCTTGTTTCCGTTTTATACGGCATACAGACATCCTGATAGTATACTGAAATTATGCACACCATATAACAGACCGCACAGTACTGTCCTAACTTAAGGAAGAGTCCCAGTGACTGATAATGGAAGACTGAAGGTTTTGACTGGTTATCCCTATTTCAGGGTCTCAGAGTTTCTCTCAGGAACTGAGCTAGAAGTTGCAACTAGGACACTCAAGTTTTCTTGCTCCAACTATTACTTACCTAATTCAAGTGATCCAAGTTTTGCATTGACCAAATGCAGATCTTTCAAAACAGAGTTTGTATTTGAATCTGTAAGCAAAAATATCTGAATTATAAATTGGACATGTTATTCTTTGGTACTCAACCGCCACTTAAACATACCCAGTCACCAGCTAAAAGTAGTAGCATTTTTCCATATATGCAATAAGCCAACCATGCAAACACTTAGATATGGTAAATAACTTTATACATGTGGACAGTCCAGTTTAGGTCAGCAAGACTGGTTATTTATTTTCACACTACAGTACTCAGTCAGTCTCCTTTGATCCACCAAGATAATACCCCCAAATATATTTATTTTTGCACTGTCAGTGAAAAAATATTATGAAAATATTAAGTCTTATTTTCAATTAAAATTACTGGCGAAGCTTTATGAAGCTGTTTTGTACATAAATCACAGACCATAGCTAAAATAGGTACTTTGAGTTAAAAACAAAACAATACAAAAAAAACCCCTAACAAATTCCGATTGGTATAGGTTGACAGGTAAAAATCCAGGCACGAGGCCCTTCCTACATCACACTGCCTGAAAGAGTATGGGATGATGCAGTGAAAAAGCACATTGTAACATATATTACAGCCACAAGGAGGCAGAGTACTAGCTGCTTATTCACCCTTATACCTACATTTAGTTTCTCAAAACTGAGTTTTCTCTACTTCACTTGAGATAGAAAAGGATTTAAATATCCCCACTTACTGTCATGTTCCTTTAGTGAAGGCGCTCCAGCTAGGGAGCTTAATCCACTTTTCAGAGGTGGTACATCAGAAAGAGATGCTATATTTCGTCCTTGTTTGTTGGGCTCATGCTTCCTAAAGACGGAAATAATTAAAACTATACACATGACTTTCTTCTACTGTCCCTTAAATATGCAAACAACTAGGAAGAAATATTGTCTTCAGTAAAACACAGGCAGGGACTATTCATTCTACAATCTAAAATTAAAATAAAAAATAAAAGAGGGTGAAATATTTCTACTTGGTCATTGCCAAGGCAAGTACTGAGCAAAAGATTCACTTCTCACCTATGCAAAGATTGCTGCCTGGCTTTTGTCACAGACAGATCTCCTGCATCATCTTCAGTGTCACTATTGTTATCAGGGGGCCTTTTGTTACCCCCACAAATAAAATGGAGGAAAGAGGGAAGGGGAAGAAAAAAAGCAAGCATAAATAAATATATCAACCCATTTCTGCCTTATAACCAAGATGAGATTTGCTTAGCAAAATTTGTATCTCTATGAAGTCATGCCCCTGACATTAAAGCAAAATGAATTTATTTCATCATGACATTAAAATCAGTTTACTTGAATTTCATGTCAGAACAGAAATACTAAATACTAAGCTAACACATTAATCATGAATATAACATTATGAAAAGTGCAATAAAGCTAAAATTAATCTTCAACATTCCCCAAAGTGTATTCATTTCCAAGCTGTGAGTGACCTTATACATGGTACCTATTGCTCACCTAACAAGATGATTATGGACAGAATTTTATTTTGCGCTTAGTCTTCCAACACATTTAAAGCCTAAGTATGGTGGGGAGGGAGAGCAGGGGGAAAATAGGGATGCTGCTGGAGGGCAACAACACACAGAATAACGAGGGGAGCATCAACCAGGCAGAAGCCTGGGGGCTGCAACTTAACTTCTTTCAGGCCATAGGCCAGCCCATGGGACATCAGATGGACAGTCCTATATTCAGATGCCAGAGTCAGAAGGGACCTCAACAGATCACCAAGTGCAACCCCCTGTCTAGGCAGAAAAGTGTGCTGGGTTCAGATGACCCCAGCCAGATGCCTATCCAGCCTGCTCTTAAAGACCCCCAAGGTAGGGGAGAGCACCACCTCCCTTGGAAGCCCATTCCAAATTCTGGCCACCCTTACCTTTAAGAAGTTTTTCCTCATATCCAGTCTAAATCCGCTGTCAGTTTGTGACCATTGTTCCTTACCACCCCAAGAGGCGCCCTGGTGAACAGAGCATCTCCAATCCCTTACTGCATCCCCCTAATGAACTTGTAGGTGGCCACAAGATCACTTCCCAGACTACTCTTGCAGAGGCTGAAAATGTCCAGGTCCCCCAGTCTCTCCCCACAGGGCCCATCCTGCAAGCCGCCAACCATACGAGCGGCCCTCCTCTGGACCCTCCCGAGTGTATCAACATTTTTCCTAAAGTACGGCGCCCAAAACCAGACGCAGCACTCCAACTGCGGTCCGACCAATGCTGCATAGAAGGGAAGCATCACCTCCGTGGATCCCCTTGTCATGCATCTGCTAATGCAGGACAAAGTGCAGTTAGCCTTGCTGATGATTTCGTCACACGAACGACCATACTTGCTACCAAGCCTGCTAATTACAGAAGTCATATTCTATGATAAAGGGCTTAGTCTGTTTGTAACATTTTTGGTCAACTGCGCGTGCACTGCAAAAAGGGCGAGTGGCAATTGGCTTTGCAGGCCTGGGCAGGGAGACAACCAGGGGGTAGAGGCAGGTGCACACACATCCACCCAACAGCTGGCAGGGAAGGGGAAGAGCTGGGACAGAGGGGAGCCACGGAGCCAAAGGGAAGCCCCATGTAAACACTGCTTTGTTATTTTAAATCTGTCATTCATGATAGGCAATTGGCTAGTATTAAAGATAAGAGTCTAAGAAGGTATGTGGAATAGATAAGGAAATGAACTGAACTAACGATATGTAGTTCGGAAAACCCAATTCACCTGATATATTAAGATTTATTCTGCATTAGGACCTAGTTTTGCTGCTTAAAGATTATTTTCTTGGATGCTTGTATTTTTATTTTATTATTGTTATTTTAATAAGTGGTAGTGAGAGAGATTTATCTTGATGCCATTTCAAAGCATTTCAAAGACACAATGTTTGATTCAATCTATTGTCTTTCAAGCATGTCCAGGTAGGAAATTAGAAAGTATTATTATTCGGGGATAAATTCAATTTACACTGCTTTTGAACAGCTTATTACATTTTGCCTGCTTCTGTAATCCTGGAGGAGAAATGTTGTTTCTAAAACATCATTCATTACTAAAACGGAAGGAAAATCCTAATAACAATACAGAATCATAGAAAATTAGTGTTTAGAAGGGACCTCAGGAGGTCATCTAGTCCAACCACCTGCTCAAAGCAGAAACACCCCCAACTAAATCATCCCAGCCAAAGCTTTGTTTAGTTGTGTCTTACATCCTCCAAGGATGGAGATTTCACCACCTCTCTGGGTAACCTGTTCCAATGTTTTACTACCCTCCTCATGAGAAAATTCTTCCTAATATCTAACCTAAACTTCCCTTGCTGCAACTTGAGACTGTTGCCCTTGTTCCATCATCTGCCACCACTGAAAACAGTCTAGCTCTGTCCTCTTTCAAATCCCTCTTCAGGTAGCTGTAGGCTGCTATTAAACCCTTTTCAATCTCCTCTTATCTAGACTAAATAAGCCCCATTTCCTCAGTCTTTCTTTGAAAGTCACGTCCCCCAGCCCCCTCACCATTTTTGTTGCCCTCTGCTGGACTCTCTCCAATTTGTCCACAACCCAAGGGCAGCCCAACACTGGATGCTGTAGTCCAGATGTGGCCTCGCCAGTGCTGGAAAGTGGGGAATAATCACTTCCTTTGACCTACTGGCAGTACACTTACCAATGCAGCCCAGTATGTCATTAGCCTTCTGGGCAACCAGGGCACACTGCTAGCTCATATTCAACTTATTGTCCACTGCAACCCCCAGGTCCTTTTCTGCAGAACTGCTGCTCAGCCAGTCAGCCCCCAGCCTGTACATGGGACTGTTCTGTACTAAGTGCAGAACTTTACACTTGTCCTTGTTGAACCTCATGAGATTCCTTTTGGCTCAATCCTCCAACTTGTCAAAGTCACTCTGAATCCTAGCCCTACCCTCCAATCTACTACTACCCACAACTTGGTGTCATCTGCAAACTTGCTGAGGGTGCACTTTAAGCCATCTTCCAGGTCACTGAAGAGGACTGTGGCAGGGTTGGTAAAGGAAAGGAGAGAAAGACCCTGCTTGCACCCCAGCCTGAATCATTCGAGCACCCAGGACTTACCGGGGCAGTCAAACCAGCGGAAGGGGTGGAGTGAGCACCTCACCCAGACCTGGCTAAACCAGGAAACTTCACAGGGAGCGGGACTGATGCTGGAGATCTATACCTATCTATCTGTGTAAGTCAGTGTCCAGAGGAGGCACAGGACCAGAACCTCGCACAGGCTGTGGCCAAGCCAGTAAATAGCTGATCAAGACTCGGTCATTTCCCCTGCAGGGATCACGAGCCTCAGCTGTGCAGGTGAGACTGCACCAGTGGTGGGAGAGCCCACAAAGCCCCAAGTATTTGGGTTCAGCAGTGAACACACACCAGAACAAGCCAAGCATCAGATGGGTACAGAGCAGCTGAGCTGCTCAACTTTCATTATTCTTCTAAGCAAGGATCCCAGTTTTTGATTTCCCATGGAAAAAATAGAATAAAACACAGATTTCTCATTTTAGCAGAGAAACCCATAGATTTTTTTAGTTTTGCAGCAAGCCCTCTGCAGGTTGGCACAGTTCCTGTCTGCAGGAGGCTGGGAGGGAGCGGGATCAGGGAAGGGGATGCCACATGCATGTACACGCACTTAGCCACAGGCAGCGTGGGCAGCAGCTCCCACAGGTAAAGGAATGGGAGGACTAAAGCCCCCAGAGGGAAGGAACTGGGCAGTGGGCAGGGCTGAGGCTGCTGCCCTGCTAGTCAGTGTGTGGGGCTTGGGGCCTGGGGCTGCACTGTGTGGCTTCAGAGCCCTGGTGAGAAGCAGGACGAGGTGACAGGTGGCTTGTTCAGGGACAGGGGGGTGGGGCTGGCTCCCCACCACAGCACCCACTTTCAGGAGGCAGGGGGGACCCACACCCCCCAGATCTGTGCACAGGGCAGAGACAAGGCGGGTGCGCGCTGCAGGCTCGTGCTCCCCTCCCTGCTGCCCTCCCGCAGGACCTCCGCAGCACAGCATGTGCAGCCTGGTGCAGCAGGGCAGAGTGGGGCTGCTTGCCTCTGTGAGCTCCACATTGCCCTGGCAACACTTCACTTGCATGGACGGCAGCAGCATGGGGTTGTGCCCCTCACTGCTGCACACCCCCGCAGTGCATCCCTGCCTTGTCTCCGCCCCATGTACAGATATCTGGGGGGGGGGGAGGCCACAGGTCTCCCTTACCTGTCAGGAGTGCGTGCTGTGACCAGAAGCCAGTCCTATGCCCTCCCAGAGCAGGCAGGCAGCAGGGGGGAAGCCAGCTCCATGCTCCTTCTCCTGCAGCAGCCGCTGCCTTCTGTTGGAGGCAGGAGGCTGAGGACCTGGGTCCCTGACCCTGTAGCCCTGGCACCTGGGGGCTCCTCTGACAGGGCTGGGGGGTAGGGGGAAATGAGGAGCACCACTGGGGGGGGGCCTTTAATTTTAATTACAGATTGGGGGGGTAGTCAGAGAATTTGCAATTTTTTATCAGGGAAAAACAGAATTCTTGCTTATAAGAGATGGACTCTCAGGTATCCCATGAGCTAAATCTGGCACCTACAGCAACACGGCTGGTTGCTGATAGGACTTTAATTAATTACATTTCTAGAGGTACAAGGTGGAAGGGTAGGGGTTGGAGGAGCTCCAAAAATGTGGCCCTTAAGGCCAGTCCCAAACAACAGTGCTGTACAACAGTGCTGTATCATTCTTGCTATTCCTTTCCCACTCAAGGATTGACTGTTCTCGGACCAAACATTACCTACTATAAATTTGCCATCAAAGTCGTGGTGGGAAAGATTAAGCAAGGACAGGAGTAGTCTCTTCTGGAGCGGAGTGAGTGGCAAACCTTTTCCCAGTCAGAGGCCAGGGACTACTTGGTAAGTGAAACTTACCAGCCTTCCAAAGGCAGCAACTGTGACTCGGTGACAAAGACACTGAACAAAATCGGCCCCAGGACCAAGATTATTATGTTAATGTATTATTATGTTTTTGAATGATTAAAAGGTTACAAATAGATGTTAAAACTATACAATTTGCACTTGTGCCATATGTTATGTTATATTTAGTTTTCTAGAACTGCAATTTATAAAACAGTTAGACCTGGGCAGATTATATTTTTTCAGTATTTTCAATCATTATCAGATCGTACAACAAGTGCCCAAATGCACAGAACCTTAAAAAATTTCCCCAGAAAAACAATATGCTTCTTAAAAAAATAAAAACACAACCTGCACAGAGAAAGAACCGAATGTGAACATTGATCCATCCAATTCATAAGGGATTTTTTCCATAAGCAGGGAAATATCTTTCCCAAGATACCAATTTTATAATCCTTCTTTGTATATATAGGCTAGATTTTGCCCCATCTTAAGAGGTAAGGCTTCTCTTTGCCCAACTATGCAGCTACTGTAGGTCTGATTATAGCACCAGTATTCAAACAGCATAGATTTGTACATCAGATGCTCATGTTCGGCAAACAAGTATGCAAAAGCAAGGCTTCATCTTTCCAGTATGCTGGATATGTTAGAAGAATTAAGTGACACTTCATAAGGCTATATGCAAATTTGACTTAACCCTGAATATTCTGCAAGCCTGTTCAGCATAAAAGAAATGTGCATTATCTTGTAAACATTATTTAACATTATTTACTTACCAGCCATAAGTTCTCTCTGGTTTGGGTATGGGATCATCAAAAAAAGAATCTCCTTCCACATCATCCTCATCCATACCTGGATCACTTTTCTCTTTGGTATTTAAGTCTTTGTTATGTACTTGCAAATCTAACTTTGTTTCATTTGGCAGAAAGTGAATGCTGTTTTTGCTCTTGGTTTCTCCTGATAAGATACAAGTATCATTTACACTGGCTTCAGCAACCTTAAAAAAAAATAAATAAAATAAAATAAAAAAAAAAATCACACAACAGATATTTTTCTTGAGCAACTGTAATGCAATTATTAAGAAAGGACTAATCAGAATATACAGTATTTAGTTTCTCCATGTAATTAATTGCAAGAAAAAAGGGAAAAAGTATTTTTTTTAACCATTACAATCATAGTTATAAATAATCTAGTCCATCATATTGCTAAGGAGAGATCGTTCTTTATCCTTTCCCATTTGTTGTTGGACTTGCGCTACTAGCTATGACTTTAACAGTCAAGTCAAACCAGCCAAAATAGCATATTGCAAAATATTTACTACAATTTGATAAGATTTACTATTTTGTATGACAGTTTTAGTTGCAATCTATAACTATCCAGATCTTCCACATTTAAATTAAGAATAAATGAAGAGTACATCTTCAACTTCTGTTCCATGTCATCTTACTAAAAACTGACTAAAAGGAACATGCCATTGGGGGAGGCGGGGGAGAAAAAACAAACCACACACCAAATATGAATACAAGCCGTGACTATAGCCAAAGATAAATACTACTTTCAAAAGCTGCAAGTTCCACTATTGCTAGAACATATAATTAATAACAATATTTTTAATACTGGCAATTTGGAGTGGTCTACATAAAAACAACTGTTGGTTAAACTAAAACTACTTTTGAAGTTAAATTTAGTTACACTAGTACAAACACCTTTAATGTGTGTTCATGAAAACTCGCCTTGATAACAGTACTTTAATTTCAGTAACAGACTACAACCTGTGTGTGGGCATTATAAATTTCTTGCTTAAAAGAAACTCAAAGAAATAAGCAGCAATTTTAGCACTGCTTTAACTTTTTCAATCCTTTTTAGACCTGCTGCTTCTAAAGTTCCCACCTGCACTCTAATTTTATTTCAACTGAATCACTCTGCAAAATACTGAGCTCTAAATGCACCAAACCAGAATATGGCAGGAGTGAGATCAACCACAACTTTCCTTCCAAAACCAAAGTAAATGACTTCAAACTGTAACAAATTTCTTCCAAAATTGATATGATCAGCCTTTGTCCTCTGTAATAAAGAGCAACACCCTTCAAGCCCAAGCACTACAAATACTGAAGAGCCACATTTGTGAGAGAATCTCTCACATAGAAGGTAGTTTTATTCTCAAGCCGGAGAGAACTTCTGAAGAACAGAAAATCTGAGTTGAGCAAACAATTTCATTTTCCTTAAATGATCAAATAGTATACATTTTAGCTTTTAAATCTATAGACAACTACACCTTACAAGATATCAAATTCAGCCATTAACTACATGTTCACCAAAAGTTCACACTGGAAGTAAACTTACCACCTGCATTTATTAAAATTAAAGACAACAAGCAAAGAAAAAGCTTTTTCCTTAATGCCACGATAAAGACAGGAAGACAGCTTGGCAATAGAATAAGAGAATCACTCAAACTAAATAACTAAAAATCAGGACGGAATCTCTCAAATGTTTCTCCATTTGCCTCTCTGTCCTCAGAGTCTCAAATCACTGAACAGAAACATTGCCTGCATGTCAAAATGACACAAAACTGTAGCATGCTAAATTTTCTACTTCTATTGCTTTTTCAACAAAAGGAAAGAAGGTATAAGCAGAAAAGGGCAGACTGTGATCTTAGGTTGATCAGGAAATAACACTGGGTGCGTACACATGTACTAAGTCAACTTAAAGTAACACAACTTAACTAAATCGACTTAAGTCACGTAGAAATGTACACATATACAGCTCCTTGACACGGTGGCAGCCATCTTGTAAGTTAAGTCAAGTTAACTAATTATTGTGCTGCATTTATGTTGATTCTGCTCCACATACATGTGTATGCTGTGACAGTTAAGCCGATTTAAAAAGTTAAGCTTAAATTTAAAGTAAGCCTACTGCGCTGCAGGGTTCAAGGAACTCTGATCTTAAGTTCCAAATCAGTTGTTGGAATTTACATCTCATTTATTCTCTATCAAACCTATGTGCTAAGGGTCAGCATGGAAATGGCAGATACAATGGGCCTGGTCATAAACACCTGCTGCTGCTTGCTGCTTAGTGCCAAAGTACATAGCCCTGTTACAGATCTCTGGGTCTGCTATGCCAAACATACACAGAGAGCCCAGCATAGATGAGAAAAATATGATCCGATGCATGATCGCTTACTCTCCTTTAAGGCTTTTTGCCCAATGTAAAACAATAGATATTTGGTAATTTCTTTATTAAAATGCAAAATCTAGAACTCAGTTCCTAGTTAAATGGTACCTAATTACTTGGCACTAGCAAAATAAGCCCTGAAATAAAGAAGTGTGCTAACTCTGACCTGATCAGAGAAAGTTGCTAGCATTAGGCTAAATCTTGGAGACATTTTGCATGTTCCACTAGGGAAAGAGTATACAAATAATGTTTTGCATAGACACCACTTTTCTTTATCTTACATACTTTCATGAATGTCCTAAGATGCCTTTTCTAAGCGTAGTGACTGATCCAGAAGCGTTCCAGAAGACAGCTGGTTTGGAAATAAAAATTAACCAAATACCACTACATGCTTTTCTTGCTTTCTCTCATAAAATAGAACACAAACATGTGTGTCAAACGCTGCACAGGACAGACAGATGTACAGTGATCATCTGAATCTGATAAAGTTGAAGAACACACTAGAAGATTGGGGAGTTGGGATAGGAAGAAGAAACCTAAAGCATCTTTTTATATCACACACCACTCAATTATACAGCAGCTGTGATGACTGAGATGGTCTACTTTTCCTTATAAGGCTTGTAATTTTGCCAAACCTTAAATCATCCACGGTTCGAAGCATGAAGTTACTCCAATTTTAATTTTTTGTATTTATTTTGGAAAATGTTATCAAAAGCAGTTCAGCCATTTCTCAGAATAAATTTTAGGGAACAATTGTATAGATTTTGCACATTATACATCCTAGCAGCAGTTTTTTTAAAGACTCTAGTATAACCACGGTTTTGGAATAAGAACTTGAAAATTCATGGATTTTAGTTTTGATCAATTGGTAAAATTCCAACAACATAGGTTCCATTAAAATTTTTCTAACCATATCAATTCAGAAGCTTTTAATTTTACAGCAGTCTATAGGTCCAAGGATCTGCATTCTCCTTGGTGCACACCAGGAATACCTAATATACAGCCAATGGGCCAAATAGGGTCTGTGAAGCCATATGATTCAGCCAATGGGTCTCCGACTGACCCTATACAGTGCAGAACTGGTTTGGCATGAAGGCTGGACCTGGCACTATGGATGCTGCACAGAGTACAAGGAGTTGGTCCAGGGTGTGCCAGACTGGCCCCATGCTGGCTCTAGGTTCAGTCTAGATAGAGCCCCAGGCAGTTTGTGCATGCCAAAGCTAGCATGCAGGGCTGGGCTAGCACAGTGCTGCATGCACCACAGACCCAGTGCTGGCCCTCTACCACATGTAGTGTGTGCAGCTGGTCCAGACCCATGCACTGTGTGCAGCATGCATCAGCCCCACTTTGGGGCTTCCTCTTTATGGGAAGCTCCAAAGAGAGCCAGGGTACGCTCTGCATGCAGCATCCTACCAGACTGGCCCCAAGTGTTACTTCCAGCATACAGAGATGGCCTAGGGCCTTATGTGGACTGGCCACAGAGCCTGTGCCCCAGGCCCTCTGGTGTTAGGCTAGCTTATCACATTTTATTTTTTAAAGTTGCACTTGTTTATAGAGTGGTGAACTGGAGTATTGTTTAAAGTTTTCGTTTATATTTAACCTTATTTAATAATTGCTTAAGTTCTACATAGCCTCATTATTATCTGACATTTTCTGCAATATCAGCTGGCCTTGCCTCTTGCAAACAGCTTGTGACCTTGAATTTGCTCACGATGTTTCTTTCTTTTCCTATCACTGTGAGAAGTTTTTCTAACACAACACAGTAGTAGTTTTATTACCAGCTCAAATTAACTAAACTTGATACTAACCAAATGAATCAGAGAGATGAAATGATTGGATATGTTAATGAAAAGTTGATAAGTGAGATCAATGGACAATGCCCAGAGTAAGATGCTAGAAAAATGCCAAATTAAGAGATGTACTCATGATGGGTCTGTGAAGCAAAGGATAAAATATGGACAATATGCTGACAGCAGAAAGACCAGTACAAAAGCGAGGGGTCAAAGAAGTGAAGTTAAAGAAAAGTGTAAAAGCAAGAAAGTGTGTCATTGTTATCATTGATCCAGCCTTCAACACCTGTCTGGACCATTCCAGCCAACAATGCACCCTTTGTTTCAGAAACTGAGTGTCTGCTTTTTCTGTTGAGCAAAGTAACGTCTGGGATTGGGTGAGATCATTGAACTAAGTGTTTTTCTCTCTCTGAATACAGAAACTGCTAAGATAATATACTCTTGTCCTTTGCGGGCAAAGATGACTGCATCCAGTGGGTGGAGGGGAGGAAAGAAGAGAGAAAAGACGTGGGAAAGAAAAAGGGAAGGAGAAAAGGAGAAAAAAAGGAAACGGGGGTGGAGGCTAGGTCATGCAAGTACGTAGTCTGATCTCTGCTTTCAACAATCTGCTGCAGCAGGGGTAGGAGAGTGATGAGGACTGGATATAGAATGTTTTTGTTTTCCTGGCCACGTGTCTCTTCATTGCTTCTGCTGTGTGTTGCTGTTCAAAAGCCAATGCTCGGTTCTGGATTTCAGACCTCCAGGATGGACGGTCATGAGTGATTTGCTCCCACAACTCTGTGTCAATGCCAAAACTCTTTAGGGACACCTTTAGGGCGTCCTTGTACTGCTGCTTTGGTGCACCGCGAAAGCATACTCCATTTGACAGTTCACCATAGAAGACTTTCTTTGGCAGGAGAGTGTCAGGAATTCTTGAGAGGTGGCCAGCCCATCTTAGCTGTGCCAGTTTCAGCAGGGTATGAATGCTGGGGAGAGTTTATCTTCCGAACACCTCAGTGTCCACAATCTTGTCCTGCTGCTTGATCTTTAGAATCTTTCACAGGCAGCACAAGTAGAAGTGGTTTAGTTTCTTAGTTCACTGGTCCAGGTTTTGCAAGTATAAAGGAGGGTTAGAAGGATGACGCTTTGTAAACCTTCAGTTTCATCAACATTCTGATACCTCGGCAGTCCCAGACTACCTTACAGAATCTGCCAAAGGCCACGCTAGCTTTTGCTAGTCTTGCATTGACTTCGTCATCAATGTAGACAGCACAGGAGAACATGTTGTCTACACAGGCAAACTTGTAGACCATTGACAGTTGTTGGCCTTTAAGTGAGATGTGTGGTTCCTGGGGTGTTGTGCCAGGTACAGGTTGAAGTTAAGATAATACTTGTTGTTCTAATAAAGTTAGTCTCCTAAAAATCAAAGTCTAAGTTGTCTGTGTTCATATTTCACGTTCCATTTAATGGTTAATTGTGCTTTAACGATCCCCAAGCTGTACCTAGTAGACAGTGGTGCCAACGCTCTGCTGCACCCAGACAAGGTTCTTTGGGTGAATCTGATATCTTTTATTAGACCAACTTCAAATCTAATAAATGGGTCTAATAAATCCTTAAATTAAAATTAAATTAAAAATTATTAGATTTGAATTTATTTTAATTAAATGGATCTAATAAAATCTAATAAATAATGAATGGGTACACACAGCACCCATGCAGCCAGGTCCACTCCACATGCTGCATGCAGCATAAGCCCTGGAGCAGGCATAGCAAGCGCTGCACACACATGCAGAGCTGGATCAGGCATATACTCTGCATGCAGCACAGGGAGCTACTGTGGGGTGCGCAGTGCATGCAGGTCTTTACTGCACACCCTACACTCCAGCTCCAGCCACAGACCAGCTCAGCCACCCTCCTTCAGCCTTAATGATACCCCTACTGTACAAAATGAAATTATGCAACGTAGACTGGGGAACTGGCTGTTTAAAGGTAAGGTTATTCGTATGCCATTTTATAAGGCAGTCCAGTCAGGAAAATTGTTGGACAAAATACATGCAACCTCCTGAGAAACTCTTGATCTGTCATTAAAAAAAATATTTAGCCTTTCAATGGTCTTTACACCCCCAATGTGTTCCATGGGGACCATAAAAGGTTCAGACAAAGACACATGGTAGCCTGACAAGAAGATTCTGACAATTCTTACATAGACCTGAATAATGTAACTCTCTAGGCAGATTAACACACAGGCCCAGGAGGCCTGGGCCCAGGAGGCCTTGCCAATCAGGGTCCCTGGGTGCCATTGGGAAATGGCAGGTTTCCTCTTGCAAGCAAGCAACATTCTAGCCTACAAGGGGTCCTGCTTGGGGCTGCAAGGAGTGGGATGCAGCAGGCAGGGGGCCTGTGTACATGTACACACCTGCACACATGGACATGGCCAGGAAAACAGCCAGGCAGCGTGCAGAGTAGCTCCCTGCAGGCAAGTGTAATGGGGGGGAAAAGGGAGAGAGAGAGAAGGGACATGGGTAAGCGAAGAGGGCAGGAGGGGAGCAGATTGACGTCTCCATGGTGAGGGAGTAAGGAAGAGCCACAGGTGGGAAGGAGGGAGGTAGTGTGAAAGAGAGGAGCAGCTCCCTGCTATTGCATATACCTCTATGGCAGGCATGGGAACGGCATGTGCCCCCCGTCCCAGATTTGTGCATAGGATGAATGTGGGCTGCTCATTGTGGGCTTGGGGCTCTCTGCTCTGCTGCCTTTCTACCTTTCCCTTGGGAGACATGTGCAGGCCATGCACTCCCTGCCCACCTGACAGCAGTAGGGGCAGTGAGTTGTACCTCCTGCTGCCAAGCAGTCAGGGGCACATGGGTGGTGTGGGGCCCTTGGGGCAAAGGATGAAGAGACCCAAGCCCACAGTGGACAGACCATATCTGCCCCTGCCCTGCTCAACTCTGCTTCAGTTGTAGCGGGGGGGGGGGGGGGGAGGGAGGGGCAGGGAACAGGGAGGAGAGGCGGGCATGTGTCATGCCACCTTCAGCCCAGCTAGGTCTATTCAGCCTCCCCCCATGGAATAGGGAGCCCCACCCTGCCCAGCCCCTGGCAGCAGCAGCAGCACCAGGAGGGGAAGACTTCCTCCCCTGCTGCAGTCCAGCTCCCAGGAGCTGGGGCCCAGTTTCTCCATTTCTCCAGGCCCAGAGACCACCCAGTCCTGGGCAGCCACAAAGGCTCATACTTCCCTCCCACCATCAGCCCTGCTGCACAGGCTCAGACAGCTGCCCCTTGGCACCTTTGTGTGTGTTCCAGGGCAGGGGTAAATAATGCTTAAGTTAGAGTAGCTCCAGCTGAAGTACTACAGTGTCTCATGTATTGGTGTCCCCAAGCTTAAAAATGGTGGTGGCAGCACTTAAACTAAATCTCATTTGATGAGCTTTAGTTCAAGCACCCCTGCTGCCATTTTTAAGCATCAGGATGCTGATAATGTGCAGCAGGTGGCTATTGGAACATGCCCCCCCAAAAAAGGAGGTTTATGTCAGTAGTTTAAAATAAACTTGCATTACTAAATACTGGTTATCTGATCAGCGTTAGCTGATATGGTCAGTTAATAACCAACTACTGGTATTGGCCAAGAAAACCTTTATTGGTACACTCCTACTAAACATGGCCTGTATTTTTATTGAAGTAGTTTACCACAGTGTAGGTACAATGTACTTTTTTTTTTTAATACGAAAGTCTAACAAAAGTCTACATGACCACTAAACTAAAACATTATTCCTTTTGTATTATTATACGTTATAGCAATTTCACGCATGCGAGTAATTTTCCTAAGGCAGTTGTTTTATAGTTTTGTGCCTGGCAAAACTGAGTAGTTAATTTCAATATCACATGTTGGGCTTTACTTATTAAATGTTTACAGTGTGCATTAACGCATCTATTTATTAATGCTTTTTGATATGCTCATGTATATAATGGGATGCAGGAGTCCTCCAATTGTCTATTTGCCCAGGGCCCCAATAAATCTTAATCCACCACTGTCTAAATCAGAGGCATCAAATTGGTTTGGTTCCCAGGGGCCATATCCGGACCCACCTTCAAGCAGCAGGGCAAGCAACTTCAGGGAGGCACCAGGGTTAAAACCTTAATGTGTCCCTTGCCACCAACATCATCCCCAGCAAAGCTCCATATCCTAATTTCAGTAGCAGGCTCTACCCCCAAATTCCCAGCCTCTCTAGGAATCAAACAACAGCTCCATGGGCTGGATCCAACCCACAGACAGTATATTTGATACCCCTTACCTAAATTACATGCAGTCCCATTTCTAGTAAAATACACTCCATTCAAAAAAAAAAAATCCAAATAAGTCAAGTCTAATATTCCTGGGCCTTGAAAATCCTAAAAGTTGAGAATATAACACAACACTGAACAACAAGATGGGTGCCCCCTATCATTAGATTCAGGATCAGATAGCCCCCTTTCCCTCTTCCCTTCTCTCGGCAGCCTTCCTGCACCACCCCCCTTACTGCCAGACTCTGTTCAGCCTCTGTCCCTTCCCCAAGCCAAGCACAATGTGGAAGCAAGCTGTATGGAGGGGGAGGTGGGCAGGAGAAAACAGGGAAGCAAAGGGACAGAGAGAAGGGCAGAAACTGCAGAGGGGAACAGGAGGTTGTTATGGGCGTGACTCTGGCCTCAACCCCAACAGCTGCAATTTCAGCACAGATATTCCATAAACGCATATTTCTAAGCACCACTTTTGTACCTACTTATACGTAGTATGAACCGTGCATGATATTAGTCCAGAGACAAAAGGCTCAGGATTTACCATTTAGTTAATCAGGCTGGGCCCCAGTAGAGCCAAAAATATTTCAAGCCATGGTGACTCCATAGCTCAGCACTGCTCAGTATGTGTGTGTATTCTAGATACCCTCCACAAAGGATCCACATGCTAATTAGCCCCACACTCACAGGTTGCAACAAGAGCACCTTGTTCCAATCATGGGATCTCCCAAAAATTATATGCAGATGAGGCACAGGGCGGCCTGGTTCAACTCCACCCCACAGAGGAAAAGCCACACTAATCACGTGACATGCAGAGAAGGGGGCAGCAGAGCCTCTCAGCTACACAGAAGTTTGATGATGTTTATTAGACATTTAAAAAATGGTGAAGAAACAGGAAACTTTGGAACTGGGAAAAAAGGCACAGCTCAGCTGCGGGAGTAATGAGGAAGTCTAAATGTACTCAACACAGCGGCTCACAATGACCTGAAAGAGTTAGCACTGAGGGGGAGTGAGCACAATAGGCATCATCTCTTTTTCAATAGACAGTACTAACCTATCTTTGTGGTAAACTCCCATCAACATTTCAGGCCTTTTCAGTTATCAAATGTAGCATTTTTTTCTTAGGGGAGGGCGTCAGGGCTAGCCTGGGCCCTTCTAGTACAGGCCCATTGCCAGGTCCCTGCAAAGGGAACACTTGCCCCCACCTTTTTTTTTTTTTTTTTAAGGGTCCCCCGCACACAACAAAAGGTTCCTACTAGCACATCTGGCATTAGAGGAGGGTGTTAGATGGAGCTTTCTCCAGCTTCTCTGAGTGCTGCTCTGTACTCATTCTTCATGGGTAAGCAACTGCCCTTCTTTCTTGTTTTGTTATTCTAAGGGCCACACACAAAAATGGTTTCCATCAATATGTTTGATCAATATAGGTCATGTGTTATGGGCATGCTTAGCATGGACTGCATTTCCTTAACTTCATTAGCTGGTTTCCATGACTGAACATATGCTGCTTCTAGCACCAATTTGATGATAGCCAATACATTTAATGTGGTGGTTTGCTGCATGTGAATAAGAGGAGGAGCTTTCCCACATGCTGATTATGGGGAAAAAAAATATCTTCATCTGATTCAATAAAAAAAAGTAAAATGTAGCCAAAGGAATTGCAGTAATTCTTTACATGCTTCCTGTACCTCATTTTTCCCCTACTTCCTGCTCTCAGAAATATACATCTCAAAACATGTCAGAAGATATACTTTTATTCACAGCCCACATCCATTTAAGTTCCTTCAGAGATGTTTCTTCATGAATTTCCAATGCTCCTCTTGAAATTAAATTATGGAGCTAATCTTCCTCATAGCAACACTGCTATTCCATAATAATGATCAGTAGGGAATTTCAACATGCAACTGAAAACTTATTTTGTTTTACAGTTACTTGAGGTAGAGATGAGAAGGTATCCAGTAGGCATGGCTTTAGCATGCATATTTATTTTAATCCTGACCAGCTCTCACACTGCCACAAATTAACTATCCTAAAAATTTGACATTTTAAAAATTGAAAAAGTGAGAATGATATGCAAGAAAGGCAAGGTATATAGTGGTATTTTATTTTTAAAACACATTTGTGTTCTTTCATCCCATAAAAATGCTATACATGATCCACTCTCTTTATACTGATAACCATGATAGCTCACTGCAATTCTTGGGGCTAACTATAAGGCAAGTCTAATACTTCTTTACTTCCTAGACAAATTCTGCTGTGGTGTTCTATCACTTCAGGCAAAATATTGCATTTTGTATTAACCTATGAGGAATCATGAGAAAACAGCCATAAAGACATTTTTAACAGGTCTCAAATGGTTCAATTAAAAAATAAATTATAAAAAAAACCAAAACCCTTTCTACTTATCCATTGACACCTGTGACAACCAGAACCAGAGGGTTTAATAAGCAATGATGTGTGCTTCTTGGAGGCATTTGGTATTCTGCCTAAATAGATAATATTAGTTAATATAAGCT
>JAGPOW010003648.1:25285598-25377173 GCA_030014935.1 Caiman crocodilus | reverse complement strand
GTATGTGTGTAAGCTATAGTAAATTTGCCTTTATTCCACTCCCTACTTGCCTCCTTGATCCAAATGAACACACTCACAGTGCCCAGCTGGCCTGTGACAGACACCTAGTTACTCCTTGTACACAATGTGAAAAGGAATCTTTAAAGGAAGAGAGGGTAATGCATTCACAGATTAGGTTGTGGAAAGTGTACAAATTAATATATTTAGAAAAAGCCCCAGAAAATTCAAAGCTAGAATTCTACTCTCAGCTGTCATCCCCTCCAACTACATTAGTTAATTAAATGACTAAGACCAACATGAATAGCCTTATCTTTTTCGTAATGATTTCAGCAAGCTCTTCTAAGCATTTACAATAATTTATGTATGGTGCCTTAAGGTGTTATCTGTACAACCACATAGTATACCACTAGTTATATTTTAGTGTATGCATCATGTCCATTGTAGGGCATTTTTTTAACAAGTTTTTTTCCTAAAAGAAAAACTAAAAACACCTGGAGTGCCTTCTCTTGTGTATTTTACCTGCTCACCAGCCTTGTCCAAGCACTTTTCCTGTTTACGAAGTCCTTTATACCTTGGTATCTGAGCACAAGAATAAAATAACAGCACAAAAAGAAATGAAAAACAAAATTTGAGCAGTTTAAGCTACTCCAGTTTCTATTTATACAACATGGTAATTTAAACAGCAAGATAAGGCAGCTAAGCTTCTCTTCCTCTAAAGCCATACTCTTCCCCAACTTGTTGGAAAATTTCAAGAATATTTGAATTCTTCTACCCAAGGACAGTTATTGGTATTAAATAGAATCTGTCAGGTAACAGTTGATAAAGCTCTAGTTTCTAGGAGTAGAAAATTTCTACTGCTGGAGAGGATTCCTGGAGAGGGAGCAGTAGATGTTCCATCTGCAACGGTACTCTCCCCCTTATTCATTACACCATCTCAAAACCAGGGTGGATCTGTCTGGGGAAAGCATAGGGAGCAGCTGATCCAGTCTTTCTGTTCCTAGGAGGATTGAAGCAGTAGGGAAAAGCCCCTGCCTGCTCTTTACACAAGAGATCCCTGGTGTCAGAAGTGGAAAGGAGGTGTGTGGAACTGCTTCTTCCGCTTGGCTCCTGGTACCAAAACCATGCAAAGTGTACAAGGATTCATTCTCCTGTGAGAAACTCTCCCTGGAACACCTTCTACTGGGTTGAAGTTGAGCCAGTTTCTTTCCCCAGAGTCCGCATTTATGGTCCTGGAGAAACAGTGTGAACATGTATATGCTTGCTGTGTCTACTGGGAAAGTGGCGATTCTCCCGGTAGAAATATAATACTTGAACATGGCCAAACAGAGCTAGAGTAAAGAACGTACTTCTTAATGAGGAACCTGAGACTTTCTAACTCAATAATATACAAAGGTACATAACAAGAACTGTCAGCTAAGCCTAGCATTCAAACCAGCAAAAAATTGTCATTTAATTTCCATTTAGTATGGACGTAATATGTTTATTTGCACAAAGTTATCAATAGTGTCTGAATATACAACTAGAGAGATGAATCTTAAAGCCACTCTGGTTATTCCAAAATAGCACTGGCCAACAGAACAGTCATCATTTAAGGTTGGAAAACAAACATACACCACCCCAAAAAACATACTTAGAACAAACTAAGTGAAACACAAAACAAAAAACACAAAAGAGACAGACTGCTCTTTTACTTAAAGATTTTGGATGCATAAGTACATACCTAGAGATAGAGATAGTTTTGTAAGTATTTTTTTCTATAAGCTGTTCTAAGTTATGGAACAGCTAATCATATCATATAGGAGATTATTACAAAGTTTAAACTAGTGGAAGGCAATCTTTTTGGCAAGTATGCTACAAGGTAGAGGAGCCCTACCCCTTCTCCTGTCCAATCTGTTACTCTGCTCTTTCCTCCTTGAGCAACTGCTGCTGTTCTCCCTGCCTGCTGCATACCACTTGTGGCACGTGCCCCCCACTCCCAATAGGTGTTCAGCTATTCCTATACACAACTGAAGGCACTTAAATGGGACTGAGTAATTAGAGAATCTAACTTCAACTCCAGAAAACAATACTCTACTAAGATAAAAAAGTATTTTGTTGCTTTAAAAGGATCATACTTGCTACAGCTTGCTTTGCTAGGATGATGTTTGGTCTAAGTACACATTAATTACAAATGTTACACAACAGCTAAAAAGTTCATCAGTTTGCTTTTATTTTCTGTTACACAGAACAATCATGAGATGACTAAATGCATTATTCAGTAACTTTGATCTTCTGACCCTTTACAATAGATCCATTTATTACAGTTAAGTTCTAAACAAGAAAAAGGATAACACAAAACCAGGCAACAGATGTGATTTAAGTTGCAAAAACTTACACACAGCCTTAACACAATGTTAAATGAAACAGCTATTTAATTGGGACATAAGAACTCAAATTGCCCCAATTATGCAACATCAACTATTCCAGTTTTCCCTTTTTCTACCAGGCTATACTGTTTTTTCTATTCTGCCATATTGCTTTTTTAACCTCCACTGCTTTTAAATCACAAGATATTTTAACATTCAGTTTTATTATCACATGAAAGACTAAATTTGATTTCTGCTGCTCTCAATAACAGTATTTAAAAGGAAGGATGATGTATGTCTAGCTGTACGTGATACTACAATAAAAGCTGCTGGAACACAGATCTGAAAGAACAGCAAGCAAAGTATGAAACTACTGCTGCAATACAACACTGTATGCATTCACCTCCTGGGATGCACATTCCAGTTTGGAGAACTGGAAAAGGAGAGAAACGAAACCAATCTAATATTCAAATTAAAATTAAGAACAAGAATCATCTTAAATGAAGAAGAAAGGATAGCTACAGCTGGATGAACACAAACAAGAGCAATTTTATCTTATTTAAATAACTGCACACAAGTTACTCAAATCAGTGTATGCCTCATCATATTGTACCTCAGGATATTGGCGGGGGGGGAGGGGGGGTCAGACTAGATGGCCTGCTCTAGGCCCCTTCTGACCCTAAATACTATGATACAGTACCGCTACCTGCAACATATCAACCCTTCCATTTATGCTTAATGCATTGTGACATCCATCCCTCCCCCCAAAAGGGATAATAATAGCACACTGCACTTCTTACCAAAGCCCCTTACAACAGCAGTTCCCAAATTGTGGGCCAAGACCCCAAACGAGGTTACAACTTAAAAATATGAAGAATCACAAAAGGGCTGCCGTGTCCATACACTACAAACTGATGATAATGAGATAATTCCCTTTTAGAGCATACCCGTATGTAGATATACAAATATGAATAGATACATTTATGCATATGTATGTACTGACTTGACAACTAGCTTCCATTTAAGACTATAAAATTAAAAGAAATGATTAAATGGTTTGACCCCCATTACTGCTGACATGCTTAATATGGTTCTTCCATTTAGATTTGGATACTGAAGGAGAGTATAAGGAAGGAGAATACTTAAAACCAGCTGAGAAAAAACAGCTGAAAAATTCTTGATAAGTACCTGGTCACCACTTCTGCAAGAAATCATCTTTTTAATAGAAAAATCCTTTCTAGTTTATTTTACCACATATTGGCATATTATGTTACCTAGTAATTTATTTTATATAGCAAACTTACCTTACTTGGTATTATATGTGTGCTTGATCTCTCATCAGGTGACTTTGGTGGTGAGCGCACAGTATCAGATAGAACTGGAGCTACCTAAAAAAAGATTTCCCAAAGAAATAACATATTTAAGATTTCATAGGAATGTATCATGCTACAGTTCAACGTAGAAGGCTATATAAAACAAAACAAGTCCCCCTACTTCCATTTCTTCTAAATTGTAGCAATGAGTTTCCATTTTTAGAAATCCATAACTATTTTGAAGTAAAATTCTCTCACATTTTGTTTATATATAAGTATTTAAAATTAGGGTTGTCAAACTATTAAAAAAAAGTGATTGTGATTACTTAAGCAATTAAAAAAAATTAGTGGCAGTTAATCACAATTTTAATTACACAGCTAAAAACTCAAAATTATACACAGAAAAATTCAAAGTTATGTATGTACTTTGTATGGTTATTGTGGGGCAGGGTGTGGGGCCCAGGGGGTAAGGAGTGCCCACATGCCCTGACAGGATGCAGGATACTGTGGGTCAAGAGTAAGGGGCAGCAGCAAGGTTGGGGAGTGAGGGGCAGGACATGGGCACAGCACTGCCCCACCTAATCATATTATTCCCCCCGCCCTGAAAAGGTGTCCTTTTTTTAAAGGAAATATGGCAACCCTACAGAATGCAGCCCAGTGGCTTGTCAAGCAGCACCCAGGAGGTAAGTCTATGGAGGGGAATGGGTGAGGGGGGTGGAGGAAGAAGGAAGGGACAAGGAGTGCAAATCAAGACCCCCCGCAATGAGGGAGGGAATAGGGCAGGGATGGGCTGTGGGCCTTTTGTCCAGGGTCGGGGAGGAGGCATGGCTCCCTGCCACTACATGCATCCACAGGAAAGGCATGCAGAAGCATGTACTCCCTGGATTTGTGCATGGGCCAAAGGCAGGCTGCCCCTCTATGGGCTGGAGCTCTGTGCTCTGCTGCCTTTGCCTCGAGAGCTGCACAACACCAAGTTGGTTTCCTGCCTCTGGGTGGTCAGGGGATGTGCAGCCAGTACATGGCTCCTGGGGCAAAGACAGCAGGGCACAGAGCCCCAGCCTGTAGCAGGCAGTCCATCTCTGCACCGCACACAAGTCTGGAGGGCATACCACCCAGGCCTCCCTCAGGGGTACATGCAGAGGCATGGAGTCACACTCCTAGACGAGCCACCCACAGCTCCGTCCCACAACTCGGCCCAGTCCCAGGGCCCCATTCACCATAGCCCCTTCCCCACTCTCTCCCTCACTGTGAGGGCCTCAATCTGCCCCATTTGCATGTTGGTCTGTGCACACACATCCCTGCCTCCACACCTAGCCTTCCTGCTGTAGCAGCCTGGATCCCATGCTCAGGCTGCCCTGTGGCTCCTCTGCACTGCCACCACTGCCTGCTGGGTGGCCCAGAGGCTGCAATGAGAGTGGTAGAACAGAGCCTGGGCGCAGTCTCCAAAACCACATGGTTGACTAATGCGGTAAAACAGAGTTAATGCATGAGCCAATTAATACATTAATGGTGATTAACTGACATCTCTAGCTTACACATGTTCTGGGTCCAAGTCAGTTACACATATCAGCTTTGTAATTCAGGTAATATTTTCTGATGCATCTCCATCTGGGACAAAACTGCAAATAAATGAGGTCTCCTATATTTCTTTCATTGTGCTTCTAGCACACATCATTAATTTAATTTTACTGCTTCAGCCTGCATGCACACATTCAAATGATCTGCAAGAATTCTCCTGGGTTTGTTTTCCTGGGAGAAACCCACCCCCAGCAACAACAACAAAGCCTTACCTAGAGACTCTGAACAGACATTTGAATGATGAGCCCTGAGAAGCAGAGCTTGCAGTGCTGACACTGCATCATTAAGGGACTTCTGTACACACATCCCATTATGCTCTGCAGATGCCCCAAGTCTGCCCACAGACAGAAGTGCACAGCACAGTCCCAGTCCCAACTGACTGACCCAGACTGTTTAAGGTCAGACAATATCTCTCTGCAGCAAAATATTGGGATTGTGTTCTTCTCTCTGCTTGGCTAGATCAATACAGTCCAGCAAGCAACACATGGTCTCCTGTGGGCAAGAACAAAACATTATGGATGCTGGAGGACTTTGCTATAACTTCTCTCAAAGAAAAGATGTACAGGAATTCACTCCCCCAGGAGTGTCTTAACCCTGACTGTTCCCTAGATTTTTGTTCTGGAGCAGCCATTTTTGCACTTGGAGAAAAATCCTGAACATTCAGTAAAACCTGTGAATGTGTAGGAGACATTTGTTGCCCTAGTCTCTTCTGTAAATTAATATTTTGTAAAACACATTTTAGTGATCTTTCAAAAATACTTTCAATCAAAAAAAGTGAAAAAAAAAGCATAAGTCACAACTGTACCAAAGACCAGCTGAGTACTAAAGTTAGAAGTGTTATTTGACCAATCCTCAGTTCAAAGCCAAGGTGTAGGAAGAATAATAAATTATATTAGTAATAACAGTAATTATGTAATTTATTGTAGTATTCTATTACAATGTTTAATAAATTTTCCTATTAACTTACTGTTCCTATATTTACTTGCTGACCTAACACTTTGAAGAAGCATGAGAAAAAACGAACAAATAAAAAAAACCAAACACTCGATCAAAGCTGTACTAGAATTCCATTCCATTTCCAACAACATTATTATAACCCTAATGTTATAAAAGCCAAAGTCTGTCTGTAATGCTTTATTTGTGCTCTGATTGGCTGACAAACAGCCAATCAGAATGCTCCAAGCATGGGGGAGCACTGCCATGATCCCAAAGCTGCACCAAGGACCAGACAGAGGATGGGGGAGCTGAGGCCAGCAGTGTTCCCCCACTCCATTCCCCTCCCTGCAAGAGGCAGAACAGTGGCAGCATGGGCCATTAGGTGGCAGCACTATCCCATCCCCTTCTCCTGTGTCTGCCTCCCTAATCACTCTTGCTGGCAATTGGCCACATTTCTATAAAAATATTCTGATTCTTGAATTTATTCTAAGAAAAAAAAGTCACCTTATAAAAATGAACTGATACACTTGCAAGTATAAAAGTCCTTACCAAGAACATTTTTCTCCGTACATTAGTAACAGAAGAGGAATAAATTTACCTATCCATGCTTTGATTTGCAAACATTTCTGGATTTATTTTGTAATATGGGTTGCAAGAGACAAGTACTTCAGAGAGATACAATACACGTAACTTTAGGAATTCCTAAACTGATTCTCAAATAAGAAACACATCTGACATTACGAAATCATAAGAAATGCAGTTGGAATATAACAGAATCATAGAGGAAAGAAGCTAATGCTCACACTTGAGGGTTAGAGCTGACAATTAGGTTTGTGTGGAACAGCAGCATTCTGCTTTGACCTCCGTTTCAACAGAACAGTGTTTTGTTTAATCTCAAAAGCACTGTTCCATTTGGTCAAACCTGTTTTGCTGTTTCGCCCATAGGCTCTAATGGGAAAGCACGAAACAGCCTATAACTTTGTTATTTCTTGCCCGATTCTGATTAAACTTGCAGGGATTGTAGCCCCTTCTCAGGGCATGAAGCCCAGCAAGTTTCAAGGAGATGAAATGTAGTTTCCTAGAAACCCCTACACCTAAGTTGCTGACAAGCAGAAGCCGGGACAGGGAGCAGGAGCAGCATCCTGTGATCCGGCAGGCAGATCATGGGCCTACACCCCCAGAAGGAACCTAGCACAGACCCTGCAGCCCTCCCAGCAGCAGAAGGTGCTTTCCCCCGCCAGGCCCAGATCCCAGCAACTCAGCTCAGTGGCAGGAGGTGGAGAATAGCCACGTGGAACTTAGCTCCACCTTCCATCACTAGGCTGGGCAACATGGGGCTGGCAGAGCCAATCGGAGCACCGCCTGGTGTCAGGAGGCAGGCACAGCCAGCTGTGTCCTATCAGCTCTACCAGGGCTGAGCCACATGCGGCTGTGGAGCTGCTCAGAGCACTACCGTGGCTCTCCCCTGCCTCCCACCACCTGGATGCTGCTTCAAAACTCAAAACATTTTCACTGGCCTCATTTTGTTTCAAGGCCGTTTCAAAGTCTTTCGTTTGGTTTCAATTTCTCTGTTTAGAGCTCTAAACAAGTCAAAACAGCATCAAAACAAAAAAAAAAAAACAAAAAAAACTGTCAAAAACTTTGCACAGCCCTACTGACAGTGCTTTAGCTGGTTGGAGAAGGAAAATGGACATATATAGACATTCTAATTTGAGCATATATTCTAATTTGAAAGATTATTTCATTTAAATGGAGCAACATTATTCTGGGCAAAGGTAACCCGAGATCCACAATTCTAATGTACAGAGCTTTGCTGGGTAGACTACTTTGTTTTCTTACTTACTGGTCAAAAGTTGCAAACATATACTGTGCTTATTGAGGTACTGGTAAGTGCTAAACATACTAAGTATGCATTTGTCCGTACATCGTTTTCAGTGGCTTTCTTACTAATGCTCACTGCAATTCATCTTTTCCCCCCTCTTTTCTGACAGCCCTTAAGCAGTTTATTACATAAGAGAGTGAGGATCTGGGATGAGATGCAAATAATGACAAATTACTTCCATATAATTCTGCTTCTCTAAAGATACCATCTAACGGGACCCTCATTTGCACCACTCAGTTTAAACATGTGTATGGATACTTCTTAGTCCTTGTAATTGGTTTTTATTTTAAAGTTGATTCATATTTTTGACTGTGTTAATCATTCTACATTGCTTTATCCTGGAGGTTTTGCCTCATGCCACACGTAACAATACAATACTTATTTTATATTATCAGCCGATAGGCTTTGAATTTACTATCTTGGCAGTCAAGATATGTTCACCAGCTATCAGAATCACATCAGCCAGATGATTTGTCATCTTGGAATCTGCACATGTTTTTTAGGATAGTCTGAGTAGTCACTACCTGCTCAATAGCTACCTAGCTGTGCAGCACACATGGACTATACTTTAATAACTAGTAGGAAAATACCTGTAGTGTACAGTGAAAATCTAATGCATGGCAGAAGAGGTCTACAATAGCATCAAAAAAGGAAGTATTGTATTAGACAACTTGCTTAGATCATACTAAGAGAGATTTTAATGCATGTTGTTTGTCAATTATTCAATTTAAAAGAACTAGTGAAGATCCACCAAAACAAACACCAAAAAGCTAAGATCCAAGAGTGAAAATTCTGCACAGATAGTAACTCTGGAGAAAGGTTGCTCATTTACTGTAATTTGTTCAAACAGTTTATCCTTAAAGAATTAAATGGGAAAAAAAAGCATTATACATCTTAACAATACTTACTTCAGCACTGCTGGAACCCTTTTTCTGATGACATCTTCTAATCACCTCCAACAATAATGGACCACCTACAGTACCTTCGGCTTCTATAATTCCTAAGTCTCTGGCTAAATTCTCACGACTGTCAAGTCCATTTAGCTGAAAAAGTTGTATATAAAAATATATGTCACTTGAGTGTTTATAATAATATAAATGAAATGTTTAAAAGTTAAAACAGAAGAGTCTCACCAGCACAAATTGATAGGCACATGATAAATAAACCAATTTGTAAAATCTGACCCAGACCATTACTTTTCCATTATGATAAATCCTATGGTTCTAGTGAACACACATAGCTTAGACAAAACTTGTCATTATTTTAGAAGTGACATACAGAGACACAAGAACTGGCAAAGCATTAAATTTTCAGCTGAGTCAACTTTTCTTCTAAAAAAATAACCCACCAATCATATAAGCCTGATTTTTTTTTTTTCAGTGTCAAACTGGGGTTAGTGTGAACTAACAGGTAGTTCAATAAAAGATCCTATAAAAGTTACCTTATGAACATGAATGGATATTTTAGACAAATCCAAAGCAGATTTTGTATTTTTTTTATTTCAAATTCTATCTATCATCTAGCATGTGATTAAGAATATTATCTTCCTTACTGTGCTTGATTCAGGCTCAAAAACAGCTAACGTAAAGTCAAGATTGAAAAACTGAAGAAATTCTACAACAAGACCAGCTACCACACGACCTATAAAGAAAACAGAAAAAGTTATCCGAAATGTTCATCTAAAAGTTAATGATCCTGTATCCTATATGAACTAAGAGCTCCTCAACACATATTTGTATTTTATACCAGTGATGTCAACATTTGACTACATAAAAGAAAATTTTCAGTTCAAATAAATAACATATCTATCTAAATTAGACCATTTTCTCCAAGGAACTGCTTGAGCAACAGCGGAAGCAGCTTCCAAGACCCAGGGCCTAAGAATTAATTCATGTTTTTCTAATCTAGCTAAGACATTTCAAAAAACACACACTTTCACCTTGGAACTTCTACCATTTCTTATTTTTAGAACTGCACATCTGCACTCTAATGTCACAATTTCAAACTGTCAGTTTCTTACCCTGGAAAGGCTTGACCGAGTTAGAATTATTTTGCTATTTCTTGATTTGTTTTCTAAGCAATTAATTCAAATACTTTATTCATCTCTAAAGAAACTGTTCATTCCAGTTACAAACACAGCAATCACCATATATTAGCTTTGAAAACTCAAGATTAGAGCTTGCCAATGATAGTACTAACTTCTCATTAACAAGAACAGGAATTGACACTATAAACAAGCACCAAGTTCATATTAGAACAAGAACAGATTCAACTTCCTGTTCCTCAAACATGTTTTTGAGAAGTGTTAAGTTTTACACATCTCAAATATTTAAAGTTAATAAATAAAACTTACCATCTTTTGTACTTAAAAACTTTTTCAAGCTTTCATTTACCAAGGGTGTTTTGTTCTGTAAAAAGATGAAAATTAAAAAGGTAATTAATATATATTACATTTCTTAGCAGTATAAAGGAAGACCTGAGCAAGTGTTTTAGCACATGCAACAGTTTACTATTATACCTAGGATATATCATTCAGTTTACCAAATAAACTTTGATATTGTGCATATTAGTAATAATAGCAAAGTGGCATAGCTACGTGGCCATAATAAATATAGTCATAAACCTTTTATTATGAGCCTTTGGGAATGTAGTTTCGCTGTGAAAAAATTATTTTAAGTTGAAGGAGTCTTGGCAGGTTAGATGACATTTATTTTCTTTGCATTTAAAAAAAAGCTTAACTTCATTTTTATATCACCATATACTATGTTCTGTTTTACAGATGTTGGTTGTAGCCATGTTCATCCAAGGCAGCCATGGTTCTTTGGGTTAATCCAATATCTTCTTTGAGTTAATCCAAGACCAATAAAGGATATTGGATTTACCCAAAGAACCTTCTTGTCTGCCTATGTTCCATTTTAAGACGTTTTAGAACAAATTGATAAATTAAATTACTAATAAGTCACCAGGCCCAGATGGCGCTCACCTAAGAGATCTGAAGGAACTCAAAAGGTAAAACTGCAGAACCACTAGCAATATTATACAGTAGCACCTATCATTTCAAATAGATTGGGAACCTGCCAACATAACACCCATCTTTTAAAGAACTCCGCAGGTAATTCTGAGAACTACACACCAGGAAGTCTCACCTCCCTCCCTGGCAATTGGGTGGAATCTATAATAAAAAATAAATCAGCAGTCACATGGACAAATATGATCAGCTGGGGAACGAGTCAGCAGTTTTTGTAATGGAAAATTCTGTCTCACCAATAAGCTGGGGTACTTGGACAATGTTAACAAGCATGTAGGAAGATCCAGACAGATCAAATTGACATAATATATTTGGACTCCCAAAGTTTTTGACAAAGTCCCTCAAAGGCTTAAAAAAGTGTAGCCACAGAATTTGAGGGAAGGTTCTTTTATAGATCAAGTCCTGGTTAAAAAGACAGAAAGCAAAGCATAGGACTAAGTACTCTCTCTCCAGGATGGAAGGAAGTCAAAAGAATGATGCTCAGTGAAATCTCCAAGGTTGCAGATGATACCAAATTATTCAAGGCAGTCGAATCCCAAACAGAGAGGAGCTGAAGAAAGATCTTATCAAACTGAATGAGTAAGTAAAATGAAGAGGCAGATGAACGTCAAATATCAACAAGTGCAAGGTAATGCACATGGAGGAAAAAACTGAGTTATAGGTATACAAGGCTGTATTCTGAACTAGCTATTATGACTCAGGAAAAAGACTATGGAGGAAAAAGACTATGGAGTCACTGTACATAGCTCTAAAAAGTGTCAGTTCAATGTGCTGCAGTGATCAAATACCCAGTAAAATGTTGGGCATCATTAAGGTAACTGAAAACAAAACAGAGAATATCATCATGCCATTATACAAATCCATGGTGAGCCACATCTTGAATACCAAGTACAGTTCTGGTCCCTACACTTCAAAAAGAATGTAGCAGAATAACAAAAGGTAAAGAGAAAGATGACCTAAATGATTAGGGAGATTGAGCAGATGCCATACCAGTAAAGACTAAAAAGGCTAAGACTCCTCAGTTTTGAAAGAAGAAAGCTAAAAGGGTAGGTGGTGAGAAAAGAGACATCTATAAAATCATAAAGGGTACAGATAAAGTGAACAGGGAAGTTATTCACCAAGTCCCAGAATACCAGAACTAAGGGTCACCCACTGAGATTAGGCAAGTTTAAAACTAACAAGAGAAAGTACTTTTTTGTGCAATGCATCAGACCTAGACAGGTTATGGGGGGGGGCAGATGAGAACAGGATGGGTTTCAACACTGACAAGTACAGGGTACTGCACCTGGGGAGCAGGAACCAGCAGCATACCTACAGGCTGGGGAATTCCCTTCTTGTCACTGCAGAGGCAGAAAAGGATCTTGGAATCATTATTGATGCCAAAATGAACCTATGCCGGCAGTGTGGGGACGCAGTCAGGAAGGCCAACTGTACCTTGTCACGCATCCACAGATGCATCTCAAGCAGGTCTAAGGAGGTGATCCTCCCCCTCTATGCAACACTGGTCAGGCCACAGTTGGAGTACTATGTTCAGTTCTGGACACCACGCTTCAGGAGGAATATGGACAACTTGGAGTGGGTCCAGAGGAGGGCCACTTGCACAATAAGGGAGCAGCAGGGCAGGCCCTACGAGGAGAGGCTAAGGGACCTGAACCTGTTCAGCCTCCACAAGGGAAGGCTGGGGGGAAGAGGGGGAGGGTCTAGTGGCCATTTACAAAACTAGTCAGGGGGGATCACCAGGCACTGGGGGAGTCCCTGTTCTCCCAAGCACTACCAGGAGTAACCAGAAATAACGGTCACAAGCTGGCAGAGGGTACATTCAGACTAGACATCAGGAGGCACTACTTCACTGTCAGGGTGGCTAGGATCTGGAACCAACTTCCAAGGGAAGTGGTGTGGCTCCTACCCTGGGGGGTCTTCAAGAGGAGTTTAGACAAACACCTTGCTGGGGTTGTTTGACCCCAGTACTTTTTCCTGCCATGGCAGGGGGTCAGACTTGATGATCTGCTCAGGTCCCTTCCAACCCTAACAGCTATGAAACTTGTGAAATACGTGGTCACATGAGATGGTAGTGGAGGCAAATAACACAGCCAGGTTAAAAAAAGGACCAGACTAATTCACAGATGACAACTCTAATAGCTGTTGAACAGAATGGTTTAGCGTCTCCAGAAGAAACATCCCTAGCCAATCATGGTGGATGCCAGGGAGGGTAATAAATAGAGGACAAGTCACCCGTGTTTAAATTTTATGTAAACTGGTAAAACAGATAACTTTATATAATATATGCTAAAGCATACAATAAAGCTATTTCATTACATATATTGTTTATTGTTTTACTGAAAACTGTAGCTAAACTATTATACCATTTTTCTAAAACTCATTTAAAATGGAGAGGCTCTAATTCTGGATGCAAGTAATTTATCCCCAAGTAAATCAATCATGTTCCTACAGAAAATACTAGCATGTACACACATGCACATAGGTTGAGTTCTTGGCAAATAAATAATGTTTCTTGAAACTGGCATCATCTTCGATTGGAAGTAATTTATCGTGATTTAGTACAATATTGATCAAGACAATAGCAAACGTGTCAGAAAACACATTTTGTAGATTAGAATCTCTTCTTTACAGTCATTCTGGTCAACTGGATGCAATGCAGATATATTGTTTTGGATAAATATATGAAACTGTTCCAAATGAGATTTTGTGAATCCAAACAGATCTTATAAAATGCAAGATTTTATGATTCAACAGAAAGTGCTCTTTAAAAATGAAAAACAAACAGAAACACCCTAGTTTTTCATAACTTTAGTGTGAACCACTAATCAAGAAACAGTAAGTCTCAATACTCCTGTTCTATTATTTTAAAAGTCTGATTCTAATGCTACTAAAAAAGAGGGAGGAAAAGCCCCAAACTACAACAATAGATTGAAATGCATCAAACCACTTTAAGGAAATTGGTGAAAAGTAATGGAAACTACTATACTGTTTACTTGCATAAGTTTTACTCACAAAACAATTATAAAAAGCTGAAACAGAATGTACTGGTCTCCTTACCTCTACCTTTTCTTGCTCTTCTAATGCCAAAAATACAGCTGCTCGTAGTTCTGCCTAGCAAATTAAAAAGACAGTATTTCTTCAAGAACTGTTTCCCCCCCAAAGCAAACAAAACACAAGCAGCAGCAAGCTACCTACCACATATTTGTTTAAGCTGAACGCTGCTTCTTAACAGCAATACGAATTGTTCAATATACTCTGGTGTAATTAATATATTTAAAGCAATATGCAGTGACTTGGAAAGAAAAATCTAATCTGAAAGAGCAGATGCAACAAGGAGAGAAGGATTTTGAACAGCATGGCCTATTGCATCATTTCTATATTCAGGATGGGACTTTCAAACTGCGAAAAGGTTTGGCCATCTAATTTGTATGCAGGTTTTAAGAGACCAAAAAAAAAAAAAAAAAAAAAAATCAACTCCTTCAGCTGGCCTTGAAACCCCATGCTTAGTATACAATTCTACTGCGAAATGTACACATAACAGATAATCAAAGTTTAAGTAATGGTCACAGCAGCCTTGGGACTGACTTGCCCATATTTAAATTTAAGTGAAGATTAATTATAAAATCCACAAATAATTAATCTAATGGTCAGCACAATTACAAAGGCAAAAAAAAAAAAAAATCAAATCAAATCTCTTAAATTTTAACCTTAAATACCACTATAGCAGAAATTCGTTTAATAATTTATGAATGCATTGTACAAATCTATTATATTTCACTTTCTTTTGTCTTTCATTCAGTGTTTACATGTCCTTCAAATATTTTGTTCTACACATTTCTGGCTAAGAAATTCACCCCTTTAACAAGTCCTCATCTAGTTAAATGGCTCAATAGCAAGCAGGTAGATTTAATGAGTTAAGCAACAGCAACACCAGTTGAAGTTATCCCAAAGTTTATATTTGACCAGAGGTGAAAAAGCTTTTTAAGAAACGGATATTGATTTGTACAATTAGTCATTTTAGTGTGTAGTGCATTTGATTTTCCCTGGCACCCAAGTGGAAGTGGAAGAAATCTAAGCTTAGGTATCATTATTTAAAAACAAATGTATATAGTGTGTGTGTGTGTGTGGGGGGGGGGAAATTAAGTCTTTCTATACAGTTATTCCATTTCAAAGTGAGCTGTCATTCTGAAATTGCTTCTGTGACAACAGATGAAATAGGTTGATAACTGCATCCTGGCATGTAAAATACACTCACTATGACAGATGACTGGCAGTTTTAAAAGACTGCATTTTAGCATTTAAAAAGATGTGTACTGCAACAAATGGAAGAAGACCGTAAAAACAAAATCAGATCTTAAACTTCCTAAATTTGTAAAATCTTTAAAAGAGCTCTGAGAGTATTGTTTTAACAAGTCTTCTGTAAAAATTAATACATATCATTATTAATATTTTAATATAATAATATAATACAATTATATAATTATAATATAATTATATTATTAATATAATGTTAATATAATTATTAATAAATGGTTAATATTTATTAATAAATTAATAATAATTACTATTATTAATTAATATATTAATTAATATATTAAATAATAATTAATTTATTCCTTTTTAATTTGCTCCTGGGATCCAGATGTCAACTTCCCAATAAGTTTCCTATACATTTTTTTTTTTTTTTTTTTTTAAGATTGAATTAATGCAACTGACTTTTCAGAGATCCTGTTAAGTTTTATACCCTCACAAGAAAAGCTTGCTCCATCACAGTTAGAGCTAAAAGGGGTAGCCAGTACTAGAAACTCCTTGTCATTAGTGATACTTCCAACCAATCAAATCAGAGTGAAATGATCTTGACAGGAGCTCCATCCCAGAGACACACTCCCACGTCCAGTACTAGTGGGAGAACATTCAGGATCATTGTGTATGCAGAGAACTTACTTTTAAAAAAGGAACATGCTTACCAATTCTAAACAGCAGTCAACAGTTTACAAGCCATTTTTGAATGCTGACATACTATTCTCACAGATAATATTTCTGTTAATAATTCAGTTCAGTTGACAAATAGAAAATTTATCAATAGGAAATTTATCAACTGGACAACATATTGATTTACATGTAGGTAAGTATGCTGCCTACTACCAAATTAAGGCTGTGCTCAAAGACAAGTAAAATATATTGAGCAGTGTTCAGCAGTTATTAACTGGTTTAAAAACCAATTGAAACTTTGCATGTTCTGGTTCAATAATCTATAGCTGTGCTGGGTACATTGGCACATGTAGCTCAAAAAAACCAAACAAACCCTGCTTTCCAAACCACTAATGATTATTACCACCTCATTTAGTCTATGGTAGGATTAAGATTTCACTTAGTTATCACCACAAGTCACTGTAGCAGACCAGCAATGACTCCAAGTGCTCTGCATTTCCCTCAGCTGCATTATTGGAGGCCTGTTACGGGTCCTACCTACTGCTCTTTGTTCTACTTTTCAGTCCTTCCATATTTTTCTTCTTGACAATTTCACATAGTCTACTTTAGCTAGATCACAGCTATATCCAGATAATCTTCTTATGTATTTATTCTTATCAACCTCTAAACAACACTAAAGAGATATCCTTCTAGGACTTGCAAACTAGTTTCTAAGAACCGATGAAAGTAAAAACTAAGGAGCATTTCACCTAGCGGTACAAAAACAACAACTGTCAAGGCATAACTTTCTCTCTCAACTTCGGCACCATAATAAAAGCTATTAATATATACTAAAACTAGAGAAAATAATATAATGAGCATCACTGTTTGATATTTGGCAGGAAAGAAAAAGTATTCCTTCTCCTTATACCCATTAAGCTGGCTTCCATTTCAAGTTTGGGCTTTAAGTGACAGGGTTGCTTTTGAACAGTTCTTAAAAACAAAGATTTACCAAAATCTGTCAGAGACCAAGAAGCAATATTGCTTCACCAGAACTACCAAAAGATTGAGCTTGCTCCCAATTCAGATTATGGTTACTAGTTAGCTGGCCATTGATAAGCTGTACATCAGGAAACAAATTGATTGGGAGCAAGAAAACTATGGTCAGAAGTTACCTCCCACTGTCAAAGGCAGGATACGCACAAAGGCATTTGGCCTGCTGCAGCATGACAAATCTCATGTTCTCATGAAGTAGGTGCAGGAGGCCTTGCAAGTACAAGAAATAATTCAGGCAGTAGTATACACTATATATTTCTATGAAAGTTTCATTAATTTGTGGTCAGCCAAGGAATCCTTAATTGCGCTGTATTAGTTATAGCAAGTTTTCTGTGTTGAAGCACATTGCACATTTGAATGAAGCAGAAGGAAAGAAAGCTCAGGAAACTCAATAGAGGCAGCAGCCGGAATTCAGTAACTTCACTATAATCAATATTACTTATACAGGATCTACACACTGTGCTTTTCACCTACCAATATGATGCAAGAAATGAAGCCGAGGACGCAACTGGTATGCGAAGGGGTACAGGCAGCAATGCATCAAGAGGTGACTTCTGCTAGCAGCATGGCACACAGCACAGCCTGCCACTGCTCTTCCAAACCAACAACTCCCCCTTGTCCCAACATGCTTGTCAACTTGAGCTTTTGCTAGCTGTCCACCTTCCTCCAAATCAGCAGCTCTCAATCTTTTTTTAAGCTTAGAGACAGCTCTCACACTTCAGGCCTCTCCCTCCCCCATCAGAAAAACACCACTTGTTCTGTCTGCAGAGAAATGACAGGGCAGTTCTTGCACCACAGGGAGCCCACAACAGGGCAGGACATTTTTACCAGGGGTGGGGGGGAGGAAGAGTTCCTACTGGAAGCCTCTGGATTCACCCTGTGCCTTGTGCTAGCAGGGCTGTCCCAGCAGACATGATGGCACCCCAGGGGAGGGGAAGAGATCACAGCTCTGAATAAATCCCCTCACCCCAGGTCATTTGGCAATGCAAGGTCCTGAGCTGGGCTGCAGAGCAGCAATTTGTCAATGTTGCCAAGTGTATAATAATTACCATATCTGTACAATTACAACCTATGTACAATGTAGGATCAATAACAGTAAGTTTTCAAAGTGTATGATAATTGTTGAGGCAGCTCATTGACGCAGCATATACAAAACCCATAAGTAACATTCGGGGTTTCTTAACCAACGTATGAGGTTCTGGTTTTTTTGTTTAAATTTTCTGTAGTCCAAGCCAAATTAGTCAAAACAAATTCCAAATCTGAGAATCAGTCCAGAACCGCAAGTAGTAGCCTTACTACCAGCAAGCATCCTGCAACCCCATCTGGGGCTTCAGATGTTTCCAAAAATCTTTAGTGGACATCCTACTTATTCGGATACCCCTGAGTTTTGCTTGCCCTCAGGCGTAAAGCCCCAGGGGCAAGCCAAGGAGAAGTCTCCCGTTTCCATAAAGCGGGCTTAAAGTCAAGACCTTCCTACTCCGGCAGCTAAGTGGGAGGTTTTGGGTCTGCTCACCTCAAAATAAGGAAACACCTAAATTTTGATGACCCAGTTCTCAGTCGCTCACAACAAAAAACATAAAGTCAATAAGAAAATGGCTTATCTGCATACTTACTTGCATTTGTTTTTCAGCACGATAGTTTCTCCGCAAATGCGAGAATCGTGATCTTCCAAGACCATAATTTCCTATTTAAGACCTGGCAACGCTGCTCTCTGGGTCGGGCTAGAAAGGGACGGCTCGGATTTGGGGCTTACTCATCGCGACCCTTCCCAACCCGCCCCTACTATACGCCTCTCCGGCTACGGCTGTGCCAGGACCGGTGCCGCCGCAGCCTCTTGCGCGAACTGGGCGGTCGCAGGCCCAGGCTGAGCCACGCCGGTGCCGCTGGGCCGGGCTCTTTTCCCGCCACGAGGCCCGTCGGCTCCATGCCCCCCGCCCCGCACCTTGATCTTATTGAGCACCCCGCTGGTCTCCAGCGTCTGGACCAGTAGGTCCCGCAGCTCCGTGTCCTCCTCCGCCGCCGCCATCTTGTTTCTCCCTGACAACCGCCCAAACCGCGCTAGCGGCCGCGTCGGCTCCGCACATTCGCTACGGGCCGGGGAGGCAGGGGACTGCAGGGGCAGCTGCGGTTGCGGGACGTAGAGCCGGCGGCCCAACTACCACGCGGCCCAGCCGCCTGCGGAGGAGGATAAGCCCCAGCGCAGGGACTGGACGGGACTGAAAGTACAGATGCGAATGCGCAGCGCTAGCGTAGCGCCATGAGGCGGGAGGTTTGAAGACAGGGGGCGGGGCTGGCCGCGAAGTCCCGCCCACTAGAACGAGCCGCGTGACGCGCGCTCTTAGCTATCAAGCTGTTAGCCAAACCTTCAGTAGTTACACAGAGCGAGCGGAACTGGAGAAGACAGGAGGGCGCTGAGCCACGCCTCCCGCCCAGCTCCAGCCAATCCCTCCCAGCTGGGGGCGGAGCGGAATGACGTATGTCAGGCAGTTCATTGGTAGTGGTGTTGCCGGGCGGACTGTCATTATCATCGTTATCAGAGTTTCAGTGCGCTCAAGTTGGCTGGTTACTAGTAAAAGTGTACAAACTAGAGGTTTTGGTTCCAAAAGGATACCTTTTATTAGACCAACTGGAAAATGGCAAGAAAATTGTCCTTTTCCCCCTGAAAAATATACGATAATTTTTGAGGCAGCTCACTGATGCAGCAAATGCAAAACCCAAATCACTCTCCAGGAGTCTTGACCGACTTTTGGGTTTACTCTTTTTTTGAGGGGGGATCTCCATCTATATATGGATATATCTATATCGTAAAGCTATATCGTTATAGAGATATATACATAGCTATATATATCTATATCATAGCTATGTTGACATAAATAGATATAGATATATGTACATCATCTAGCATAAAACTTTCTATCACACACTTTAAACCACATTAAGAAGCAGTGTACCCTGCTGTATCACAACAAATGATCCTGTACCCCCCAGCACCCAAGGCCAGGCCAAGGGTAATTGTGCACCTCAGTGCCCCCCACTTCCAATACAGAGGAAAATAAGAAGTCTAGAATGAACTTTTACTGCTGAGATCTTTTCAGAGGGCTTTATCCCCTTACTGAGCCACAGGTCTTAGACCAAGATGGAGCTGTAGCTAGCCAGAGCTGCTATTTAGAATGATGTTCCTGTTATCTTGTTCTGCATATAATTTTGGTGCTTCCTCAAATTTTGGTACCCTAGGTAACCGCCTAGTTTGCCTAATGGTTGGACCAGCTCTGCACACACCTATCTGCCGCCCTTCCCTAACCCAATCACAGTCCTGTAGTCCAAGCCCTGATTTAGGTTTACATTCTTAGTCATTCCCTGTCCTCTGTTGATATCACTATCACTGCTGCTACTGAACCTGTTGCTGTCTTCCTCACTGTGCTGGGGTCCAGTTGTGTCATTGACCTTTTCTTTCTGTCCTATTCCCTTCCCAGGGGGGTCTTGGAACAGCTTGTGCCAAGCATCTCTTTTCCAGGTGGAGTTGGCCGTGTCTTCTCCATCCTCTCCCACTGTTTTCTGGTAGTAGGACTGATGTCCTCTCAGAAACATTTTACCACAGTCTGTTTCCGTGTGTGTGGACTTCGCTGCAGGACACTCCTAACGCAGAACACAAACTGGTTGAAACGGGTTGTCGAGGGCCCCTGCTGTCCAGACAGATGTACAGTGCTGCCTCATTTTTGAGTTTGCTCTCTGCCCTTTCTTATGATGCTTGCCTCAAAATAAAGCAATGCTTCAAGTTCGCACTCACTCACGGGCAAGTTACAGTGAACAATATAAAGTAAACAAGAAGACTTATTTGCATCCTTATTTATATATTTTTCAATGTACGGTAGTTTTTCAGCAAATAAGATAATTTTGAGCTTCCAATAGGATAATTTCATACTTAAGACCTGGCAAGGCTAAGTTAATGGCTGAACCCTGCCTTAACTAGAAACAAGCACAAGGCAAAGTGATGTTTGCGCCACTCACTGGTTAATGGAGACCAGCTAGGCTGTAATTGCCACCTGATAAAAATGATTTTCCAGCTAGAAAAAAAGAGTCAAGCGGCTCTACACTTTGTGCCTGAAAAATGGGTTGCAGCTCTACAGATGGTTTCTGTCCAGCCTTGCTTTAAAGGCACAGCAGGGCGCTGCAGCCTTGAGTTGGCAGAGGAAAAGCACTGCACTGGGCCTTCCCACTGGGAAAAAAGGGTGGTTTATCTGTGGGTGAAGTGACATGCTACATTTGGGGCCTCTTTACACATGCAGGTTTAGGCACTATGGACTCTACTGAGACACCTTATGAGGCACACAGGGAGGGCAGTGTTGTCCCTGCTGTGAGCCCTGCAGCTGAGGAGGCTCATGGCAAGGACAGCGCCAGGAATGCTGCCGCCACTGACTGCGAGCCAAGGCAGCGGGTGGTGCACCCTTGTGGCTGGGAGCCCCATCAACCGAGGGGCTCCCAGACACAGGGTCTACATGTTCAATTAATCATCTGATTAGAAGAAGATATAAAGTTATTACACATTTTTTAGCTTGTTTTATCACACCATTAATTGAAAACGTGTAGCTGGGTTGCAACTCAAGACATGATTAAGTGATTAATCATGCCTGAAGTATAACGTGTAGGGAAGGCCTTAGACCAGGGGTGAGCAAAATGGCAGATCTCGCCAGCAGGCAGACTCCATTTCCCAGCAGCCCCTGCCCATGTCACTGCAGCTGTTTTCCATGGAGACCCCAGTAGAGGGGGCTTCTTGGCAGTGCTCAGCCAGGGTTTCCATGGAGCCCAGCCTCAGCAGTTTTAGAAGGGCATGCAGCTGGGTGGGGAGCTGCTCTGGGGCTGGGGCTAAGATTTTGCAGTGCTGACTGTGTGGTCTGGAACTCAGCACTGTCTGCACTCTCCAGCCCGAGGCGTGTGGGCAGCGGATCGCAGCTCTGACCCAGCTCCGGACCACACTGTCACCACTGCAAGAACCTAGCCCCAAAGCAGCTCCCCACCCAGCTGCATACTCTGCCAGCACTGCCGGGTCTGGTCTCCATGAAAAACCTCGCACTGTACTGTCACTGTGCCGCAGCTCCTAGGGTCTCCATGGAGACTGGGCACAGCAATGCAGGCAGGGGCTGCTGGGAAATGGAGTCCACTGCTGGACCAGTTCCATTCGAAGGCTGGATTTTGCCCACTCCTGCCTTAGACTGTGCTACATTTGTGGGATGTGAAATAATGCTAAAGTTAGAAAGCTGCGAGCAGCTGCATGTTAAGGGTTAATACTGTTTCCTGCCTGTACAGCTCTGACTTTGTGGCTACAGGGCTGGTGAGCAGGGATGTGGCTACCCCACCAAGGCTCTATCCCTCCCTGCTCTGGGTAAGTGGGGGCGCTGGAAGTGGTACATTTGGGGATGATAGAGGACTGCAAATTGTTCGTATTATCTCCGCAGAGCAGACTGAAGTTACCCTAGGTAGCGTGGTCCGGAGTTAATGCCTGAAGTGGCTTCACTTTGAGATGCTCAGAGGACACTTAGCATGAGTTAATGAGCTTTAATGTGTAGACTTAAGTTTTAAGTGTCCTTAATATGGTCAAAATCAGGGGCTGGCAACATTTGTGGGCAGAGTGCCAAAAATATACAACCTTGATTTGTAAGATGTTGGAGTGCCAGGGGTGGGTGGCAGGGAAGCTGTGAGGGGCCCAATCCTTGTTTGGCAGCACAGGCCTGGCCACTTCCCTGCTGTCTGCCCTGAGCTGCATGTGCCAAGCAAAATGCCTTCATGTGCCACACTTTGGCATCCATTCCAGGGATTGCATATGCCTGCTCTAAGTTTAATCTGTAACTTCACCCTGTGACACCACCTCTTCCCCTGCACCGCTTTGTCCAGCGTGGCAGGTAGGGCTACTGGCTAGAAGGGTGCCCTGGAGTTGATTGTTTTTATGTATGTATTTATTTGGCACCAAAATGAAACACACTTTAACAAAGTTTCTAAAAGTGTCATGTTTTGGAGTCTGGCTGAGAGATGGGGAAGACAGGTGTTAAAAAAAACATCATTATCACACCTTAAAAGTTTCTCTCAGTTTTGACTGCTGTGTTGCTGCCACTCCCCTTCCCTCCACCAGGTGGGGAAGCTGCAGAGCTTGGGGGCAGGGAGCACATGCCATACAATGGGAAGTGCAATAGTCAAAGCTGACCCTGAACAATACTTAACAAATGCCATCAGACCAAATCCTGTTCTCCTTAATTAGAGGGGCCATGATTTCTTAGGATGGTATCTTTTATTGGACCAACTGCATAGCTGGGATAGGGTTGGCAAGCTTAGATAGAGTTAAACTTGAATAGAGTTAGACCCTGTCTAACTTTGGATGAAGTTAGACAGGGTTTGAATTACACTTAGACTTTTTTTGGTGGGGGGGGTCCTGCAGTGGTGGCAGATGGAAGGAGCCGCCACCGCCTCTGCCACCTGGGCTGCTTAGAAAGGTGCAGGGCTAGCTAAGGGCTGACTGGTGGTTCTTGTCTCTTATTGTGGGGAGAGGTTCCTCATCTCTTATGGGGGGACTCAGCCGCCCCTTCCTGTCCAAGCTACCGCATAATACGAATCCTGGAGTTAGACTAGAAGAAGAATGTCTTGCAGTCAAATGCTTGTCTAACTCTATCCCAACTATGCAGTTGGTCCAATAAAAGATATCATACTTGGAAGTCATTGCCTTTCACATAATTCCTGGACCATTGGCTACAACTTCACTCTAACACTCCTTAATTGGCAAAGTAATCACAAGATTACTTATGTGTTGTGGGCAACGCTAAGATCCAACACCCTTGGAAGTTATATTAAGCACACATGCAGCACAGGGAGGAGGGCGATGACTTAAGTTCTGGATACAGTTTTAGTCAATATTTGCAGCTGTTTAAAAAACAGGGCAAGAGACAAATAAGGTCTACTCTAAAAATGTTCATGTTTGTCAAAAATATTCCTAAAAGAAGATAGGGAACTGAGTGGTTTCGATGAAATTATGCCTGGAACATTTAGTTGTTTTATAGATGACCAAAACTGTTTTATCTATCTTATGAACTTTATGCAGATTGATTAGCTAATTAATAGTTGCATTTTGTCTTGAAAACAGAAAGCATTATAAAAGCATTAACTGTAAATGCAACTGACATTTAAATACTGTTTGGGACATGATGCATATTTTCAGTATATCGTTTTAAAGATATCTTTGGATCTCCTTTGCACTGAAAAGTATAGGCATGCGGGGAGAATCCTCCTAGGAATAAAGATTCAGTGTTTTAAGCATAATATACAGATATGCTACACTAATATATATGTATTGATGATGAATGCATATTGTCTCTAGAGATGTGCAGAAGGTGGCACCAGTTAGCTGTTACAAGTTTTCATTGACAGAATTCAAGAATAAGAATACTTTAAAAATGAAACTGGGAAATGAGACTTTGAAAACATTGTCACTGTGTTGATATTTATCCCTTTCTTGCCTGCTATTGCTTGATGAGTCAGCCCACAGCAAGAACCATGCAGAGTATACAGAGTGCTGTCTAAAGCCTGATTCTGAAAACTGCTCTGAATGGACAGATCATTACCTCACTGAGAAGCCCCATTAAAGTCAGCTGTTGATGCACTTTTATTGCAAAAATTATAAGAACAGCAGTTTTTCAAACCTAAACCTCCAATCATCCTTTTTTAAAAATATTACCATAAACAAATGCTGCTTTAATGAGCAAACTAAAAATGATGTGTGATCTTGCTGACATAATTGCTATGTTTATTAATCCAGTAATCCTTCTGAAGTGAATGGAAGCACCTATGTAAAACATGAAAGATTTGGATCTTTATAAACTAAAGCTGAAAGAATAACTGGATTTTATTGCACTCTGGTGATAAAAGTGAAATACAAATGGAAAAACATGCCTCTTATTTATTATTATTTTTTTACGATGGTTAAGGTAGACCTCAAAGTATTGGTATTTTAATAACTAGGTTCTGACTATTCTGGTGGTCAGCAGATGCCCCAAAACACAGTATTTGCTAACTCTTAGCTTATGTAGATTTGAATGTTATCATTTGTTATAAAATAATTTTTATTACAGCATAGATCCACTATCTCTGCCACAACATAAGCACTCACTCCTGATGCCATCTGCTTATGCTAATAAATGTAACTTTTTAGGTACAAAGAGGATTAATAAAAATACAAGTTTATTTAAAAAAAATCACATCTGATATGGTATTGCTATGCATTTTCTTATGTCAATATGGCACCATCTAGTATGCTCATTGTTCGATGTGTTATCTTACGTTATATATTATGTTCCTTGCGGCATTTTATGTCGTCTGTAAAACATAAGAGACCTTTTTGCCAAAAATCAGCAATCCATTTTTTTATATATAATTGACAAAAGTAACACAAACATTTTAGAGCTAGAAGCTAGGAAAGCACTGATGACCAATATGGGAACTTATAGGAAACTTCGCTTCGGATTGCTCAATAAATAGTGAGGTATAGATGACAAAAAAGTATTCTTTTACTGCTTTAAATAGCAAAAGAGGATCTACAACCTGATTTGAATTTGAAACAAGACAGTCTTTTTTCAACCTTCATTCCAAAATACAATTGTAATAAAAGAATGCATGTATGGCATTTGAAATAAGTCCTAGAAATACATAATGATTCTCATTTTTGTTATGAATAGAAGAAACAGAATTTCTCCTAAGGTAGGAATCTATTCTACCTCATAACAAATGCCTGCTGAAAGGAATGATGAGGGTTGTTATTCTCACAGGAAGCAGAAGGGACCTAACATCATAGAGGCGGCACTCAGTACTGCTAGGATAAGTCCCCTAATGGACAACATCATTTGATAAATAGTATGCTGGGTGAAACACAGAAAAAAAGTAGGAACAAAAGTGGAAGCAGTATGTCTGGATCACCTGTTGTTTTTTTGAATATATAAAGTCAAAGTATGGCTTTACTGTAAGTCTAATAAGGAATGAGCAGCACATTGCTATGAAGTAGTCATAGGTGCCACAGTAATATAAACAATAATAATTAGTGGGCAATAGAAATATTTCACATTCCCCAAGAAATTAATTTTCAGTCAAGTAGACAGACCTGAAGCATGGGATACATGAGATGAAATCCCATGCTACTGAATCTGCATAATTGAGTTGCCTTTCCATTTTTAAGAATTTGCCTAACTCAAATTCAGGGCAATAAACCCCAAAGCAAAACAGCAGGAACACGTTTAGCTAAATATTCATCACCTATATGCCAAATAAATGTTCTGTTATATAATGAAGGAATCAGATTCTGGCATTTAAAATATGAGTCAGACTGTCTATTGTTCACAGATCCTATGAATATTTTAATTTGAAGTATGTTGAAGTCCCATGTCTACCTTTACTGAAATCATGTTGCAACATCAGAGGAGATAAAATAATTTTGGCCCAAGTAATTTTATATTAGCTATACATCAACATGTGTGTGAATGGCACTTCAGAACCATAAGAGACACTCCTTGACACAGGAAATGTACTGGGACGTTGCTGTGAAACAGGCCTGTAAGATTGGCACCTTTATTGTTCAAAGGATGTGTTGGCACAAGCTCTGTGCTATACTTTACATTTCACTTACCTTAAGTCTTCAAAACACTGCTACTGTGTAATCCCACTCTCAGATCCCAGGCTAAGCCTGCATGGCTGGCAGCTAGCAAAACATACTTTTTAAACAAAATTAGGTCCAAGAAAGAAACAGTTGAAAAATATTATCGTGCGAACTTCACAATGATTTTTCCTTTTCCAGGGACACACCTTGAAGTATAAATGCATTTTTAACAACCAAACAGGAGAGAAATGCGAGAAAGCAAAAATAAAGACCGCATGATTTTTAATGAAAAATTCCCTCGAGTTAGACTAGGGTTGCCAACTCTGACTGAAGCTATTCAGAGATTTTTTTTCCCAACGTGATGTAATATAATATCCTATTAAAATCTCCTAGATTGCTTTCAATAGTCACTTGCAGATTCATGGTGATTCCGGTAGACTCCCAGCCAATCCGGGAGGGTTAGCAACCTTAAATTAGCTGAAAGGCATGGCTTTCTATGGGTCACATCTTTTATTGGACCAATGCATGGCTGGGATAGACTTAGACAAGCTTTCAAATATTATGCATCAGCAGAATGCATTATTTTTGATTGTGCTTCTCCAATTCAGAGGTCTACTTTACTCTAGAAATTGAATGCATACTTGTCTACCATCACCTCCTTGCTCCTGTTGAATGGTATGCTATTCTATGGATAATTTCCCTGGAATCAATGGGGCTACTTGTGTATTTAGGGTATTACTTAAGCTGAATAAAAGTAGCAGGCATGGCCCTCAGTAAACTTGAGAGTCAGAAAGAATAGCTAACTGATTTCTAACAGGTCTCTTCTTTGAAACAAGCACATTTAAGTCAAAGAGAAACCTTACTCAGTAATCTTTTGTTAAGGACCTAGTAAAGGATGTCAACTCCTATAGTATTCCAAATGCAGAAGAGCCAAAGTAAATGGATTGTATTGTTTTCATGATCATAATGTAAATGAGTGATAACACATCAATTTAAAAAGTGTTTCTATTCTTTGTAAAGCACTCTGAAAACAATTAGTATAAATCATCTCTGCTACAATTACATTGATATAAATTGCATTAAAGCCTGGATGAATTTCACCTAATAAAGATTACAGATGCATTGAGGAATTATTGTTGTTAATTAAATAAGGCACAAAAACAGAACAGTAAAAATCTTTCATGCTGTTAAAAAAGCTTGGAGGGTTCTAGGGCAATAAAAAAACACACCTGGTAGTAAACAGATTAGTTTCATTTTATGTTTTAAAGGCTTGTAATTTCACAGTGAGCATACAGTACTGAAAAATCGAGTCATTTTAAAATGAATAACTTTTAGGCAGCACCTATTTAAATGAAGTCTTGAAACCAAATAGACATAAGCTTACATCAAAAAATAATCTGCTTTTCCTGCATATTCAGACATGCTTGTCAATTTGCATCTTGGAACACCAGTTTTAAGATGGCATTTTGAATTGACCCAAATAAGCTGCAAGAAAATAGCCTAAATGATCACCAACTATAAATAAAAGATGGATATAATTTTTGCTACATAACCGATTACTTTAAGGGGGGGAAAAGTCCCTACAATTAGCTATTTATTTTTAGCTAGGCTTCCACTACAGAAGTTGACATTATTGAAGTAACAGTCTACTTTAAGAGCTGTATACTTCTCCCACCTTATAAGGATTGCAATATATTGGATTTACAGTTATTGACTTATTTCTTCCCAGTTTTCTCATCTCTGTCTCAGCATCCAGTTATAAATATTTAATGGTAAGTCTTAAGAGAGTAGTACTTTAGGATAGCTCTCTATTCTTCTCTTTTACTTTTTACATCTTCACCAAAACCATATCCTCTGCACACAAACTGTTCAATAATCAAAATAAATTCCTATCAATATCATGACATTAAAATATTAGTGGACCATTTCAATTCAATAACCATACATTAGTTTATGGCAGCCCTGAAGCTGAGCAGATGATTTGGCTTCTATGTCTATTCAGTCCACCTGGGAAATTTGGCAAAGATTTCAGTACTGATTGGGGTAGTGAAATTTCTCATGTGGCTGCTTGGTGCTGCAATCAGTAATGGCAGGGGAGTGAGCAACAGAAGAAGCTCCAGAGGCCTCTGTTTCTTTTACCATTGGATTAAATTACTGTAACCTCCTGGATGGTAGAGACAAAATACTAAATAGAGCATTGTTGCGATCCAGTAAGACAATTAATTTGTTCCGGTGCAAAGAGGAAGAGAGAAAGACCATATATATATGTCCAAATGATCTGGGAGTATTCTCCCAGTAGAAAAACTTGGTGGACAGCCCTGTACTACTGACATTTGAGCTTATCAGCAGTGAGCCTGAAGCGCTGACATTTGCCTGCATGGAGGCCCTAGACTAGGACAGGCCAGTGACAGGGGCCTGGGAGGGCAGGGGTTGTTGGGTCAGTGAAGGGAGGTTGGGAGATTTGCTGGATCAGTGACAACAGCAATGGGGCTGCTGGGTCAGTGGGAGGAAATGGAGTTGGCTGTGACTGACAAAGCTGGGAGTACTGTAGACTATACCCACTAAATGCTTTGGTGTTAAGGCTTTTCCAGCCCAAAACACTTAGTGGGTGTGTTCTGCTCCTTGCTTGGCTGGGATCGACATGTCATCTCCCTGGACCCCGTTTGAGGGTAGGGAATGGGCAGAGAGCAGAGCTTGCAGGGATTCCAGATGACTGCTTTGTGGCTTCTCTTGGACAGATACTGTACATACGTTCAGTCTCCCGAGAGATGTTCTCCCAGAAGCCATTTCACTTTGGTTTCTCCCAAGTTATTTTTCTCCCACAGCAGCCATTTTTGTTCATGAAGAAAAATCACGAGTGACCATACACTTGTGATTTCTATGGGGAGAGAAGTGACTCTCCCAGGAGAAACTGAACATCTGTAGGTAGGTAAAAGACTACTCTTATTTCCCTCCAACTCTGTAAATGGGATATTTACATAATATCAGCTGAACCCCCCCTTCCTCCCCGCCCGCAAGAACGTAACTTTGAATATGAACCTAAGTAGTCAGTTCATGCAAATAAAGTTGTTTTGCTTGAGGAACCCCGTCTGTCCACAAATTCTGCAAGTGCATTAATGAAGGGTGTTTGAAACTCGGCCCAGAGCATTCAACACCATATAAAGTACTGTAATGAATAATCATGCTTTGTGTTTATGATTTGTTATTAGAATGGAAGTGGACTCTAGGATTTTTTTTCTGATTTGTCACAGCACTAAGAAAACTTCTGACCAAAGGGATGAACAGGATATGTGGTGATTTGCAACTCTTGAGTTCTTTGTCCTATAATTTCTTAGCATGTGAATGTAATCTCTTGCAACATCCCTTGTGACTCCTTAGAAGAAAGAAGTCAAGCTTGCAGTATACAAAATCTCATGTCTCAGCACTCCTTTGTTCCTCTATGTTCATTTTAATTTATACTGTAACGTTTGGTACATGAGAATTGTATGTATTTACCAACAAAATAATTTTATGTATACAGTACTCCCCAGTTAAGATTAAATCAAAATAATAATTGTTGTAGAACTTGGCAAATAAGACACAAAACAGTGAAAATACTACTAAGACAAAGAAAGATGTATTACAAACAGACATCTAAAAAGATGTCATGTTTCTTACACACAGACATCTAAAAAGCAGGGCAAAGTGCCTGAAAACCAGAGCAGAAGTCATTCCTAAATAATTATGGAATCACTACAAGAATAGCTACCTTACAGTTATGGAATTGCCTTAATCCAAGTCATGGACCACCTATAAGACAGCTAGTACAACAATGCAGCTGTCTCTGGGGAGGTGGCTTTGGGAGAAACTTGGACAAGTAGCCAGGTCAATTCCCAGAGTAGCATGCACTTGGAGAAGAAACCCTTAAAATTTGGACCCCTCAGATTAGCCACTTTTGTGAGAGGAGTCTTTGAATGGATTTTGTTGTGCATATTTTAGTGTTCAGTCCTCACTCAACCCTGCCTATTTAAGGTCCAGCTTTAGCATGTGATATACACACACTTCTTTGTAGTGTTTTGACTTGTGCACAGACACACGTGCAGATCTGTCCGAATACAATTTCTCTCCCCTCTTTATACTTTCTGCACCACTTCATCTAATGAAATGAGCTTTAGCTGATGAAAGCTTGTGCTTGCTCTCTCTCTAGTTTATTCAGTCTATAAAGGTGCATATCTACCCTACCTTCTGATTGACTTGAGACTAATAGGGCTAACTGCCTTTTGCTTCTTGAGCTCCCACGCTGTGGCAACTAGAACAAGAGATCAGCGTGAGTGTGCATGCGAGGAATCCTCTGCCCAGTAAACAGCAGAATCTTTTTTTAGGACAGCTTCAGAAACATGCCACGTATGGGCACCTTCCACCCAGAAGCCTTTCCTGTTTCTTATTAGGATCATAGAAAAGTAAACCTAGAAGGGACCCCATGAAGTCAAGTAGTCCAGCCTCGAGCTCAAATGTCTAACCTGCTCTAGCAAAGTTGGTTTAATAAAAAAGATCAGATTTACCCAAAGAACCTTTTCTTGCAAAGAAACACATTTTTTTGCCACTATTTAGTTGGTCTAATATTGCTTCTGACCCAAGGGCCTTGTGTAACCTGCTCTTGAAAATTTCCATGGATAGTGATTCTACTACCCAGAGCTGTCCCTAGGGGTGTGTGGGTCCTGGGGCATGTCAGCCTGTGCCAGCCTGTGCCAGGCCCTGATATAGTCAGGGGTGGCTAGTGGCAGGGGTGGGGATGAGCACCTGAAGCGCGGTGCTGTGTATGAAAGCCACAATGGAGTTGGAGGCACATGGTGGCCATGGCGGAGCTGGCAGTGTGTGATGACCATGGCAGAGCTGGCGGCATGTGACAACCATGGCAGGGCCCGTATGGCACTGTCTGCGGGGCCCCACAAAGCACCGGGCTGGGGGCGGTCGCCCCAATTCGCTCTGCCACAGGGATGGCCCTGCTACCACCTCTCTAGGTTTGAATAATCGAAAAATGGAAAACATACAACTTTTTTCTGATGTCCATTGCATACAAGCACCTTGTTGACAGAAGTCTGAGGGAAGTTTTGGGGTAAATCTAACATCTTTTATTAGTGCACCTCATATAGCTGGAAAAATTCTTCCCCAGTGACACTTCCTTGGCCTGATGAAGGGTGTTTGCCCCCCCAAAAGCTTGCTAAGAAGAATTTTTCCAGCTCTTCAGCTGGTCTAATAATACCTCACATCTCAGATATCACATCTAAAAACCTCGCCTGCCCAGAGAGATCTACAGCCTTGCAACCTTGGTGCTTTCGGTTCGCTCTTAGGAGAATGACGTGTGAACACGAGGGGAAAGGGAGAGTGTCGGGCCAGGAGGAGGGGGGAGGGGAGGTGAAAGCGGGCTCACCCCGCCCCATCAGGCAGCCGGAGAGGCCGGGCACAGCAGGCGCCGGGAGGGGCCTGGCGAGGGCGGAGCTTGGGCTTGTTGGCGGAAGCAGCTGCGGGCTGGAGGGGCCTGTCCTGGGGTTGTGTGCGCGTTTGCTGAGGCTGGTAAGGCACAGCGCCTGGGGTTGGGGTTTTGCTCCGCAGCCGGCCGCCGCTCTCAGCTGTGCAGAGAAGGGGGTACCCCGCATCCACATCTGGCAGCGAGGTGGTGCTTGTGCCCTCTCGGCAGGGCATGGGGGCGCTGCTCTCTTCCTGGCGCGTCCACGTGCGGCCCCCCCACCCCCGCGTGGTGCTGGCCACACGGGAGCTCCCACTGTCTAATCCTTGCCGAACACCACCCTAGCGCCCAGTTTAGTCTCCCAGCAGAGGCTGGCCCTGCTCTTCGCCAGCACAAGGAGGCTGCCTGGGCATAGGGCAAACTCCAGGCAAAGCTGGTCCGGCCGGTCAGTGCAATGCAGGCTGGGGCAGGCGATGAGAAAGGGGAATCAGCCCCGCAGCAGAGACTGCAGGTCCTTCCAGCGTTTGTTTCCACGTGCTTTGAGCAAAGGGAGCTGGAGCCTGGGCGCACACGCGCAGCAAGGGAAAGGGCATCGCTCTGTTGCCCCAGTCCCGCTGGGAACAATCTTGCTCGCCTCAGTGGGACTAGTAACGCATGGAAAGTTAAGTGCAAAACATGCTTTTGTTGGTAGGATTTGGCCTTATGGTAGCAACCACTCGTGACCTGCTTTGTAGGGCAAAACTAACCCTAAAACTGAAACCCAAACTAACACTTCATGTAGAAAACCAACGGGAAAGCACAGTGAGGGGAAAGCAGCTGGGCGATGCTCCCTGGCAAAGTGCTGCATTGCTCTTTTCTTTCCTTTTCCAAAAAGGCCTTACGGTGTCCAATTGGTTGGGTGAATGCTTTTCTACTTCTGGGTAATTTAGATAGCAGAATTGAAAACAGTGGTCCATTTCAGTGTTCTTTTATGTGTACATCTGCTTCTTTTTGACTTCCCACTGTACCAAATATGTTGCTATTTCACTCTTTTATTGAGTCAGAAACTTTTTTGCAGAAGCCATTAATTCTAGTGCCTCAAACACCTGTGAATTAAATTTTGCAACACTCCAGCCTGGTGTAGGTGTAGATAATTTGTAGGTGAGAAAAGGGAGGTGAACACTTGCAAAAGGTTTTACAAGTAGTTGGGATCCAGAACTCGGCTCACCTGTCAGGCTCATGGCCTAACCACGCTTTCCTTCCTCAGTTTATGTATTTGGTTATTGTGATCTGTGTTTTAGCAATGAGGATGTTTGTTTAGGGACTTGCAGCAAGCCAGCTCATCCTGGGTTTTTGGGAGGGGTGTTGTTTTGTTTAATCTTTTCTTAAATGGAGATGTAAATTTTGAAAATATTGTTCCTGAGCATTTTAAGTAGCATCCTGTTGTGATGTCATGCTGTGGGAGTCAAAGAGATGCTAAGTTCACATTTAAAAAATGCTATTTGGAAGAAATGTAGACATTTCAGTTTGAGGAGCTAGCTTGTTAGCAGAAAAGCAACACCTGTTTTGTATTGCCTTGTATGACTCATCTGCTTCTGTGTTACAAGGTGTATGTTCTTATGGAGGCCGTAGATGCGGAACAGGATTAGGATTCAATACCTGTTCAGCAGATACTTCACCTATGCATAGTGATTAGCTTGGTTCTGTTAAGTGATGGAGAAACACAGTTTGAATCTATGTGAATAAATTAAAGAGGATGAAGCTGAGGCTGAGCTACTCCTTCTTTAATTTTTTTCAGACTGAAATGTATGTTGTCTATATCTCTACTTTGATCAAAGTAGAGACCATCTAAATTAATTGCTATTTTAAACATCACTTTCTTTTATAATAGATCTCCTGCTCTCATCATCTCTGGGATTATTCTGAGTAGACTTTTCTTGCCCAGACTTGTTTGATTTGCAATTTGCATCATTTGTTTCCCTGAAATTTGGAGCTTCTGCTTGAGGATGCAGTTGTAGTTGCACAGTGCCTTCCTCTGAAATTGGGTATTGTCATGACATCTGGTAATAAACATCTGTATGCTTGACCTAGGGCATGCGACTGACCTCAGGGAAATAAGTCAAATCAAAGTCTCCTGTTGATTACAGATACGGCAGGAAAATCACGAGGGAAAGCTTATAAAAATTATTTACCTTTTTAATTTAAAATCTTTGTGACATTTTATTGAGGGGCCAAAAAATGAAACATCAAAAATTTTGACTAGCAAGGTTACACTCTTATTACAGATTCCAATAAATCTTTTTCTTCTTTAACACTTTCAAATTGAGTTTCCAATTTGGCATGCCCAATCTTTGATTTGTAATGAATTGTGTCTAGGTTTGCCTCTAATTCATTTTGTTCTTGACTTGGCAATGCTTGACTTGATAATGAAGGGCTTCTTTAAAACTCATGCCCTATGTCAGGTTTTTCACTGCAATGTGCTCTTTTTTCCCCACCCTTTTCTCCCCTTAATTAAATATTTAGAATGAAACATCACAATATAGAGAAGAGCAAAAGTGAACCACTTGAAGCTTTTTGCCAGAGCTTAATTTTAACTCTTGTTAAGAACTTAATAGGCCTTATGCTGTCATCTGCCAAAAGGAGACTTTCACGCTTAGAAAGTAAGTGAGCTTTCATAAAAGTTTAGCTTGGACTGATTAAACATAAAACATTTCAACATCAGAATTAAATTAAATGCTCAGCATTGTTTCTGCATGTGTAATATGATTTTGTGTTAAGTATAAGTGCATATACAGATTACAGTTCAACATTGATCCATGTCAGTGGCCAGCTCTCTTCTGAACATTTGTAGAGTGTGCTAGGTAAGAGAATGGTTGATTCTGGTAGAGTATGAATCCTGTTGGAAATGCAGAGTCATGCACATCTTCAAAAACAAACACACACCTTGGCATATCCCTATACTAAACTGTGATCTGGGTTTAATGTCAGGCATAAGTTAGTAAAGTATCTCTGTAGTGCTTGCATTTCAGTTGTTATTTCTAGCATGCGCTACTTACTGAACTCATTGATAAACTTTCTATTGTTTTTTTTTTTTTTAATTTTCTCCGTAGATTACTACACTTGATCTGAGCCTTCAAGAGGCCGAGAAGCGATTATGAATAAAATGAAGCCTTCTATATCACACTGTTTGACCCTGGGTTATTTTTTAATGTTTTTCTGTTGTGGGTGTACTTCAGCAAAATGCTTTGAACGGTAAGTTATCAGTTGGAAAAAAAATCTTTATTTCTTTACAGTTTTTTAAAGCAGACCTGAGACTCTTGCAGCATAGTCAAACTATTTATCAGTGTGAGATTTCCTGTGCTAGCTTGTGCTATTTTTGATTCATTCTCTTTCTCAGAAGCTTAGCTAGCATAATGATACTGCTATATTGCTTGAATAACTTGCTTTTTATGCTGCAGAAAAAATGGAGCTTTACACTTGTTAGCATGATAGGATAAAGAAGTGAAGGTTAAGCCACAGTTGTTGCATTTAGTCATGGATCTGCTTTAAGATAACTTTAACCCAGTTTTTGGGATATTATGTAGACAATTCCTATAAACAATAAATGTAAACATTTCAGGAAGGTTCTTTGGGTGAATCTGATATCTTTTATTAGACCAACTTATTAGTTGGAAAAAACATTTCTTAACAAGCTGTTGGGTTTAAAAATCCTTTTTCATCAGGCTGAAGAAGCCTGTGCAGTTAGTGTGTGTTCTTTCATTCTGTCCAGAAAGAGCATGCACAAACTGCATATACGATAGTAGAATTTCATCTTTAAAAGATGTGCTAATACTTTGGCTAGTCGGGGTCCTAGGTATGCTAGCTAAGAAAGTATAAATTTGTTTGTACTCTTCAAAAGGAGAAGGCAGCAGCTGTTAGGTAGTAACAATTCTGTACAGATGAGCTTGTAGTCATACAAGTGAGAGAAATCACCGCAAGAAACACTGACTCATCCAAGGTCAGAGTTAGAGTGGGGTTGGTCCTCTTGTATCCTCTAGGTTACTGCACACATAACGTTAATGCCTTACAGTGGTTCCATTCTCCTGAGCAGCAGTAGTAGCTCCCCTTCCCCTCTGGAGCTACAAATGTCCTTTTGTCCACACCTTCAGTGGCAAGTGTTGGATTTGTTTACTTACTCAGGTGAAAGGTCATGGGGAAGGCACTGCCTTTTCTTATATTATAAAAGCCTAAGTCTGTCCGTCTTTCATGCTTTATTCACACTCTGATTGGCTAACAAACAGCCAATCAGTGTGAAGAAGCAGTCAAACAGATGGCAGCCCATCACCAGGATGGTGGGGACACGGGATGGAGCAGTGGTGTGCAACCCTGCTCCCCAGAAGCAGCAGCAATGGAGTAGACAGAATGGGCTGGCCTTGCTCCCCACCCCAGCCCTACTCCCTAGAGGTGGCGATGATGGAGTGGGGGGGGGGGGGGATACAAGGCCATTGGAGCTGGCCTTGTCCCCCAACCCCTCCACTCCTTGGAGGTAATGGTGGTGGTGGCAGCACAGGGGGCAGAGGCATCAGGTTGGGACGTTGCAGGGGGCCAAGGCCCCTGGCTCTGGCCTCGACCCGCTCCTCCCCCTTTCCATTGTCACTGCCTGCAGGGCCAACCGTGGCAGTGGGGAAGCAAGGAGTGGGCCTGTGCATGCTCCTGTCCTCCCCCTTCTGCAGTGGCGGGGAGAGGTCCCAGGCCTGGCACAGGAGGTAAGAGTGGGCCCACCATGACAGGAGTGGGGGGCAAAAGCAGACCTGGGCCAATACGGTGGTGGTGGCAGGGGGGAGGGGAGGAGCGGGCCGAGGTCTGGGTCTGATGCTGGCGGGGGTTGGGCTCGAGGAGAGGTGGAGAAGTCAGCCTGCTGCAGCGATCGCGGGACGGGGAGAGCAGTGGGCTCGGCCTGACATGGCAGTGGCAGGGGGAGGGGAGGAGTGGGCCCAGGCCCAATGCTAAGGGGAGGACAACTGAGTCTGAGCCAAAGTGGGCCTACCATGGGTTGGTGGGAGCAGCAGGCCTGGCCCAACATGGCAATGACTGGGGGAGGGGAGGAGCGAGTCTTCTCCCCCACTTGGGCCCTGGCCTACTCTTCCCCCTACCCACTCTCCAAGGCCCACTCCTCCCATTTCCCCATCAATGCTGGGTCAGCCTGGGCCCACTGTTCCCCCTGCTGTGGGTGGGCTACCTTCTCCCCACCCTGGGGCCCGTTTCCCCCACATCGGCCCTGGTCCCACTCCTCCCCTCCCCCCATCACTGCAGTGGGGAGTGGGCCCAGATCCCAAACAGCAGGAGGTAAAGGGGGAGTGGGTCTGGCTGGGGAGGGGGGCATGGGGCTCAGTCCCTGCCCCCGCATAGTTTTTGACAGGCATTTGGCTAGTATATGTATAATGCTGATATATATTTGGGCTTGGGGAGAAGGCAACAGGACTTTTAAGATGCATGAGTGACAGTTCAGAAGAGCACACACCAACTGCTGAAACTTCCTTAGCCTGACAAAGGGTAGTTGAACCCAAAAGGTTGCTTAATAACTATTCTCCAACTATTTTGGTTGATCTAATAAAAGATATCAAGTTCACCCAAGGAACCTTGTCTGCCTGAGTGGTAGTTAAGCATGTGTCACATGGAAAATGAATGGAAGACGAATGCTTATGTCTTCTGTGCTTTTTGACTATCCAGTTCTCAAGTTCCCAGTAAATTCCCTTTTAGCTTGAGCACGCAGCCCTAAGGTCTATGAAATCTATGAAAGTACACAACTTGGTTCTCATAGCACTTCGATGCAGAAATTGAATTTCTGGCTGTCATTCCTTTATGAAGTGCAAAGTAGCACACTACAAGCTTTACAAGTACACATATCTGTGGAAAATAGCACTGGGTGGGTTCATGTTGATTAAGTTTGGGAATTGAAAGGAAGGGTTGACAAGTCTGTGAGACCAGATGGTTAAATGTTTTAATTGATGATTTCAAATTCTGGTAATTGCACTGATAGGGAATACATGTGAGCAGTCTTAGGACCATGGTTAATCAAGTTTGCTTCTGTCTCTAAGGGAAGCATGAGAAGAAATAACCTTCGGTTGTGTAATGATGACTTTGGTAGTGAAACTTCTGTAATTTTAAGTCCAGAGAAAGAGTCTTTTGTTGCTCTTTTTATGCTTAGGACTTGCCTAGTACAAGGAACTGTCTCAAATGTTGCACAGGATCAGATGATTCAAGAACAAGTGTAGTAGAAAAGCAGTTAGAAATCTGAGCAAGAGAAACATTAATATTTTTATTGTGACTATGTCTGACTTGTTCTACAGATGTCTGAGTATGAAATAAAACAAACATGAACATGTGCTCCCTCCCCCAATCTCATGACTGTTTTAGCAAGTCAGATGTGGCTAACTAATACTGGAAGAAACAAAACCTAAAGATAGTTTCAGAACGGGTTAACTTCATCACACCTCACATCACAAACATACCTGCATGTGCTTGTTTTTCCTATGTTGAAGCAAAAATTAAACTTCTCAAGGAGTTAATTCCCTTAGCTGTTTTTCCATTCACTAACAAAGAATGCACAACAAATTAGCTGTTATGAATAGTAATTTATGTGGTCAATTCTGCGGTCATTTTGTTGGCTTGAGTGAACTGGATTTTGCAAGGATGCACTTTAATAAGTAACCTCCTCATGACAGCCCTCTTTTCTTAATGCTTTTTGCTGCTATCATCTGAAGCTATCTAGTTGTCTTTCTCCCCCTTGTTTTTTGTCACAACTTGTTTTCACCTAAATTGTAAGCTTTGAAGAGCTGTTTTCATTCTCCAAGTTCTGGGGTTGGTCATCAGCTCAGATTTATTGTTTGGTTGCATTACACTCCATTTGCACAGCTCCTGCTGGATCACAATACTAATTTTAGGTGAGCACTTGAAATTTCAAGAGCACTGTATGTGCTTTTTTGAATTATGCACTTAAAGCAAATTTAGGAGATCTTTGTCCTGGATTTTTTTCTTATTGCTATCAAAGGTAAGGTGTTGCTTGTCTAAATAACATGTAGTTATGTAGACAAAGAAAATATGTAGAGAGATTGGCTGCTGTAGCAGAATGTTTGTTAGCAATAGGGAAATATTAGAAATGATCAAAATTTTTATTTTGTGCACTGCTTATTATAGTGGGACTACTGTCTGTTTGGGGTCATTTGGCTCTGTTCCAATAGAAGGAGTTACATAAAAAACAATTAAAATTTGTGTATTGAATTACTTAACGTATTTTTGTTTCAAAGGAAAATAAATATGTCGTCTTACTTTCCAGTGACTGCCACCCACATACCTGGGACAAGTTGATCCTTGTTCATCATTGGCCAGTGACCGTTTGCAAGGTGAGGGTGGGGAGTGGGGTTCATAATTATACATGAAGTTGGATATATAATGCAGGATATATCTGAAAATAAGAAGAACATGTTATTGTAGCAGAGTCAATGACCTGTTTCATTTTACTTGCCTTGTAGTACTCACTAAAGATATTGTTTAGTGTTGGTAGCTTGACACATGTCTCACTAGATCTAGAGCTTCATTAAAGAATGTTGCACATATAGGATTATATCTGTAATAGGCAGTCCTGCCTCACAGTGTAAGATTCAGGCTGAAACTGTTATTTAAATTTATGAGCAGTTACTTACATGAATGGTCTCAGTGAAGCCAATAGATTTAAATTGGGTAAGCAACCCCTGGCACACGTACCAGAGCATGGCATGCACAGGCATACTGTTTGGTAGGTGTGCCACAAGGAGCTCAATCCTTCTTGTGGCTGTGCAGCCCCAGCCCCTTCCAAGAGGCTACAAGCAGCTATACTGGGGTCTGCGGAACCCCAGCCTGGCTCGCTGCTGGTGGCAGGTGCATGCATGCCTCTAGTCAGACAACAGGGAAGGGGCTGGAGCTGTGTTGCAACAACAAGGATCAGGCCTCACAGCTTCTCCACCATCCGCCTCCGGCATGCCAGCATCTTAGAAGTTGAGCTTATGGGTGTTTTTGACACGGCCCAAAACACCTGCTGACCCCCTGATCTAAATAACTGTCTACCATTTTGATTCAGTTTTGCAAACTTGGCTTCAGAATTTTGATGCTGAGCCATTAAATATATATTCAACTGAGAAGAAAAATCAGTAGCTAACACAGGGATATTAACTCTGGAGTGCTGCCAGCCATCAGATCACTGATTTTTTTTTTTTTTTTTTTTTCCAGACACATCTGGCAAGTAGTCAGCAAAGATGTACACTCCTTTGTCTCTTATGTAGATGCATAACCCAATTCCTTTGAATTAAAATATTTTGGTGTCCCGATGAGCTGGAATGTTCGCTTTGTAGAGCCTCAAAGGCTTTTTAGGGACCGCAAAATGTATGCAGCGTATGTGAAAAGTTTCTTTGTGCTGCATACTTTTAGCACAGAGCCAAAAATTAAATACCAGGAAATCTTGGTGTTTTTTTTAAAAAAAAAAAAGGTGGGGTAGTGCACATGGGTGCAGCATGCAGTACCTGAAACCAGAGCTTGGCTGGTGAGAGCCATGCTTTGGCTGATGGCCAGGCTCTGCATGCCTTGATTGCTGCCACTGCAGCCCCAGGAGGCCCCCAGGACCCTCACTAAGGCTTCTGGGGCCAGCTCACGTGCTGGGCCCAGCCTCCCCTACCCAATGTGTGGCCATTTGCCGTGGCCCAGTGGGGGGGATTCCCTGGGGACAGTAGTAGCACACAGTGTTACGTGCTGCTGCTCATTGTCCCCAGGGAAACTCACGTGTGCACTTAATGGGGATGCTCCTTTTGGGGGTGAGTAGGTATGTATATAGGTATGAGACAAACCAAAGGTGTGTGTTTTGTTTTATTGCAAATTTCAAAAGAAACTTAAGTTTGACATTTTAATCAGATTAGTGAGACAGGGTTATATGACCCTGTGGTTAATAAAGAAGACTGGGTTTAGGGCAGCTACCTCTGCTACATATTTGCAACAAAAAGAACCTGTGTTTGAGATGCTTATATTTATAGCTGTGTAACTGTATAGCTTTTCAAATGTGCTTTCTTGTATATGGGCAGCCTTTTGGGCTTCTCAATCCTGATGCAAGAATCAAATAGGAAGAAAAGTAGCAATAGTGTAATGCAAGTAAATATAATACTAAACCCTTGTAAGTGAAGTAAGAATTGTACTCTATAGTATTGAAGTGTGGCGTTGGAGATGACCTTTGACTCTGAGTGCTCACCTTAAAGCATTTTCGCTTACATCATTGTGTTGGTACATGTGGGCTGTACTGATTTAAATTGCAGTTGTTGGTGGACATCACTTATGAATATCTGGCATCAGGCTGGGCACTTAGACTAAAGCGATCCAAAAACAGTGGCCTTACAAATGTTTTCTTAAGTGGATAAGTGACATAAGCTAGATGCAAAAAAGGAATTGTGCAAAACACAGGTACTTGGCTGTGTTGCTACAGGTGAGATTGAGTCAATACTAACATATAGGGAGAAAGTCAGCAAGACAAGGCCAAGGCATAAAGTGATACATGGCTGGCAAACAACATGAAAATGGTACCAAAATAGCATTATATAAAATGTGTTAGAAGTGGGAGGAAGAACAAGTAAAGCATCTGACCCTTGCTGTTTGAGGAAAAGTTAATGACAGATTATGTGGGAGAAGATTGAAATATTCAATGACTTTACTTCAATTTTTTCCAGAATAAAAAAATCAACTGTCAAATAACAAGCTAAGGTAGCATCAAGGGGTAGCATAGGAACTCAGCATAGACTCTATATTAAAGAACTTGTGGAAGTTAGATGTTTTCATATCATCTGAGCCTAATGCCCAGCTAAAGCTTTCCTTGTGTTTGTTTACACTGAGATGTTGGCATATCCCAGCCACAACGGGTCCAAGTCCACTCCATGCTCTCAAACTGGTTCAAACCAGAAGCTCACCAGCAAGGATGCTTATGTATGTTTCTCTGGGGCCAGCATGTGCCATACCGACGGTGTTCATGAGTCCCTGGAACACTCAGTTCTCTGATTTAATGCCAGAGCTGTTGGTTTTGATGCTTGAGAACTGGTAGAAATCAGGTGAGATTCCAGAAAACTGGAAAAAGGCAAATATAGTGTCCATCAATAAAGAAAAGGAAAAAACCAAGAAATTACAGTTCAGTTGCCCAAACTTGAATACCAGGAAAGATACTGAAGCATACAGTCAGTCAGTTTGGAAATCCCAGTATAAAAAAAAAAACCCCAACCCAAAAACCAACCACAGAAAAAAGTTCAGGAAGGTCCACTGAAGCAACCAGAGGCTGGGTGCTTCATAGCTATGCTTTAGCACCCACCAGGGTGTCTCAATAGCTGCTCCATCGCCCTGCTGCCCCAGTACCCTTCCTCAGTGTGCTGGAACAAAAAGGAGGAAAAATCAAATGCACAAATATATATTTTTATTAGCACATGTCTACATTGGTTGCCCATGTCCCATGGGAGAGGGGGGAATCAAGATGGTTACAGATGTGTTTGAACACTGAAATATTACAGATAATTTTGAACACCGAATCAAGAATTGTGTTAGGTGATTTCCTTACAGAATTTCAGTACAGTGAGTGGTTAAAAGAATCTTAATTTCAGTTCCATTTTCCATGTCTTCAAAACTTACTGATAGCTTTTTGTTGATAATCGCATGAATTCTGGATCTGTATTTCTAAATATCAGCTGTATTTTTTTTTAAGTACACTATCTTCCAACATGCAAGAAAATCTGTTTCTTCTGTCTCTTTCTTACCTTTTCCATGTTGCTTTAAGGAAGAAAATATCATTGCTATCTTGCCTTCTAAAACTACTCAATGACTTAAAGATAATGAAGGAAACCTCAAAGTATGTTCTATTATTCATATCTGCATAGTGCTTTGATATGATAATCAGTGCACATATTCATTGTTTCTATGTTTTGACATTGTGTACATGTGAGAGAGAGAGGAATTCTGCTTTACTCAGGGTTCTTTAAGGTGGGTTGAACTCTCGGTGGAAGTGGGTGACTTTCGTCTTAATTCTTGCCTCTTGTGGCTGATCGTATGTGTAGAAAAGATTTGTAGAAACAGAATTTTTATTCAAGGGTTTTCAGGATAAATGCCATGTCAGATTTCCTTTTGGTTCACCAAAGAATGTGCAAAATATTAGAAAGACAATATTATGCACTTGTGTGTTTTAATATATTGTGTGGTAACCTTTTGAGTATGAGGTCTCTCTTACTCAGTGAGATTAGAGAGGACAACTTTAGGATCTGTATTGATAGGTTAAGATCAGAAAGGTTCATTATGGCTCTATATGTTGTTTGAGTTCTTAATTGAAATGGGACATGGAATTTAATTGAGCAAATCCTATAGATGAAAGAAATATTCTTTCCCACAAAGAAGACATCCTAATTCAACTAAAAGTTACAGGGCTTTATAATATTTAAAGTTGGATATTCTCATTTGGAGCAAAGTGAAGATGAAGGAAAAGGGAAACTTTTATCATTGAACTATTTAATTCATGGAGAATATGAAGCTAGAATGTCTATTTTAGGTATTACTCACTGGTAGTATAGCTAATTATTTCTGGAGAACTGTCCCATTTTGATGGCAAATTTGTAGCATTTCTGCTGTTCATTGGGAATGTGGTAAACCTAAGAGAAGGAGGAACCATTTGTCAGTAGGGGTGCACCGATAAAGATTTTTTTGGACCGATACCAAAGGCTGATTAACCAGCCATATCAGCCAATACCCATCTGGTTGCTGATATGCAGCCTAGCAGCTTGGAGAGCAGCATCCGACGGGTAAGTCTGTGAGTGGAAAGGAGCATGTGGGGGTGCAGATCCAAGCCCCCACAGTGAGGGAGGGAATGAGGCAGGGCAGGTGCTACCTAGCCAAGGCGGGGCATGGGACGGATCTGTAGGTGGCTCATGCAGGGGCTGAGGGGTCGGGGTGGGGGGGTCTCCCTGTGCTGTGCATACCCTTGGGGAGTCCTGGTGGGATGTGCCCCCCAGATTGATGCATGGGGTGAGGGTAGGCTACCCACTGTGGCTTCCTCCTGGTGGGGGGAGGGCCAGACTCAAGCTGTGTTCAGGGCAGGCAGTGGCGGTGCTGGGAGGGAGGGCTATGGGGAAGCTACAGCCCCTCCAAAATTCATAATAGTCCCCCCATTAGAACTTCTCCCAGTGCTGCTGTCACCTGCCCTGGCCCAGTCTCCCACCATGAAGAGGCCAGTGCAGCCCCTGGCTCCAAGCCCATGGCGGGTAATTTGCCCTAGCTCTGTACACAAATCCAGGGGGCATGTGCCCCCCATGCCTTCCCCAGGGGTGTGTGTAGCAGCAGGAGCTGGCCCCCTCCCTGTGTCTGCAGCTCTGTCCTGTGCTCTGCCCTGCCCTGGTTGGGCAGTCTCTGTCTGTGCCCTAGCCTCATTCCCTCCCTCACCATGGTGGGGAGAGAGGTGGAGGGGGGCTTGATCTGCCCCTCCATCCCTTCCCATCCCATTCAGCTATTAGATAAAAGTACCAAAAAGTCCTGCTGAAGCACCTGATCTACAGAGACGTTGGGTGAGCCAGGTCAAACTAATGTGATGCTTCTTGTGGGCATGTGTTGAGCTTGGTGCAAGGGGTGCTCTGAGTTGAAATTAGAGCTATGAGTTTTTTTACATCTGTAAAGCAGCAAATGTGTCTCTGAGACAGGGTAATACTATATCCTGCGTTTTACAGATGGGACTGAGGATGAGAGAAACTAAGACATTCCTGTGTCTGTAGTAGACTTAGTCCTAGAGTGGTGTTTTAACAATAGAGTATTCTGCCTTTCAAGAGTAACGGTACTGTAAGTAGCCTTCAGTGGCTTGTACTGGCATTTCATTTTCACTGATATGGTAGGAATGAAGTTATTTTAGACCAAATTCAATCTGAGCTGTATGATCTTATTGATAAACAGTTTTAAAAATAGGCAAGCCAGATCCTCCGTATATTTAGCTAACTACAAACTACATTTTAAGCCAATGTCTGCCTTGCGACACATGTTTGCACCCCCTTTTCTTGTCAACAGGAATTGCCCGTGTATGTCATAAAGGTGAATTTGTTCCTCATTGATCAAGATTCAGTGAATAGTGAATCTGACAGTGATCTGCTTTGCTAAATGTGTGTTTGACTACCTTGATAGTGCTGATTTGAAATTAATTTTGTAAAGCAACATTGTGCAACATCACTAGTAATTTGAAGACAGCAAAATACGGTTGATAATACTGCAAGGTAGATAACGTTTCTGATACGTGTGCATGGGTTCTGCGGGCAAGAGTGGGTGGGGAGCAGATTGCAGCTCACTACCCCGTGCTTCAGGTGCTGGCCCCAGAGGCTGCTCCCTGTCCACTCGTGACCCCATCCCATCCACCTGGTCACGCACCCTGCCCACTTGGTCCCACGCAGACTGCATGGAGACCCTAGGATCATGCGGCGGTAACAGTGTGGGTCCAGGGCAGAGCTGCTGTCTGCTCCCTCCATGCCCCTGCCCATGGAACCAGCATCCATTGCAGGGACATGTGTGCAATGGATTGTGCCTCTGCCCTGGGCCCTGGCCCAACACTATCACCATCCCAAGATCCCAGGGTCTCCCTGGTCCCATCTGCCCATCTTGCTCCTGGATGCTGTTCCCCGCCTGCCCATGGCCACATCCTGGCTGCCAAGGGAGCAGAACCATTTAGAAGTATTGGTGAGCTGTTGCGGGAGTGAGGTGGGGGGCTGAACCAAAACTCCCTATGTGGCCCATGGGCTCAAATAATTGCCCACCCTAGCATTAACTGTTCAGTGCAGAAATACCCTGAGCTAGTTAACTGTAACTCAAGGGAAGATGCAATTTCCTGATTAATTATAACTGACTGTTTTTTGGCATAGCCATCTGAAGGGTTTTTGATTTTGCAAGTCTTGTCTTTCAGGAACAATATTGTTTGTCGTTGCAGTGTTTAGCTAAATTCCTGTTAGGCATAAACTGACACTGGGTTTAATTGTTTTTTGTTCACTGGACTATGTAGATGGTAAGAGCAGAAAGGGAGCAAAGTGGCAGAAAACAGAAGAAATTCATACCACTTCCAGCTTTTATGCACACCATACAGCTAGGGTAGCCTAGACAATTAATTTAGGTTCCTCATCTTTTTCTGCTCTTCTGCGGTATCTGAATAGCAGTTTGACAAAGTGCATCGCACCGTAATTAGGGCAGGCAGTGGAACATGGAGATTAAAAAGAAAGTGAGTTTTAGATGTGTCAATTTTTTTTTTTTTTTTTTGCATTAAGCTATTTGATGTTTGTCTGTCAAGCAGCATAGGGAAAGTACAAAAAGAACATTTTGGTGTGTGAGCACTGAATCTGGTTTGTGACCAGGAGCATGTAATCTATGCTATTATCAATATGTATGCATAGAACATTGTTTTTCTTCTATGATTAAGGGTTTGAACTACCATTTTGGAGAGGGTTAAAACAAGCCATAGTCCTAAAACATGCCATACACACTTAACTGAAATAAATGAAACTACTTATTTCAAGAAGGGTTTGCAAGATTGGCATCCAAAATATTAACTGAGCTCATGGAGAGTTTCTTCATCTGTTCCACTGTACACTTATTAGTGTCTAGTATTTTGGACAGATAATTATTTGGGTTATGAATATTGGTGTGGTTCTCTCTGTTAAACATTATAGGAAGTATAGACTGAATGTCAGCTTGGATTAGCCAGCCTATATGGTACTGCAGTCTTCAGCATATGATTCTACCTCTTTCTTTTGTAACACAATACTGGCATTGCCCATTGACACGTACAAACTGTTGTTGGATTAACTAACAGTGCTGATGGCATCTCACAGAATTAAGTTCTCTCTCATTTTGGCAACTCTTATCTCATGGGAAAAGTCTGCTGATCGCCTAAATGGGAAACTACTGGGAACTGCAGGCCAAATTCTCATCAGATGTAAATATTTGTGACTTGATTTTAACTGAACAGAGCTACCCTGATTTATACCACCTGACAATCTGGCCTTTCCTCCTTAATACATTTGTGCTGTGTATTCAGAATGTTTTTGTTTACCCCTTGGCATGACATCCAGTTAACTCATTTGATTTCTGACTAAATATATCTGGCAAATATTTTGGATTTGTGTTTTCCTCAGATGAATATGAATGACTGTGATGATCCCCCACAGTTCTGGACAATCCACGGATTATGGTAAACACTTGAAACAACTACCTTTTTTCTTTCAAACTGGATAAGAATGTTATGTTGGACTAAATTTCATGCTAATGTCAGTGAGTACGGTTTAATTGACTTAATGGTTAAGAACCGGTCATGCTTGGATGGGTGAATCAGAAGTAACTCCATGCAAGAGTAAGTGAAAGAAGAATCAGTCTCTTAGGCCCAAAGTGAGTTGATTTGTACCCATGTGAATGCAGTCTACATTCCTGTAGATAACGATCATGATAATATTTCCATGATAAAGGGTTTTAAAGAGACATGGAGCAAAACCCTGCTCTTACTGAAGTCGGTTGCAAAACTGACCTCAGTAGGGCAGAAGGCTATCCCATGGTCCAGTGACTAGAGCATGAGACTGGAAGCTGGAGTGAATAGAAATCCCAGGTCTGGCATTGGTTTCCTCAATAGCTCTGGGTGAGTCAAATGATCCTTTTGAAACCTGTCTAGTGGGGATGAGGAAGTTTTAGAAGGGTTAGTGATTTGATTCTAGCCAGCACTTTCAGAATGATCATTCTAATATGTTCCACAAAGACACTCAGCAATTATATTGATTCAGTTGACTGTAAAAGGCTCTCAAATAGAACTAAGAATCCAGCTAAAAATGTCATCAGCTTTGTATGTAGTACAGCTGCCCTGAAGTTTCATTTCTACTTTCACTGCAGATTTGCCCAATTACGTATATATTGTAATACCAAGGTTTCTTGTGTCTCTCCACAAAGTGCTGACTCAAAAAAAAAAAAAAATTGTAGCTTTATATAAATTCAGTAGGTTCTTGTAGTCAGCAGGATGCCTGGGGCCACCTGGGACCAGGCTAGCTTGACCTTGGGGCAGTGCAGGAAGGCAGCAGGTGGTGGCTGGGTTTGCTGGAGGACAGAGAAGGCAGTAGGGACAGTTCATGGGGTGCTGGAAGCCTGGGCAGACTGCTAGCTGGCCAGGTGCAGCCCAGCTTGGAGGTGTCTGATCCATTGATTCCCTGAGCCCGCATGAGGTTTTTACCACCCTGTGCACCTTCTCCAGCCACCAGCACACCCAGCTGCCTCCCTGTGCTGCTCTAGGCCAAACTGGGTGTGCTGGTGGCTGGAGAAAGTGAGGGGGTTGGTGCAAAAGGCACTGGAAGCCTAGGCAGGCTAGGGGAAGCATTGGATCAGTCACCTCCAAGCTGGAGCAGGACCTGGCCCACTAGAAGCCCACTTGGACTTTCAGTGCTCTGTGCACCATCCCTGCTGCCTTCTCTGGGCACCAGCCAACCCAGCTGCCTTCTTGTCTCCTTTCTGCACCACCCCAGGGACAAGCTGGCCCATTCCCGGGCAGCCCCAGATGTCCTACCAGCTGTAGAAGCCTGCTGAAGGTGGTGATGGTAGAAATGGCAAGTGGGCTAATCCTTCCAGTAGAGCCTGTCTGTCTCTCCCATGACCAGAGGGTGAGCTGAAATATTAATGGCCTCCTAGCCATGGGAGAGCTTCACCAAAATTTAAAAAAAAAAGAAAAAAAAAAAAGGATCAGGCCCCTCTCCATTTCTGCCTTCAGCAGGCTCCTGTGGCCAGCAGGATAATCACCTATATACAGTAATGGAAACTGAAACAGTGAGGTTTCAATAAAAAACTCATTGCTTCAATTTAGAGAGTGTAGAATGCAACCCTAAGGATGAAACCCCTGTCACATGTATTAGCACCTTTAGTCGGGTAAAAGGCTAACACAGGACCCCTGGGCTGATAAAATTTGACTCAAAATAAATTTGTAATGAATACTAGCTCATTTCTGTTCATTAAAATTTTGTGGAAAGTGACACTGGTTTATTGCATTTTTATAGTTAGATTTCCATGCTATCATCTTGTAACTATGAAATATCTTGTGACATGACTTTTTCCACCCACTGTTTTGTAGTAGGGTTTTTTTTAATTTATTTTCATTAATTTCTTTCCTAGGCCAGATAAAGGAGAAGACTGTAACAGAACATGGCACTTCAATGTGAATGAGATTGAGGTATTTAAATTAAAATGTGAATATTGAGTGTAGTTGGATGCAATTATCTTTTGAGATGCTCATAAAATATCACTTTTGATATAGTCTGTCATCTGAGCTGGACATTATTTTTAGAACTCCTATTCTAACATCTGTTCAAATTCCTAGTCTAAGATCCATTATTTGAAGTCTGCTGTGCTGGTGAAAATCAACAACCCCTGCCCATCTACCACCACCCAGATCACACTGGTGTTCTCACTGGCTTGATTTTTATCCTGGCTTTTTCCAGTAAAAACTGGAAGAGCAGAGGCTTTGAGGTGCTTCCACCCTCTGAAGAAGATGTGATGAGTATTTCAGTTGAGAAGCCTAGGGCTCAGAGAATAAGAGGATACTGGCCACCTGCAGTTGCATTTTTCCCAGTAGCTTCAATTAGCAGTATTCCTATTAAGTTTCATCCTTTCAAAGCCATTTTCTTTGCAGGAACCCTGAAGTGGAGAAAAAGCTGTTGGGTCTGTTGCTCGCCCTTTTGCAGTTGTGAGGTGTATCTACAAGTATGGGTGCAAAGGATGCAGATTAAGGATGGGTGAAGAGAGAGATCTGTGGTGTATGCCTAATCAGATTGATTTCCTTTTTTGATAAAGTGACAGGCTCTATGGATGAGGGAAGAGCAGTGGATGCGATATACCTTGACTTTGTCAGACCTTGACACTATCTCACACTAATCTCCTGCTAAGCTAATGAAATACAAACTAGATGAACGTATTGTAAGGTAGATATATAATTGGTTGGATTATTGTAATCAATGAGTATTCATCAATCGCTCAATATCTAGTTAGGAAGAGTATCAGGTCAGGTTTCCCAGGGGTCTGTCTTTGGTCTGGTATAGTTTAACATTATCAGTTTAGATGATAATGCCTTGAGCAGGGGGCTGGGCTAAATGACTTCATGAGGTCCCTTCCAGCCCTACTTCCATATGATCTTTCGAGTCAAAGAACAGAAGAATCTCTTCGCTAGTCAAAGTCAAATGTCTTATGAAGAGAGGTGAGAATTTCAAGTCTCTAAGTGTAGAAGACTGAACATAAGTGTCATACTGCATCAGGCCAAACTACTGGGGCAGAAGGCTAGGCACAGAATCTTTCAGCCTCTTGACAGCATGTTTTTGCGGTTGTCTGGCACATCTCTACCAAGAAGTAAAAAGGTGGATGGGCTGTGATTTTGAGAAGTAATCTTTTTAAGGTGTATATTTTTATTATTATTTCTAGGATCTTCTACCAGACATGAAACAATACTGGCCAGATATACTTCATTCGTCTTTAAATAGCACCCGTTTCTGGTAAGTTCAAACCAAATGGGAAAGCATCTTGGATATATCTTTAATAAGAACCATACTAAATAACTACTGTATGGAGAAGCCTCTGCTGTAAGCCACTGGGTATCAGCTGGAGCACTACAAAATACCTTTTAAAAACCTCAGTCATCCATAGTATTGATGTTTACATTCATATATGTGTTAATATTAATAGTTGCATTAAAACATCATCTCAGGCCTCACTCCTCTAAAAGACTGAATTATGCCAGTATGGATACTCAGGGCATTTATAGATGTGCTCTGGGGGAATGCTTTAATTAGAGCGACTTTGAGAGCCTCTAATTAAAGTGCCCAGACCATCACGTGTATTAGTGTCCCTGCACTGAAAAATAGTGGTGGGGACACTTTAACTAAAGGTTGTCAAACCAGCTTTAGTTAAAGTGCTCCTATCACCATTTTTCAGCCTGGGGACGCTGATATATGTGATGCTGGCATCTGCTGGAGCTCAGTAATTACCATGCTCCAGCAGTCTTGATTAATTGAGTCTCCTCCAATGTGTTGTAATTGCAGTATGTTGGAGCAGCCTCTCTGCACATGTATAGGTGCCCTCAGTCACTACAGTCATACTCTGGCAATCTGAACCCAACAAGTGTGTTGCATATCATGTTATGCATGAATCTTTTGCATCTCTATTTAACATTCTTGCACAGTTTTAAACATTCTTGGCACATGTCTTATGAGGGAAGGAAAGGAAAGGGTTGCCCTCACGTAAAAGCTTGGGGGTGAGAAATGCAGAGTTCAGGTCTTATCAAACTAATATATATTTTTAAGACCTCAGTTTTGGTTGATAAAACCACTTGTGGACATCTAGACTTCCTTAAGGGTGTTTTATTTAGTTCTATCCAAAAGCCTGATTTTTGGAAAGAAAAAAAGCAAGCAAGCATTGCAGCAAAAAAATCCATATGGGATCAATCTAAACATTGTTTAACTAATAGATCTCTGCAAGAAATTGTGTGAGGAATCACTATTTAATAGTCTTCTAGTTGAGTTTCAGAGGGATCTGTCCTTGGTGAAGTGTTATTTAATATCTTCATTAATGATCTGGTAAAGCTGTAAGTGAAGTACAGTTTGCTGGAACAATAAATAATGAGACCTGCTCAGTTTCACAAATGAATCTGGCTCTTGCAGTAAGCTGGTTTAATAGAAGCATTGTGGATGTTAAAGAAGCTAAATGTAAGGTTGTACATCTGGGAACAAAGGGTATAGGTCGTAGTGAAACGGAGGACTGTTTTGGAAAGGAGGACTACAGTGTGAGACCTGGTATTGTTTACAGGATAGATGTAATATTATGAATGGTGTTCTGCAAGGTCTTTAGTACTTGAAGTAGATTAAAATGGTTACCATGGTTTCCTTATCTCCTCTCTTCTCACTCAGAGGTAAAGATGATAAAAAAGCCCTTTTCTATCTTGCTTCATTGTTAATGTAGTAACTCTTCAAGCAAGATGAGTTATATGTATAAAGCCTATGTGAAGACTTTGGATTTCTTGAGGGTGGGAATCTACCTTGCATCAGAGTTCCTCATACAAATGTGAGAAAGTGACAGAGTGTACCTGTGACTCCCTTTCTAAAACTTCAATCCAAAAAGTCAGTTGACTTATTCAGTGTTCTAATAATTTCTCCCTAGCTGGATCCAGTCTTCAGGAAGACGTAGCATTGTCATCTAACCTGTGGGGTGAAAAGGTTGGGCACCCCTGGGTAAATACTATTTATGGGACCAGGCAGTTTCTGAGAGCAAATGAGGGGTAGACTGTGTGTGACCTTTTGGTCCTTTCCTTCTTTCAAAATGAGCCTGACGCCTGCAAAGTCACAGAACTGGCACATTCTGTACTCTGACCCCTGGACTCTTAGGAACAGGAGCATTTCGGATGGTGTGTGTAGAGAAGCCTGAAGTGAGAAAATCAAGATATGCTGGTGATTCCAATTCAGCATTTCTGAGTCATAGGATGTCCGATAGCAGGTGTGTCAAAATTGAAAAATCCTGGGAATGTAGCTATATATAAGAGTGGAAACCTATTTTTTGCAATACCATAACAAGAATTGCTAAGGGCACACAATTGTTCCTAATTGTAGGTTTTGTAAATGCAAGCTTTTAGCAAAGACCTTCCACATTTTTTTTTATTCTAGTTTATTCAATACATGTTTCCTACAGAAGTTTTTCTTCAGGTTATAAACCCAGAACTGCAGTATGAAAAATGTAAAGCTGACTAAATTGATCTTCGCTGTTGTAAGCTAAAAGAAATTAAATAGTTTATATGAAGAGTAAGGATAGTAACAAAGAATTCGATTTTAAAACTTCTGACAAATGCTATAGAACACTCAAAGACTGAATCAGTATTTATGCATATACTTTTTATGCGTTTACTTATGATTGTGTTCCTGGCTTAGTGGGTAAGATCAGAAATGGTTCCTGCAGGATGGAAAGATACTGGAGGGGGAGAGTGTAATTAATACAGCAAAGGAGACTTGCAATGATGCATGTAGCAATTATTATTTTTGTTTTTAAGTTTCACACACTGTCTCCATTCCTGGGGATAGAGCATAGACTAGTTTGACTTGACTCATATGGACTAACAAGATAAAAGGACTTGAAACTGTATAAAATGACAACCTTAACACTGCGGGGAAGGGGGGAGATAAGGGGGCAGGGAGATGGAGAGAGATGGAGGCACTTGATCCAAGAATGGCCAAGTATAAAAACTGACTTGAAGAGGCCCTGGTCTTCATATAGAAGATACTTGGCCACCTGGCAAACAGGGCATGCATATGAAATTTGTATTATTATTAAGGTTTTTTTAATCTAAAATACTTTTTGTTCTGAACAAATAGGACTTGTTTTATGAGCGGAGGACCTCAGGGACTATAAACTGGTTGCTCTGGGCCTTTGTACATGTCACAAAATTGGCTTTTAAAGTGAATTAAATGCCCTTTTGCACTTCAATGGCATTGCTGTTTACACTGTCAGGGCATATTGTACATTAAATTACTTAAACACCTCTGAGGTGTGTTAGTTTGCTACCTAACAAAGTACAAGAGCCATAGAGGGAAGCACTGGGTCTGTGCAGCTCAGGAGCTTTGCAGGCAACCGAGCGATAACTAGCTCAGGCAGGCTCCACTGGGGGGAAAAAAAAACAAACCAAAAATGGTGAGCCTGATTTTTTTTTTTTTTTTTCCTCCCTCCTCCCCGAAGTCTGTCTGCCTGCCTGAGCTGTGTGAGCACCTGGTGCTTCCCGCTGCAGCTGCAGGGGTGAGGGGTGTGTGTTCCCCCTTATGGCTGCGGTGTCCCCTGGGACCATCCAGGCTGGGCGCCTCTTGAGGGGCACTGCTCCCACTGGGTAGGGAAGCACTGCCCCCGTTGCAGCTGAGGAACTGCTCAGCCCACTGGCACCTCGCAATGCCACCGCCACTGCTGGAGAGACAGGTAAGGATTGGGCCTGATCCTTGTGTAGATGCCATGACCGTTTACTTGGGTTTGATTCTCCCTAAATTCAAGCGGGGTTTTGAAAAACCACTGCTTCAGTTTAGGGAGAATTAAACTGAAGCAATTAAACCCCCATAATGTGTACAAGCAACCTCTGATTTTTAGTACTTGGGAAGTACTGATTTTAGTACTTGGGAAGTTACTGCAGCGAATGATAAAACAATCAAATTGTAAATGCCTGGAGGAGAAAGAGCATTTACAATTTGTCCTTACAATAATCATTGTCAGCATATAATTTCCAAAGCACTTTATCTTTTTGACAGCGTAACCAGTTCAGTGGATCAAGGAAGTGCAGTGGACATAATAATATAATCAGACTTCAGTAAGGCTTTTGTATAGTCCCACATGACATTCTCCTAAGTTAACTGAAGAAATTGTGGCTAGATAGAATTGTTGCTAGGCTGATACATAGTTGGCTGAATGACAGCAAGCAAAGAGGTATAAATGGATCTGTGTTGGAATAATAAGAGGTCTCAAGTGGAACTCCATTATCTGGTGCTGTTTGACTTCTTTATTAATGACTTGGATGCAGGGGTAGACAGCCTCCTAATCAAGTTTGCAGGTGGCAGAAACTAGTTGGGGGTTATAATTCCTTTAGAAGCCAAGGTTAGAACTCAAGGGTCTTGAGAACTGGGCCAAAATGAAACTGAACAAAGTTGTGTGAGTTGAGACAACTGGAAGAAGAAACAAACGCACAAATTCAGAATGGGAGGTAACTAGTAAGGCAGCAGCATTGGTGATTTGGGGTTTTGGTGGATCGCTAGCTACTTGAGTGAGCAATGTGAAGTGGTGTCAAAATAAAGAAAAGAAAAAGAAAGCCAATGCAATTTGAGGCTATCATTATCAGTATGTAAAATGCATGAGACAATAGTATCACTAATCAGTTCTGGTTAGATCTTAGCTGGAATATTGTATCCAGCTCACTGTGTTTTGGGAAGGATGTAGAGAAAATGGAGAGAATTCAGAAATGAGAAACAAAGATGATGAAGGGTTTGGAATACAAGCCATGCAAGGAAAGGTTGAAAACTAGAAAAAAAGAGCTGATGAGGAAATCTAATAGCAGTTTTCAGGTGTTGGAAAGGCTTCCTTAAAGGAGTAGAAAAACAACTTTTCCCCTTTGCTGCAGGTGGCAGAACATGAAGCATGGATTTAAACTGGCATAGAAAACTTGGATTTAATTTGGGAAGTGGGGGTGCTTAATCTAAAAGCAGTAGAACAGCTGGACTCAAGGAAGCTGTAGACTCTTCAATTGCAGATTCTGAGAAGAGGCTGGATAAGCATGTAACAAGGATGGGTGAGAGAGAGAGCGAGCAGCTTTTGTTCATGCAGATGCTTGGACTAATGACTCGGTCTCCCTTTCATCTCTATGATTTTAAGTCTGTTCTCATCTTGGAGAATAACTGTAGGCATTGGAATTGGATGTACTGTACTAAAGTGAATGCCCTAAACTGGAGAAGACTTTAAGATCCCATTCTAAAGAGAGCAGATTGCAGATGGTAGAGACCCGAGGCCAAAGTGGTTTAGTAGAGACAAAAAGAGGATCAGAAATGCAATTAACGCAGGAACTCTGAAACCTTTTGCTTAAGAATCTCAGATCTAGTGTAGGAAAAGGGGACGTGTTATTTTCAGGGACACTTTCAGTTGAAAATTGTTTTCAGGTTTGATGTAATCCTTTAGAGCAGGAGCTGGCATCTATGGCTCAGTGGTATTAAGTAGGGGCAGGCAGTGGGGGCACTAGCATTGATGACAATTGGGCACGCCTATGTTTGCTCTCCCTATACATCTCTGTTTGCTGCTGTGCTCATTTTTCCATAGGCTCCCTGCAGCTCTCAGGCCTCCCTAGTCTGTGCCTCTGCCTCTGCCTCTCGCTTTTTGGAAGCAGGAAGACTCTGTTCTCTTTAAGCCTTTATTGTAACAACTTACCCCTGCTCCAACATGGTCAACTGACTGCTTCCTGCGGATGACACCACTCTTTAGGAATGGAGTTAGCCCTTATTACTACATTTCCCTTTCTCAGGGAATAACTTGCTACATACTTAATTACAAAATAAACCTAAACAAAGCAAAACTATTGGTAAGTCTTTTTGTTTAGACCTGACTAATTCACAGGTCTGATCTCTTTGGTGAAACTGAGGTGCGTCCAGACAACAGGTAAACAGGTGGGATTTTCTTCTCGATTCCTATGGAGAAGATGACCCAGTATGAACAAAGGGTATCATATGCCCTAGCCTGGACAGTACCTTGGACCCCTGGCTATGGGATCCAGACTTCCTGCTGGAAGGAAAGAGCAGGTACATGTCTTGAACCATGCCAGGTGTCGTAATTCCATCTTTGGTGGTCCTTCAGAATATGTCTTTCTCTGCACACATACTTGTTTAGCTGTGTGAGGTCAACTCATCCTAATCCTACCATTGGGTTTTGGCACAACCACCATGCCAGCACACCAGTGAGTAGGTTCTTCAGTTATTGCAATTACTCCCATTTCCTCCATGCGTGTTAGCTCTTCTTTAGCTTTGTCCATTAGTGGCAGTGGTACCCATCTTAGAGTAGTTAATGTCTATGGACTGGCATCAGCTTTTTAGGCATATCTGATATTCACCTGACATTTTTCCTAGACCAGAAAAAATCAATGGGTATTTGGTTCTGTAGTACTGCTCCAAGGATTTCTGGTCTGCTATTTCATCTAGTTGATGGACAAGTTGCAGTGCCTGTATAACGGGAAATCCACCTAAAGGCACAGCAAGATTACCAATCACATAAACTTCCTGGTCTGTACATCTCTGCTTCAGTGTCATCTTTGCATTAAAGGATCCCAGTACTTTGAGCGTAGTGGCTCCTTGTCTCCAGGAGTAAGGAGAATCCCATCCCTATGTGAGCTGTAGTAATAGCTGAAACTGCTGCTCCTGTGTCTATTTTAAATATTATTGGCTGTCTGTTGAGCTCAATTTCTGTCATCCAGACTCCTGGATCTGATGAAGACTCTGTAACTTCATCTAAAAGTACTGTTCAATCCTTTGCATCCTGTTCTGTGACAGACTTCAGTGGTAGAGTGACAAACAGAAGTATAGCTTCCTTTCTTTTTGCATTGCCAACATATCTCTTCCATAGCAGGACACTGAGCATTACTTGGTCCTGGAGTTTGTCCACACCTGTGGCATTGGCCTCCTTTCCAGCTTGTTTGCTGCTGTGGGCACTGGAGAGGCCACTTCCTGTATTTGTTGTGCCTGTCAGATCTACTTGTATTTGTTTGTAGTTCTTTACAGTGTGCATTGATTGCACCCATATTAACTAATGCCTGACAGGACTGAGAGTCATTCTGGATTTCTCATTGTTGCTGTTTAACTAGTTCTAATTGGCGAGCCTGTGCGATAGCCTTCTGGAGCGGTAAATCAGGGTCCAACTGTAATCTTTGTGAGAGTTCTGTCATGAAGCCCCACAGCTCAGCAGTCCCTAATTAGCTCTTCCTTAAGCTCCCCACATTGGCAGGATTCAGCCATTGTATACAGAGATGTGATGACTCTGTCCACAGGTTCTGAAGGCTCCTGTTTACTGATGTTGAATCTAGCTCATTCATGAATTTAATTTTTCTTGCCCAGAAAATGATCAGTTAATGCTTCTATCACTGCAACGTATTGCTTTTTCCCCAGCATCTGTAAGAGGCAGTGACAGCAGAATTTCATCCACCTGATCTCCCATAGAGTAGGTAAGAGTACTCACTTAGTAAGCTTCCAGCTGTTTGTCCAGGCCTGACACTTCCCTGAAGCGATTAAAATGCCTGATCCATTGAGGCCATGTTCCAGGGGATTGGAAATCAAACTGTTCTGATGGTGCAGCTTTGAGTGCCTGCATGATCTCTGTTGCCAGCCTCAGTGCTGTGCTGGGCTCTGCCGCAGGTAGAGGTGCTTAGCCCTGCTCTGCCCTGGATTCAGCTGCTCCTAGAGTCGGATCTATCAGTTGGAAATCACCTGTTTGATTTCCTGTTGGTGGCAGGATTCACCACTTGTGACACCATGTATTACTCTGGGTTTTTGGAAGAAGCAGGAAGACTGTTTTCATTAAGCCTTCATTGTAACAACTAACCCCTGACCCAAAATAGTTCCACTGGCCACTTCTTGTGGATGACATCACTCTCTAGTAAGGGAGTTAACCATTACTACTACAGGTGGTACCAGCAGTGGTCACAGTCCTGGGTCATGAGAGTGACAGCCGTACTTGGACTGGAGCAGCAGAAGGTAGCTTGGAGCAGCAGTGGGAGTGTCAGAGTTGCAATCAGCAGCCTGCCCTAGGACCCAGCTGCCTTAATTCAGCCCCTTTGCTCCTTAAAGGCAGCTGGCACTTTAGGGGGAATTTCATGAAGAGCAAGTTTGGCCCAAATGTATGAGCCTCCAGGTTCAACTTGTATGTAAGGAACAATCCTAAGACCTAGCCTACAGCAACTGGTCTGCATCTAATTCTCTGCCAGTGCTGCTAATCTCTATAAAATGCTGTAAATGGGAGTGTTTGCAGCTCTTTCATTCTGAGCCCAACAATATGCTTGTTTTGGAGCCAGTGGATCTGTGCACGTCTCCCAACAAATCTTACATGTCTCCAGCTCAGTCTGCCACACATTCCTGTACCTCAGTGCTTCTTCCCAGTAGAGCAGTGCAGAATAAATTTCCTGTGCTGTGCTGAAGGAAATGAAACATCCTTGTATTATGCCTTCATAGATTCATAGATGTTAGAGCCGGAAGGGACCTCAATAGATCATCGAGTCTGACCCCCTGCATAGGCAGGAAAGAGTGCTGGGTTCAGATGAACCCAGCCGGATGCCCATCTGGCCTCCTTTTGAAGATTACCATGGTAGGGGAGAGCACCACCTCCCTTGGGAGCCCATTCTAGATTTTGGCCACTCTAACTGTGAAGAAGTACTTCCTGATGTCCAATCTAAATCTGCTCTCCGCTAGCTTATGTCTATTATTTCTTGTGACCCCTCCAGGAGCACCTTGGTGAGTAAAGCCTCACCAATTCCCTTCTGTGCTCCCATGATGAATTTATAGGCAGCCACAAGGTTGCCTCTTAACCTTCTCTTGCGGAAGCTGAAGAGGTCCAGGTACCCTAGTCTCTCCTCACAGGGTTTGGCCTGCAAGCCCTCAACCATACAAGTGGCCCTTCTCTGGACCCTCTCCAGGTTATCCACATCCCTCTTGAAGTGCGGTGCCCAAAACTGGACGCAGTATTCCAACTGTGGTCTGACCAGCGCCCAATAGTGGGGAAGTATTACCTTCTTGGCTCTCTTTGTCATGCATCTGCTGATGACTTCATCACACTGACGACTCTTATTCATCTTGGAGTCCACTGAGACTCTGAGATCCCTTTCTGCTTCCGTGCTGCCGAGCGGGTTATTTCCTAGGCATTAGGTGTGCTGGACATTTTTCCTCCTTCCTTCCTCTGTAGTTGAACCACACCACTTGTGCCAGTTTTGCTATCTTATAAGGCTGTCAGCAGCACCCAGGATTTCATCCCTTGGATTTGTGCATGCCAGTCAAATTACTGTACCTCTCCCTAGTAGCAGAGGTAATCAGCTAAGCATTTTATTTGAATGATAAACATGTCTATGTAACTTCTGCTTCCTCTAGCACCCACTGTTCTTCATCAAGGCTTCAACAAAACAAAAAACCCTCTTCCTGTGAAAGGAAAGAGGTTTGTAATGATAGTTTATTTCTGCTTAGTACAAGGAGCTTGTCTCTTACTTGTATTCAACCTAAGCATGAGCTAAGGCTTAAGTGAATTGACCTTGCCTTTCTTGCTTTGAACCACACAAGGGCAGAATGAATCGATTTCATCATCAAACAAGAAGGAAATTGGTTTCTCATTTTTCAGTAGAAATCTTAGCACCTGCAGTTTCCATAGCTTCCTAAATCCTTCCGTTTGCATCAAGTGGAAGAGATGAAGGTAAAATGTTACGTTTCTATACTGAGCAGGTAGAAATAATTAAGTATTTCTATGTGTCTCCATTTTTCACATAGCTGTTCTGTTGAAAATGCATAGCTTCTCTTTAGGAAATGGCATATGAAGCTTTTATTATAACCCTGGATACTCTCTAGGCAGTTGTACTGGATCTGAAACTTTGATCCCACAGACTCATCATCTGCAGGAGTTTGGTGGATTGGGCACCAAGGCACAGGGTTGACAGCCCAGAGGTCACAAGTTTGAGGCCATAGCAGAAGCTCTGTGTGGCCCTGTCAGATTCCAACAAATCTGTGAATTCTGCTAAATATCCTGTCACAAAAGGGAGGAAAGGATGACAGACAGTGGAGTGTAGATACTATTTCTCTGGCTTCAGGTCTTTTGGCAGTGAGGACAGCATACCCCAATTGCCGCAACAGCCTGAATTTACGACCAGCTCCTCTTGGCCCTCCTAGTAGCTGTTGCAAGCTCTGACTAACACGGATGCTTTGGCCACTTCAGTTTACTGTTTCCTTTTTTCGGTTGTACCTGACAGTGAATGCAAATAACATAGTCTCTACTAAACTAAAATTCTTAAATTTTCTGCAGATATGCTATGACAGACAAATAAACACTAGAATATGCACAGTGAATATGAGAATATGCACAGTGAATATGTGAATAAAATAAACACAGTGAATATGCACAGACCTCAGTCTCCTTACTTTTCAGCTTTCCTTGTAAGTAACTCAAACACAACTTGCAAAAGGAAAAACAAGTGCTGTCCCTCTCCCCTGCTGCTTTGTGATACATAGAAGCAATGCAAGTGCCAAAGGACAAAAAGTAGGGCAACTGAGAGAGGAAGTAGGCTTTGATCAGCTGTTAGAAGCTTTTTGTATTTTGTGTTGTGCTGACATCTGTTTTAACACCAATGACTCACAAAAGCTTGGAAAAGATTTCCTTGTGAAAGATTCTCAACACTTTCATCCTTTTGATTAATGCGTTAGAACTCAATGCTTCAAGCTATGACTGAATCTCCAATCTCTTTGAATATTTTAGTCATGTAAGTACTATACTAGAATTCTTGCATTCCTTTCTATGACAGTGATGGACTTAATAATACAGTAGATACAAGGTTTTGGAACATCTTCATTGCTTTTGAAATATCTCTTGATCTAGGCCCGCTAATTATTGACCCCACATAGGTATTCTGGGAATCAAGGAAGTCTTGGGGAACCTCTCCCATCAAATTAGGTGCTTGAAAGAATTGGGGCCTTGTTATGCCTTACACTGTGAGCTACACAAATGCTGATTTGGTGTTAGTGCTAGTTTGAGTTTGACATAAGCACACTTCAGGCCACCGGGAACCTGGTGGCCTAAAAAGTAAGAATCCCTCCTTCCCACCTCCACTATTCTGAGCTTCTCTCTACCCCCAGGGCTCCCTCCCCATCCCCTCTCACTTGTGGCTGCCCTGCACTTTCTGTCCCAGGGGAGCAGGCAGGGAAGGGCAAGCAGCAGGAGTGGTGGTAGTGGTCAGACTGGCAAGTTAACCCTTCCCTGCCTGCTGCCCTGGGACAGACCACATGGATAGCCACAAGTAAGTAGGAGATGGGGGGAGGGAGGGAAGACAGTGAGTGGAGATGTGGGGTGTTGGAGAAGGTGGGCAGTGGGCGTGATCTGGGCCATTGAGGGAGAGGGAGCAGGTTGGGTATTTACAATAAGGTTGGGTAACCAACTGTTCCATTTTTCCTGGGTCTGTCCCAGATTTCAGGTGTCGGTCCCAAGTGCAGGGCATAGATTAAAATGAATGTCCTGAGTGCAGAGAAGGAGTGCAGTGCCCCAGGCAGTCAGCTGGGCAATCACCACAGCTGCTCTGCCTGCAGCATGCCACTGTGTCTCTACCTCTTCCTGCAGTGTGCCCCTGATTTGGGGGGAATGGGGAGGGGGGGCAGTATCCCCGATGTCTCATATTTCTAAACAGGACAGATGGAGGGCCACTTAAGGAGTCTTGGTGTGCTGTTGCAGGCCAGGTCAGCATCCCCATCCTGTTTTCCCCCACCCCCTCTGCCTTCCCCTGCTCACAACAACTCACCAAAATTCTTTAAGTGGTAGATTACTGGAGTGGGCAAGCAGGTGGGGAGGGTCCATGGAGATCAGCCTGTGATCCCCACAGGGTGGAGCGTGCTCAGCTGGGTGGATGTAATGGGGCTGCAGGTGGGCAGGGAGCAGCTTTTGGGACTGCATCAAGTCAGGGCTGGGATTGTGGGGTAGTGAAAGCATGGGGCTGGGGCCCAGAGCAGACCCATAATCTGCTCCCAGCACCGTGCTGTGCTGTCACTGCCCTACAGTCCTGGCCCTGGCCCCAGCTTCCTGTCCTGCTCCCAGATGCCAATCCCTACCCATCCTGGCCCCATCAAATCCGCTTTACTGAGTACATCCTGCCTGCTTTGGGGAGGTGAATCTGGCTGCACTGCTTCCCCAGCCTGGCTGTGTGCAAGCGGGCAGTGGCACTGGCCACATATGCTACAGCCTGGGCTGTCCCCTGTGCCTGGAGCAGGTGAGGCCGAAGGACACACCCCAAGCTGGATAAAGTCTCTTGGTGAGCCCACTGGCTATATTTTGCCCACCACAGCTTTAGTGTAACACAAGCTGGGTAACATAGATTAGAGATGATTCTACCCTGGAATGGTGTAGCTTTGAGCTGCTTAACGAGTGCTTAAAACTAGTTTCTGGTGTTAACATGTGAACAATCCAGGTGCTGCCCAAAATTACCATGCAACAAGGCCCCTTGTTTAAATACATTTAATAGAAATGTTAATGTTGAATGCAAATAAGTGAGTATAGGTAAGGCATATGAAACTAAATTATCAAATGTTCATTAATAACAGAATCTTTAATATTAAATGCAAAGAGATTAATATTAAATTTACTCTATTCTAAAGTCTTAAAAGCCTCTAATCAGTGGCAGTCTATCAGGGGAAAATGGAATTCTTACTTACTGGTAGATTTAAAAACTAAATTTCAAAGAAGCATTCATCATGGTTCATATGCACATAGCCAGTTCATCAAGAACTAATTTAAGGCTGAAAGGCAAGGATTCTTAAGTAACCCTGGATTTTTTTTTTATACTTTATTACCTGGCTTAACTTCAAAACCTTGCTATAAAGGGCTAGAAAATACAGAAATGTGTCAACTACATTATTTCATCTTTAGTATTAATATGAACTCTCTCTGATGTGGTTACTGAATGTACTGTGCTTGTTATCAAGCAGAGATGTAGGCTATTGAAAATTGGCATAAACTGCATCTGCCCTAAACCATATCCAGCTGGTATAAAGCTACTAAGTGACTTCAGGTGACCCTGAGCCAACTTCTCTTATTCTCTTTATCTTGCCTTCTGAACCCTTCTTGCCTAAGACAGTTTCTTCCCTGCTCATTTCCTTTGTCTCTTCTTCTTTTACACTTATTTACCATTAATCAGTTTAGGCTCAACTATAATTTACATAGTATTGGCTTAGAAGACATCACTAAAACTCATATATTAAAGAAAGTTTGACGTACTAACACTTTTAGGCAAATTCTTAGTTTTAACTTCTGAACATAACTTATTTCACCAAATATAATTTTAATGTGCATCGTCAGTGGCGGTGGTTGGTCCCTTGATTTAAGGATGATGGTTTTTAGTAAATAAGAAAGTGATTGGTAAGTTCATAGGTGACTGAGGGAGGCTAATCCAGGATCCACCTGTTCAACTGCAAATGTGGCAAATTAGTTCTAGGAGGAAGGAATAGATCCGGAAGGAATAGATCCTGGTGATGTCAGGCTCTTGCATCTATCTGCCTCCATAGTAAGGCGGGTATTCTTAAAGTAATCAATGTCTTGTTATACTTCATGGTGCCATTTGGGATGATGCAGTGCTTGAGTCTTCCAGATATTGATGTTTATATTGCATTTCTTTAGACTGGCCTTCAAGGTGTCCTTGAATCTCTTCTTTTGGCCATCTCTGGAGCAGTGCCCATTGCTGAGTTGGGATTATAAGACCTATTTTGAGAGCCAGTTGTCGGGCATCCATGTAACATGTCCTACCCAGTGGAGCTGGTGCTGTATAAACATGATTTGAATGTTGGTTGTGGTTACCTGAGCCAGAATGTCAGCATTTGTTCTTTTATCCTTCCAGTTGATATGCAGGATTTTCCAGCATCACTGATGGTAACATTCTAAAGCTTTCAGGTGTTTCTGATATGTCATCCAACTTTCATACTCATACAACAGGGTAGGGATGACAGCAGTCTACTAGATCAGTACCTAAATCAAGCTTCTCATGTCATGATCATTGAAGACACTATTTCAGAGATGTACAAAGGCAGCACTGGTAGATTTTATCCAGCATTGAATGTCATCATCTGTGTTTACTTTTTGGGAAGATGTCTACCCATGAACAACTTGGAGCTCTTCAATTGAGTGAGCACACACAACACAATCATTGGTGTGTTGAAGATCATTAATGTAGGTGTTTGTTATCTTGTATTTGGAACATAGCTGGTTGATGTTTAAGAGATTTCCATCCATATGGTACCTGATCTTGACTGCAGATGGAAGTCTATCAGCAGTGAGATGTAGAATAGTTGAAATACAGATAGAAAAGTGGTGCAGTCTCACATCCTTGCTTGACTCCAGTTCTAATAATGAAGAGGATTGTTTCTGAGCCATTGTGTAGCACAGTCACTGTCAAGTTGTGGTGAATAAGCCTGATAATTGTGACAAATTCTGGAGGGTGTCCAAATCTCATCAGGATCTTCCTTATGGCTTCTCTGATTGACCTGACTAAGGCCTTTGAGTCAATGAATCCCACATAAAGATCTCTTTGTTTCTTGCAGCAGCTGCTTCTGCATCTGTCCAGTAATAAAGATCATACTTATTGTACTTCCAAGTGGCCTGAAACCACATTGGGACTTGAGTAGAATAAGTGAGGAAAGTGAATCTGTTGGGAACATGAGCGAGTACCTTCCCAGCTATGGACAGGAATGCAATGCCATAATAATTGCTGCAATATGATATATATTTTAATATGGTAACAATTTGGGCATCTTGAGTCACTGGGAATCTGTTCAATAATGACATGTATTCTTTTGGCTCCACTTGTTTTTGTTCTTAATCTGCTTAATGGTTTTCAAGGACTCTTGATAAATTGGTGGATCTGCAAGGTAATCCCTAATGGGGTGTTGTGGAATGGCTTTGATGATATTGTCTCTGATGTTAGAATCAGTTCAGGAGCTCTTGGAAGTGTTCCTTCTATTGTGCATTGTAGGTGGAGCTGATTTTAAAGAATGTTGTTCCCCCCTTGGACTGTAGAGAATCATTCCCTATGTACTTGGCCCATAAATAAGTTTGACTGCACTGAAGGAACTATGCACATCGTGGCTATTGGTAAACATTTAAATGTTTCTTTCTTTGTTCTCCCACCCCTTGTTCTTTTTGCTCTTGCATCTTCCTCTGAGTCTTGGCTGTAATGTGGCAGTAAGCTTGTGTTTACAGTTGATATCTTCCTGTTAAGCATTGAAGGCTCTCCTTTTCTGTGAATGAGAGCTTGAATTTTCCTGTTGTTCTCATCAAACCAGTCCTTACATTTCTTTGTGGAGAAGCCTAGAGATTCTTTGCATGCCTCATGGATGCCTTTCTTGAGGCTCCCCCACTGATAAGTGGTGTCAAGATCATTAAAGAGGTTGGAGAGTTTCTCACTGAGGTGTGGGTGGAGATGATTGATTTTTTAGCAGTATCTTCCAAGCACTTGATATTGAGTCTCTTCCTTGGTTTCTTCTTTTGTTTTACAAAATTTTGGGACAATATCAATGGACATGAGGGAATGTATCAAACAATAATCTTTCCAGCAGTCACCTGTGCTTGTCATAGCTCTGGTGATATGGACAGTGATCCCAGGCACACGCTGTGACGTAGTCCATTGAGTGCCGTTGTTTGAAGCTGGGAGGGAGGAGGCGGGAGAACCATGATGTGTCTCATCTGTTTCTTTTGGCAGAATAAGGAGTTTGTTCCATGCACTTGCTCAGGAGAAAAATTCTGTTTGAATGTCCTCTACCCCTTCCTGTCTGTTTTCCTTTCCATAGCTCCATCTCTGCCCACTCTAACATTGAAATCACTCAGAATTATCTTATTTTCTTTGGCCACAGCTGATAGGACTTGGCTGAATTTAGAATAGATTTCTTCTTTTGTTTTGCCATCCAGGGTCGGGGCGTATGCACTGATGACTGCTGCATGTTATCTGTTTGTCAGTTGAAGGTGAAAGGTCATGAAACGCTCATTGATGCCAATTAGACCTTCTAGCATCTGAGTAACAGTCTTACTCTTGAAAGCAAAACCAGTACTGTAGTTTTATCTTTCCTTTGGCTTTTCCCTTTGTTGCACTTTCCTGTTACTGAGTGCAAGGCGGGACGAGCTGGCTGGGTTAACCACGTGTATCAGTTGCGAAGAACGGTACTTACTCTGTCGTTGATTTTTAGCAGGGTGAAGTTTTATTTTGAGGAACTACGAATGCAGGTTATGATGAGCGGATGCAGAAACACGGAGTTACAGAAACTACGTTACGGCAAGCTACCACAAACGCATGAAGGCCTTCTTATGAGACGAGGAAGTGACTGGATTGTCACTCCGAGGGTCTCTTTGCCTTCCTGTTCTGCGGTGGGTTACATATACTTGGATTCGCGTAAGCGCGCTATGTCATACTGCAGCAAATTTTAGCTTATGGCAGCGCATATTGTGTTACTCAGCGACAAGCTCCTAGCCTATGGTTATTAGCCAAGCACTGGACTTCTCTGTCCAATTACATTGTGCTGAAAATTCCCCTTGCTCAGCTCGGCGGTATTCCTCATCTGGCACAACTGAGGAACCACGGCCTACTTCTTCCTGTGTTGCTAAGCACTGCGGCCCTCTCCTTCTAATCTGGGAGCTGCGGTCTACTTTCTTATTTTTGTGGTCATTAGTTCATTAGTAGCTGGTGCTCTGCTTGAGGCTCTGTTAGTTAGGTGATAATTCAAGCTGTCTTTTAGGACTGTGTCTGGTTACTGTGTCATGAGCATATCACACACTTCTACCTGACACCCTTCAAAAAAGTGTAGCCATCCCCATGCTTTGTGAGCTGCCCTTCTCCTATGAATTTGGTCTCTCTGGGCACCTATACATGGGTAGTGAGGCTACTCTGACACCTCTGTAATTACAGTGCATTGGAGCAGACTCACTTAATCGTGTCTGCTGGAGCATGGTAATTGCTGTGTTGCAGCAGACTCCAGTGTCTCATGTGTTAGCATCCCCATGCTGCAGAATAGTTGGCAGGGTTACTTTAACTAAAACTCATTCAGTTAGCCTTAGTCAGTGCCATAGCAACAAAGTTGGGCACCCAGGGCAAAGCCCACAGTGGTAGCCCACCCTCACCTCATGCATAGATTCAGGAGGCACCCTTTTTCTCCCTCCCTCTTTCCCCCATGATTGCCCAGGAGTGCACACAGTGGTGGGAGCCACCCTTCCCCAGTCCCCACGCCCTGCTCTAATTAAAGCACTCCTCTGCCCCACTCCCGGAGCACATGTATCAACTCCCACGAAGTGCATCAATGTCAGTATGTATTTGCAGCTATTGTGAAGTATTCTTTATTCATCCACCTGCTCTGCCACTAAGGGCCACTCCTGGTAATATTTCTCAACTGTTTCACAACCTATTTTTACCTCCAGCGGAAAACCATAACTGGGATATAGTGATATTAACTCGGGTATAGCAGTGGTTGTTACTGAAGTATAGGAGGCACCGTCAAGATGCTCAAGAAGACTAGATTTTGTTTTGCAAATTTAAATAAGAGAAGTATGTTTCCTGTACTGATCACGGGACTAATACAACAATATCTTTTGACTATGCTGACCATTTTTGCCTCGTTTTTGTTGTCATCGTCGTTGTTGTTTTTTAATTTAATTTATAATCTAGAAAATGAGTGGACATTCCCATAAAATTATATATCTTTTTACTTTGATATTAAACTGAATACAATAGTGATAGGCCTCTGGCATATTAATAAAGCTTTTAGTTTCTCTTTAACTGGAGAAAAATATGTACCACATTATATGTGATAATGTACCATACCACCTGCACTGCCCCTTTCAATGGGCACCTACATTGTTCAATGGCACCTGCATTTTGTCAATGATGGTTTTTCTCTTACTTCCTCTGTGAATGTAATCAGTTCATATAATGCTAAAATGTAGGTAATTTTGTCCATGTGAGTGTGTATGAATTCTGTTTTCTAAAAACTCTGTGTGGGTTTTTCCCCCATAGGAAGCATGAATGGCAGAAACATGGAACCTGCGCAGCCTCAATAGAGCCTCTTAATTCTCAAAAGAAATATTTTAGTAAAGCGTTGGATCTCTATCACAAAGTAGACCTCAACAGGTATGGAAATTTACCCCTGTGGTCAGTTTAGTATTTTAGCAGGTATTGGAAGCTTTGACTTAAACCTATAAAAGCTTCTCTGCAATGGAAGTAGTGACTTGGGGCACCAGTTATTTTTTTTCACAGTGCTGGTTCCTGAATGGATACCACATATACTGAAATCCAAGATGACATCAAAGTTAAGATTATCCCCTCCAATAATTGGACTCTCTGCATAAAAAAAATTATAAATTCGTTAAAATTTTCCATATATCGAGTCCAATTAATGGAAGGTCATCTTAAATTTGTCTCCCCTACTGCTGTGGTGGGGAAAGTAGTGACAGGGGGCGAGGGGCCAGACCCCTGCCTCTTGCTGTCTGATCCCCTTGTTCCCCTCTCTTTCCTGCCCTCGCTTCTGCCTATCCCCCACCACGCATCTCCCTGCCACCTGTTCCTCTGTGTTTGAGCCCTACTGCCTCCCCTTTGCTCCTGTTCCTGTGCTTCAGTTTTGAAGTACCAAGGCCAAAAAATATACTGTTCATGTTAGTGTATTTTCAGAATAAAATTTAAGATTTTGCATACTGGTGAAGTAATGAGCCAGGGGCAAATTTCCTCTAGTCTCCTGAGGGAGAAAATAGACTGAAATTCAGAAAAATATAGAAGAAGCTCCAAAGGAAAGAGAAAGGGAAAAGGTCCATCAGTGCCTGAGGTCTTAGCCACCAGGAATGAAAAATATTTTCCTTTCTGATGGAATTTTTCCTATGCAGAGGTCCAGCACATTAAATCCAGGTAAACATTTTAACTGGGATATCAATTATCATATCCTTTTATATATACAGAGCTGCTCCAGAGGAAGGCAAAGGGAAAAGTGCAAAGTCACAGATTGTCCATTGGATAGGGAAAACATCTCCCTGATACAACATTAGTCAGTTGCCATGAATCCAACACATAACAATTCTAAGGGACCAGGGGAAAAAATCCTTGAGTATTTTCCTGAACTGTCTTTAAAAAAAATCATGTTCAAGTTTTTGCTTGTCACTGTTCAGTTCAAACAGCTTAAAAAATCTAATTCTCCTTACCCATGCATGTCCTAAAATATATCTTGTTCCTCTACAGTCATTGTAGCAGCTTCCTAAAATCTAGTTATTTTTCTAGACCCAAGTCACAAGAATGCATCACATTTAGTAATAAAACAGTTTAATAACATCTTCTTAGTAAATTGCCTGCATTATATTGTCCTGGGTAGCTATGACAATATGATTATGAAGTGATTTACAGATGGCATAGTGACCTACAGTCTGGCTTTTTACTTTGTGTGTGGCACTGTAAGACAAAGAAAGGAGACTGAAACATTTTGAAGCTAATTGCTACTGGTTTTTGTCTGCCCACTAATATAAAAATGAGAGCATTAACTCATTGGAATAATAATGATGAAAGATTTCAATTAATTAAAAACACTTGTTAAAATGTAAAAATCATTACAATTAGAAAAGTTAAAAATGGTAAAAGGTTTAGGTTTTCTATTTACAATGATCTTTTTCATACCTCTGTATACATGATGTGTATGTGGGAGACAGATGGGGACGGGACTGCCTGTGCTACGTGGGGCATGCATGTCTCGGGGGTGCCAACCTGCAACATACATGTCAGCAATAGCACAGGCCACCCTCTATGTGTGAGATGCAGCAGACTGGGGAGGGGAGAGGACAGGCAGCATAGTGGCAGATAAAGCAAAAAGCAATATAGCAGAACAGATGAGCGCGGGGGGAGGGGGAAGGGATGAAGAGGCACTGGAGAAGGGTGCAAGGCTAATTTGTAGCACATTTGACAAAAAGGCTGGCCCCCACTAATTTAATCTGTTTCTTGGTGGTAACTATGCAGGCTGTCGTAAGGATTAAGTTGTATTGGCATAGATATTGACTTGCAAAGAACTCAAGTGTCAAATGGCTGAGTGTGACAGCTCCTCTGTTGTGAAGATGTCTTTACATATCATTAAATTGAGGCATAGAAGATCTTGTGAGGTGCTGAGCACCATTGGTTCTCACTGAACTAAATTTGACGGCTGCTGAACACTTACAGTTCCTCCTTAAATGAATTGGAAATGGAGGTATTTGACAACCTGTTGGGATAAAGGCCAAGAGACTTCATTGGCAGTTGAAGCAATTTGCTTTATCTTAGGATCAGGCTTGGAGGAAGAAGATCCATTGATTCCCAGTTCTGGAGGCTTGTGCTGCTTATTCTAATGCCTCTTTAAAGTATGCTTTTGATACTAAAAGGCCTAGAGCAGTAGAAACCAACCTGTTTTGTAAGTGTCACAAATTCAGCCCTGTACCCTCAAGTGCCATTCTGATCCCTTTCTCCTGCCTGATCTAATGCTCTTCTTTCTGCTTCATCCCCTGTCTTTAGCTGTGCTGCCTGTTCCCTTCCCAATCTACCACATGTTACAGAGATGCTACCTGATCCACCTGTGGCCCACATGCCATAGATTGGCCACCCATGGCCTAGAACGCTAAGTGGATTATTTTAGAGTTAGCGGTGCTCATCCTGACTTCCATGCCAGCTATTTTGCTCTCCCTCATTAATGCAGAGTAGCTCTAAACCAGTAAACCATTCCTATATAGTGGAACCCTCAAGTAGCATGCAGTGACCATAACTCATCCACTTTTTCCCTGTGGTTGAGGAAAAGGAAGGTAAACTCTGAAGGTTGCTCTAAGTGCAGAAGTGCAGCTCCCAGATGTAACTCAGAACGATTTTTGCAAAGTATGTTGAGTTACAACATTACCCCAGACCAAAAAAATTCACTTCTGGTACCAAGGGGGAGGGGAATCTAGCTGTGGACTGGGAGCCTGCAGCCAGGTAGCAATGGCTAGGTTCTCTGCCAGTGCTTGCCATTTTCAGAATGGGAGGGGAGGAAGGGCAATGGAGGAAACTCATTTTTGGGGATCTCCAGCTGGTGCTAAAGGGTGGGTGAATTGGAGCCCCCACTTCCAATCACAGAGAGGTTCCAGAGGGTAGGGTGGGTGTATTGGAAGGGTGGGGGAAGCTGAAAACTCCCCAGACTGAACTCCCTCTGCTCCCTTTTCCCCTCCCATTCTTAAAATGGCAACAGGCTACAAGCTCTGTAGACACAAGTTGCTAAAGATGCTACCTTTTGTAACATCTTCATCTAATACCTCATGCAATGAGGGGTCATATTTTCTGGCAATCAGCTATTTTTAAAACTGTTTGCAGCTGTGCACTTGTGTTTGGTCACAGTTATAAACTGCTTCCTGTGGCCAGATCAGGTGAACATTGTCACTTCTGTCTGGACCAGCATACCACACTACAGCCTGGTGCTCTGCAGAGTGGGGGCAAAGAACTTTTAGCATGCTCCTCCCAAACTGCAGCTGTGGATCAGACTGTTGGGAAACCGGATAAAGAAAGTTGCTTTCTCAAGCCCAGGAGGATACTGAGGAGCTGTGCTTCTTCCTTCATTAAATCTAATTGTCTAGCTCTCTCATTAGGATAGCTATTTACTTGTTTGTATCAACTCCAAATGAAATGTAAAAGTGTATTCTAGTTGGGTTTTGTTTTGTTTTTTTTTGTCTGTTCCAGTTACCTCTTGAAAGTTGGAATAAAACCAGGCCATACATATTACCAGGTAAAATATGTTCTTGTATGTTAAATAAAATAATTTTAATGGATCTTTTAGGAATTGGAAGTTTCAAACCCAAGGTAGAAAAGCAAATTCATCTAGTTTTATAGTTACTTAAGAGTTATGTGGTATGGAAAATGGTAAATGGGAACATACAAAGAGAGTATTTATTTGTGGAAGTGCTTGTTGACTCTCCCTGTCTTTTAAATCTTCAGATGAGTGCCATAAAAGAAGCCCTTACAAGTTTTTATGGAGTGACACCAAAAATTCAGTGCATTCCTCCAGAAGAGGTTATTTTTTTGTTTTGTTTTATTGGAACACTAGAAGACAGACATTTATGTGTATAGTATAACTAAATAATTAACCACTCTTAATGTTTTTTTCTGTTTGGTTTCTGTGTTGGTACATTACATGATGCCTCTCAAATATGTTTCTCTCAAAAGTAAACACCTTACCAACTGTCTCAGGCTAGACAAAATTTTAGCAGTGTTTTTTGGGGGGGTAGGGTGGAGCTCTTGTTCTAATACATGAGACCATGGGAAATTCAGAGGTGTGCCTTTAAGAGTCTTAAAGGAATAATCCTTGGAAAAGCAGAATATATATTTTGGCTTTCCTTTTGATTCAGAAAAAGAGAATTAAGCAGTTGTTTTCCTTCTTTTGTGAGCAGCTGATCTCTAATTTTCCCTATAATAAAGAATGTGGTATGCACAATCAGAAACTCTTAACCTAACACTGTTCTATATAACTGAGTTAAAATAGAGTTTGAACATAGCACACAGTGAACATGATAATGACTTCAGTTTAGGTGTATAATTTACCTTTTTTATGATGGTTGTCTAGTAAGGCATCTTAAAGTCATGGAACAATAATGGAAAACAACTCCTTTTTATCTAACTCTACTGAACTGTTTTACTGGAAAACATTTGGCTATATTATCCCACTTATACTGAAATCTACTTTATGAAAATCCTGCCAAGTTAAAATTGCTATTAGAGTTTAAATATCTCTTTTGTCTGTCTGTCCATTTTGTCTGTCTAACCATTTAGTGGTTATTTGAAGTTTTTTCTTTTCGTCCCCCCTCCCCCCCACATTAAATCTTCTAGTTTAAACCCAATAACCTATCCTTTAAAAGACATTTTCAACAATAATTAAATATGGGTTGTTGCTGTATACTCATAAACATGTGCTCAATTAAAGGGATGCAGAGTGATTAATCTTTTGAATTGGTTCACTACCAAGGTCCAGTTGATGGTCACATGGGCTCGTGTCCATTGCAGTTTTACCTCCCTCTTCAATGGGATCCAGACACTACTCAGATTTTGATGAGCATGGGAGGCTTGGTGGCTAAAGATCAGTGTTAGTTCTAATCTTTAAAAAATAGTGGTGAGGGGACAGTCAGGCAGGTTCACTCAGCTGGTAGCACTTTCTCTGCAACTGTTCCAATGTTCCTGTCTTTGTTATGATGCAGTGCTTCCATCACGATTGTTGCTGCTTTGTAATTGTTGCTATACGAACATACACAAAATGTGACTTCCAAGCTAGAGATCTTATTGCCTAATTATTCCTTTGTCTTTGCAACTGAACAAGTGGGACAATAGGTGAAATGAAAGGAAGTACTTTCTTTTATGACCTGTTATTAACCCCCACAGTTTACATCCACAGGCTACTTGGATGGCAATTGAGTTAGTTAAGAAAAATTGTCTAAGTCTTCTCAAGTTTCAGACAAACACTCTAAACAAGACAGTTCTACAATAGCTTTGGGGGATATACAGAGATGACCTGAGCAGGGTGCAGGGCCCAGGGCAAATCAGCCTGTGTGGGACCTCACCTTGCAGATGCAAGGAAGCTGGCAGCAGATTCAGTGGGGAGTGAGTGGTGAGCAGCTGGACATCCCAGATTCAAGGGGGAGTGCTGAGCAGCCAGCTGGCCGTGAAGCTGGCAGCAGCAGAGTAACCATGCGTACTCTGCCTGGCTCCGTATCCCGTCGTCGTGTTGCCCCCCCCCCCCCCCAATGGCCCTGGGGATATATTATTATTGCATCTTATTTTAAACGAGATACTGTGGCAGCCCTGGAGCTCAATGAAAACTAAATTTCTTCTTGGAGTTCCACTCTACTTCAGCTAGACTGCTTCTGGTTCTCAAGCAGTAGCACATAGCGTTAGCCATATAATATAGAAATACTATAACTTTCCTTTGTGGGGAAATTCTGTTGCTTTAATCTCCAAGTCTGTTGAGAATTTGGGAGTAAATTGGTTTCCCATGCTAGACATCCTTGTTTGTTTACCTGTTGTTCAGCTAGTGCTCAGTTGTTAAGGTTAATAACTTCTTTTGGTAGTTCTGTCACTGCTTTCAGACAAAGCTATTATGTGGTACATGTCAGGCACCCCATCAGCCCATGGTGGGACAGCAGGACGCTTAACAATGCAGCAATTTTATAAGTTAAGTAGAAAGATTTCCCTGTTCATCACAGACATTTGCTGTCAAGCATCCATGTTGATTCATTTATTTGCGCACTTTGCAAATTAGATAAATGGAAAAAGGTGGCTGTATACAGTGGATACCTCTATAATCATTACCCTTCCATACTTCACATTTATAAAATGATCTACATATGACCACATATTTAAGGTGTTGTGTATTATTCATTTTTCCTCTATTGCAGTACTCTGAAAATGTATTTAAAAGCTGAATATCTCCTTTTTACTGTTCCTAGGATGAAGATGTGCAAACGATTGGTCAAATTGAATTCTGTTTCACCAAGGAATTGGAGCTGAGAAACTGCACACACTCAAAGACTAATTCCTTCCTAATGCAGAAGAACTTGAAATTCAGACATGAGGAGCTGTCTATCTGTAATGATACCCTGACAAGTTACCCTTTAGAGGTTTAATTTTAAAACTGAAGCAACAATAGCTTGACATCTTTTGTTGTAAATACCTAAAAGAAAAAAAAATGAGATCTTGGAAAGCAATAGGAACAGCCCTTTTTCAGTAGGTGATGTTACTACACTTGCATACGTTTCTGGAATCTTGGAAGCATTAATGCTTTTGAAGTACTGCCAGTGGAAAGCGCTTTTCAGTTAGAGGCAATAGTCATCCTAATCTCCATTACAGAGGTGCTAATCTATTTTAAATTCTGTGGGTAAATCGGATAAGAATATGGTTCACTTTTTAAAAAAGGAAAGTATGCTTAAAAGTGAGAACTGTGACTTAAAAGTCCATGGCTTTGTTTCCAACACAACTGATTCTTTATCTGGCTATTTTCTTCTGTATTTGCAAACAGAGCATGACTTGGCCCAAAATGACTAGAAATATTGGTCACAAGCTGGCAGAGGGTAGATTCAGACTAGACATCAGGAGGCACTACTTCACTGTCAGGGCGGCTAGGATCTGGAACCAACTTCCAAGGGAAGTGGTTCTTGCTCCTACCCTGGGAGTCTTCAAAAAGAGGCTAGACAATCACCTAGCCGGGCTCGTCTGACCCCAGTACTCTTTCCTGCCTTGGCAAGGGGTTGGACTACTTGATCTACTCAGGTCCCTTCCAAACCTACACAGACTGTGAAACTATGAAACTTGAGGAACCTGCAATCAGTTTTGAATAGTTCAAGGTCAGCATTCTTCAGATATATAGGCTTATGTGTTTTTTTTCCAGCTATATCCAGTAACAAGGTGGTTGTTGCTTCTCCTCCCTGGATCTATAGACAGCAGTGGCAAAGTCCAGTATTAGCTTTCCTGCAGCCACTGGTGAGGTTGTAGCTTTGAATCCCCACTGATCTGGTTAAAGGTGGGTGAGCTGCAGCATGCATTCTGTAACATCTTGATGTGGCTTCTGGTATAGAAATAATGTTTTTTTTATTTCCAGGAATTTACATAAAGAGCTATTTACACCAAATTAATAATAGTCTTGCTAGTGCCCTTGCATATGTCTGGGACCTAGCCTTGTTGCTGTCTTGCCACACCAAGAAGTTCTTGCTGTCTCACCCACAAGTATGGAATGTTGCACTTCCTAGACACTGTGTTTCCAGGAGGACTTTGTCACGCAATCAGCCATGACTCTGTAGAAAAAAAAGTTTTTTCCATTCAGCCTTTTAAAAACAAAATATGTGTTTTGCTTGAGCAAGGGAGGAGGGGGCATGCAAGCAGATACCCTTCTTAGCTTTTAAAAGGAGGTTTAATCTAAGGGAAGTTATTCTTCAGATGCAGGAACATACTGTATGGCAGTAATTCTTAGTCTTTCTGTGTCTATTACTTGACTTTTAGTCAAAGCCTGATTCTTCCACTAGAACTTCTATTGGGTTACTGTCCCACCTTTAAGTGCTGAAACCCCAGGTTGGGAACTGCTGCTATAGGTCCTGACAGAAAAGTTGTTTTGAAAATATTAAATCCAGTATTAATTAGGAAAGTAATACTTCCTCTTAAAGTCCAATTAAGAGTGTCAACAGTTTTTTGTTTTTTCCATCTATCTCTCTTTGTCTCCCATATACCATCTTGTATTTTAGGAAGGCCACTACTCTATCATCCCAGAATGCTGTGGTGTTTTGAAGAGTTTATTTAAATAGTGGAAAGATTAATAAACTGAAGGCAAATACTTTCCATACTCTGCATTACTTCCCTTTCATGCTACAAAGGTCTTTCAGATTTTACTGCCTATCTCTTCATCCCAGGGGGCAGAGAGCTTTACTGATATGAATTGGTTAATATAAAGTTCTGCTCCTTTTAAAATTCATCCTGTCCTATGGAAGACAGTTGCCCCTCCTTCTCTCCTCTCCCCCCCGCACCAAAGAAAAAGCCTTATGTTTGTGTTCTCCTTTACATATTAAAAAAAAAAAAAAAAATAGCTTGATACAACTCAGCTTTTAAGTCCAGGGATTTTAAAGGGACAGGAGTGAATTTTGCTTTGTTGCACCATTGATACTGAGTAGATGTAGAAGCAAGTTGTATTACTGTATGGTTAATGAACCAGATGCTGATAGCACGCAATACTTTCTGTGATTCTTGTATGGTAAGCCTGGATAACAAGTTAGTGGTGATACAGATGCAACAAAATGCATATTCTTCTGTTGAATCTACACGTGAGCTCCAAACAGTGGGAACCTGCATACATACCAAAGAGCAGAAGTTGGTTCAAAGATAATCCATGGCTCATGAGAATTGCTTTGGACATATTCCAGAGAAAGGCAGTGAAATATTCATAGCTGAAACATTGTCTTCTGCGGAGGTTATGAGGTCCATAGTTGCTTAACCAAGGTTGATTTTAATAGCTGATTATTCAATTCTTCTTTTCTAGCAGGAATAGGTATTTGGGAGGATCTTTTAAAATTAATTAGTTCAATGATCTATAGAATTTTATGGGAACTGTTGAAAAACTTTATTAATGTATAGTACATAAGGCTTTTGAGGAACGCAGCCTGCTAGTTGAAACCTTTATATTTTTAATAGGAAAAATCACATTTTAAAATCCTGATAAAAATCAGGATTTCATTTTCATGAAATGAAATAAATATTTTTTTGGAAGTCAGCAATCTTTTTTTCTTAATGCAAATTTCACCTGTCTGCTATGTGCATGAAACTCTCAACGGCACAAACCATATTGGTCATTCTGTATCTTGGGTACGTGGGGAAGAGAGAAGTAGCAGAAACTTGACAAGCTAAATTTTCACTTTTGATAAGCCGTGGTGGCAGCTGTAACAGCAGATGCAAAGGAAATGTCTGAGTAGAGGCCTTCTGAAGATGTGTTACTTTGATTGAATCCTGCTATTTTACTTTAGTATTAACATATGTAAATGCACAAGAGGACGCATCAACATCATGCATTGCCTTTATCTGGCAATGAGAGACTCGAGTTTTAGGTTAGATAAAACCTGTTGTCATAGTATTCCTAGAGGAAGTCTGCACTCCGATATGGTAGCTATGGTATGAGAATTGTGGCATGGCCCTGGTAAAACAATTTAGACAGGCCTGACCCCCTTATTTTTTGTGTTCTAGGAACTTGCACTGTATGCAAAATGTCCATTGAAGTGTATCAATTCAAGTTCTTAAGTATTTCTCTCTCCATACCAGAACTTTTCCAAGCAGTAAAAGTTGGCAAGCTTTTAACCTAACATACGTACAATAACTAGAATATTCTTACTTTCAAAGGAGTCCTCCTGAGACTATTAATATGATTTTTCTTCTAATTATAGAGAATTATTTCTTGACAAGCAGAGAAAGTGGCAGAAAATTAATCCCTACTGGGTGAAATTCAGTTCTATGCAAAGGGCCAACACAGATCTATTCACTTTAGTCCCACTTAACCTCTCAAAATAGGGTTTAAGAGAGAAATATATATGGGCCTTGACTTTCACTCTTGTATGAACATTAAATGTGGTCAAAGGATGTGATCATCTTGGGTGACCTAAACAATCCGGACATCTGCTGGGAAGAGCAGTCAGCCAGGTCTGACCGCTCACATAGGTTCTTAGCCGTGTTACAGGACCTCCATCTAACCCAGGAGGTGCACAGTCCCACCAGGGGAAAAGCCTTGTTAGGCCTGGTCCTGGCCACAAGCAATGACCTGGTGAAGGGACTGTGGGTGCTCGCTTATCTGGATGACGGTGATCATCACCTACTGGAATTCACCATCCAGCACAGGGTGGCAAAGGCCTGCAGCAAGACAGCAGCCCTGGACTTAAGGAGGATGGATTTCATTGAACTACGGAGACTAGTCAGGGAGGGACTGAGGTCCTGGACGCATAGGGAGTTGGGAGTCCAGAAAGAGTGGTTGTTCCTGAAGGAGACAATCCTCCGAGACCAAAGTGTGGCAATCCTAACACGGGTCAAAGGGGCCAAGAGTGCTCAAGAGCCCCCATGGCTCGCCAAAAGCATCCAGGAACATCTCAAAGCTAAAAGGGAGATGTATACCCAATGGAAGGGAGGGGCCATCACCTGGGAGGACTATACCTCCGTTGCTTGGGATTGTAGGGGGGCGGTCAGGAAGGCCAAGGCGGAGATGGAACTGGGACTAGCTACCTGGATCAAGGATAACAAGACATCCTTTTTTAAGTACATAGGGGGTAAAAAGAAGGTTCTGGGTAATGTGGGGCCTCTGCAGGACATGCTGGGAAATTTGGTGGTCTCGCCAGATGACAAAGCTAACCTATATAACAATTGCTTTGCCTCCTTCTGAGCAGGGACCAGGTCATCCCTCCCCCTGGGACCCCTGATGGTCCCAGGGGAGTCGCAGCCAGGCCCAGGGTCAGAGAGGACCTAGTCAGGAAACTTCTGGTGGGACTGGATGTGTTCAAATCAGCAGGTCCTGATGCTATCCACCCCAGAGTGCTGAGGGAATTAGCAGAGGTCATGGCGGGACCCCTGGCACAGCTTTACGAGCACATGTGGTGCTCTGGCGAGGTACCAGAGGAATGGAAAAGGGCCAGTGTGGTTCCCATTTTCAAAAAAGGGAGGAAGGAGGACCCAGGAAATTATAGGCCTATTAATCTTACCTCGGTCCTGGGGAAGCACTTTGAGAGAATTATTCAGGCACACATCTGCGAGGGGCCAGCAGGGGAGGTTATGCCTAGGGGCAATGAACGTGGGTTCATTAGGGGCAGGTCCTGTCAGACCAACCTGGGGGCATTCTATGACCAGGTCACAAAATCCTTGGATTCAGGTGTCGCGGTACACACAGTCTTTGGATTTTAGGAAGGCCTTTGACACTGTCAAAGGCCCATTCTTGTTAAAAATTTAGGAGACTGTGGTGTCGATGCCTACACAGTCAGATGGGTGGCCAGTTGGCTGGTGGGCTGCACCCAGAGAGTGGTAGTGCACGGGTCATTTTTGACTTGGAGGGATATGGGCAGTGGGGTCCCCCAGGGTTTGGTCCTTGGGCCTGCACTGTTCAACATTGTCATCAGCGACTTGGACATGGGAGTGAAAAGCACCTTGTTCAAATTCACAGCTGACACTAATATGTGTGGAGAAGTGGGCATGAGTGGAGAGACAGGCTGCAATTGGATCTGGACAGGTTAGAGGGGTGGGCGAAAGAGAATAAGATGGGATTCAATACTGACACGTGCATGGTACTGCACCTAGGGAGAAAGAGCCAGCAGCATACCTGCAGGCTGGGGAACTCCTCATCAGCACAAAGGCAGAAAAGTCATTATTGACTCTGAACATGGGCCACCAATGTGAGGACACAGGAAGGCTAACCGCACCTTGTGGTGCAGCCACAGATGCATCATGAGCAGATTGAAGGAGGTGATCCTCCCCCTCTATATGACTGGTCAGGCCACAGTTGGAGTACTGTGTCCAGTTCTGGGTGCCACACTTCAACTTCAGAAGGGATGTGGACAGTATCGAGAGGGTCCAGAGGGCCACCCACATGATCAGGGAGCAGCAGGGCAGGCCCTATGAGAAGAGGCTAAGGGACCTGAACCTGTTCAGCCTTCACAAGAGAAGGCTGAGAGGGGATCTGATGGTCATCTATGAACTGGCCAAGGGAGGCCAGCAGGCAATGGGAGAGTCCCTGTTCCCCAGAGCACTACTGGGAGTAACAAGGAATAATGGCCGTAAGTTGACAGAGTAAGTTCAGGCTAGACATCAGGAGGCACTACTTCACTGTCAGGGCGGCTAGGATCTGGGACCAACTTCCAAGGGAAGTGGTGCTTGCCCCTACCCTGGGTGTCTTTAAGAGAAGACTAGATAGACACCTAGCCGGGGTTGTTTGACCTCAGTACTCTTTCCTGCCATGACAGGGGGTCGGACTTGATGGTCTGCTCAGGTCCCTTCCAATCCTACCTGCTATGAAACTATAAACTGCTGCCAATCCTAAACATCAAAAAAAAAAAAAAATCTGCCAACTCTTTCCCACAAAAAAATTTCTTTAAATAACTTGGATTTGATTTTATTTAGTCTTATGGTTTTGAAGCTTTCAAGCTTGACATTTTCAAGTTTTTATACAAGTCATGAAGTCTGAAAATAGTTTTTTTAAATAATAGCCAAGGCACTTACACAATGCAGATCTAGGAGATGGAACTTTACAAAACTGTAGAATGTGATGATACTTAATAACCAGCTGGCAATGCCAATTGTCCCATTTCAGTACTGGAAATAGGAACCTGAAGGTCTAAAACCATTGTTCTAAAATAGTTCAATTCTTAAATTCGAAGCCATCCAGGCATTAGCAGTGAATGGTGCTTTACGAGCTGCCATTTATTAATTTTTTATTGGTCCATTTTTGTGTGCTCTGAAAATGGTTGATGTGGTTCATTATCCAAACTAAAATAATTTGTTTTTAGGTGATTAAGACACAGAGTGGTGAGACTTAAAAAAAGAAAAAGTTTTTCTATCAAGGCATTTAAACTAAAATTCACATTTCATTTCCTCAGTGTAGTAAATGTTCTACTGGGCATTTACAGAAGAAAATAATCCTGCTTTAGTATCTGAAGTCTCCCCAGAAGCTCTAATGGAGATCTTGCTTAACATTTTCCATAACTGTTAATTTTTTTAACTTAACTTGGTTCCTAATTTAATATAAAAAATAGAGTTCTCAATGCTTGACAGTTAACACAGCTACCTTGAAACCCTCCTGAGTTTGGCTTTTATTTAGCTTTCACATAAATGAGAACGGCATGGAAAAAAATCTTGCAGAAATCTTGTGTTGGCTGCTTGTACTATACAATTGATTGTTTCCTTGCTGAACTTCTTCACTTCTACACTTTATTTCTTAAGTCACACTTAAACCTGCCTGACAATAGCAGGAGAAGCTGTTAAAAATGGTGAAGTGGTGATTTGCTTTGAGGGTTTCTGTTGTATGAAATGTTTAGTGGAAGTTAACTGCAGTGTGTTCACCTTTGTTCTTTTCCATCTCTTCCAGAAAGCTGTTAGCAATGATAAAGGAATGCAGAAGCAGATCCAGGGAGGATGCAGTGGCGCAGTTGCAATCCCCTTTTTCATTTTTGGTCTACACTAACTTTAAAACCAACTGATTGGGAGGGACAGTGGCACTTCTAGTCAGACAGTGCTGAGGGAGTTAGTTAACTTCTGCTAATCTTGGGTGCTAATGACTGTCTCTTCTTGGGGGTTACAGTGGACAATGAGCTGAATGTGAGCCAGCAGTGTGCCCTTGTCAAGAAGAAGGCTAACACCATAAACATACTAGGAACCTCCCTTTTTTACTCTGTATTTCCCTAGGCATCTGTAGGTCTATGCATGCCCAGAAATGTCCCAGCTTTAACAGCTATGTCAAGCTCCTGCCAAAGCCAGGTAGAGGGTGATTATAAAACTTCTGCTGACAAACAGCAGCTGCCATAGGCAAGTCTTGAGAGTATGCACCCACCCTTCATTTCTGCCAGCAAGACATGTAGAGCACCCTGGGATGCACCAGGTCTTAAAGTGGCTGTAGCAGGTGGCAGAAAGCACAAGAACATCGACTATACATCAGCTGATAGTATGTGTAGAAGAAGCCTTCTAACACCTGCAGAGCTGGTGTTTCTCTGTCAGCAGAAAGGAGTTTAGTTGCCACAGGGACCTGTAATGTGTGGACACTGAAGTCATAGTTTTGCCAACTGAACTGTATAGCATGGACCAGACCTAGGATCCAAAAGGTAGGCAGAATAGAGCCAAAGTTTTCTGAGGGGCCCAGTCTACTCGGAATCTTGTGACACAGAAACCAGTAACCTTTAACAAGCTGCAGGCCAAAACAACTGGCTATGGTTTGATGCAGCCCAGGTGGCTTTGGCAATGCATCAGCAGTAGCCAGCTGGGTGTTGCACCTTCATAGTCAGGAAGCTAGGGGAATGGAAACAGCACAGATGCAGCTGGAAGCTGCCTGGCATTAGTTCAGCTGCTTATGGCCAGGTCCCAGCAAAGGCACAAGCATAAGGATATCCTCTGGCTTCATGGGCCAGATCCTGTGGCTCTTGCTCTAACAGGCACAACACACACCAACAGGAAGGAACATTAGAGAGGTTTTGGACTCTCCATCTTTGAAGGTTTGTAAGACCCAGCTAGACAAAGCCCTGGCTGGGATGATATAGTTGGGGATGATCCTGCCTTGAGCAGGGAGTTGGACTAGATGACCTCCTGAGGTCCCTTTTAACCCTAATTTTCTATGATTCTTATGAAATACTGGGCTGCATTGGTTGAAGTATTACCAGCAGATCAAGGGAAATGATTCCTCCACTCTTTTCAGTACTGATGGAGTACTGCGTTCAGTTTTGCCCCCCCTCCCCCCCCACTACAGAAAGGATATAGACAAATTGGAGAGATTCCAGTGGAGGGTAACAAAAATGGTTAGAAGGCTGGGGCATATTTATGAGGGGAGGCTGAGGGAACTGGGCTTATTTAGTCTCGAGAAAAGAAGACTGAGGAGGGGGGGATTTAATACCAGTCTTCAACTACCTTGAGGATGGAGTCAGTGGTAGTAGATGACAGAGCAAGGAGCAATGGTCTCAAGTTTAGGTTAGATATTGGGGAAAAAAAACTTTCTCACTAGGAGGGTATTAAAGTACTGGAACATGTTACCCAGGGAGGTTGTGAAATCTTCATCCTTGGAAGTTTTTAAGACCCAGGTAGAAGAAGCCTTGGCTAGGATGATCTAGTTGGGGATGGTCCCAGTTTAAGCAGGGAATTGGACTAGATGACCTCCTGAGGTCCCTTTCAACCCTAATTTTCTATTATCCTTTTTAATGGTCTTGATAAACTTGATTATTGAAATATTCTTTTATTCTGAAATGTTGCTGTCTGTTAGTATAATGTCTGGTAATGTCTCTTCTGTTCCACAGCCCTGAAGACTGTTTTCAGTCCTAAAAATCTTAACTGGGGTGAACATTCATCATTTCCATGACCTTAGTCAATAGTAAAGTGTTGGATGCACTCTTAAGATGCTCAAGAAGATTCTTTTTTGTTTTTACAAATCTGAATAAGAGGTGTACATCTAGCTATAAGAAGGTACTGGGTAATGTAGGGCTTCTGCAGGATACACTGGGAAATCTGGTGGTCATACAAAATGACAAAGTTAACCTCTGTAACAATTTCTTTGCCTCCATCTTTTTGAGCAGGGACTGGGGCATCCCACCCACTGGGATCCCCGACGGAGCCAGGGGAGGTGCTACCAGGCCCAGGATTAGTGAGAACCTAGTCAGGGAACTTCTGGTGGGACTGGATGTGTTCAAATCAGCAGGGTTGGGGAGCATCCCCCAGGGTGCTGAGGGAATTAGCAGACCCCTACCATGGCTTTACAAGCACTCATGATGCTCCAGCGAGGTGCCAGAGGACTGGAAAAGGGCCAATGTGGTCCCCATTTTCAAGAAAAGGAGGAAGGAAGACCCAGAAAACGATAGGTCCACTAGTCTTACCTTGGTCCTGGGGAAGCTCTTTAAGAAAATTATCCAGGAGCACATCTGTGAGGGGCAAACAGGGGAGATCATGCTTAGGGGCAATCAACATGTGTTCATTTGAGGCAGGTCCAGTTAGACCAATCTGGTGGCCTTCTATGACCAGGTCACAAAATCCTTGGATGCAGGTGTCGCAGTGGACGTAGCCTTCCTGGACATTAGGAAGGCCTTCAACACTGTCTCTCACCCCATTCTCATTAAGAAATTAGACAACTGTAGCATTGATGCCTACACAGTCAGATGGGTCACAAATTGGCTGGAGGGTGCACCCAGAGAGTGGTGATGCACAAGTCATTTTTGACCCGGAGGGACGTGGGCAGGGGTCCCCCAGGGCTTGGGCCTTGGGCCCGCACTGTTCAACATCTTCATCAGCATCTTGGACAAGGAGGTGAAAAGCACCTTGTTAAAATTTGCGATTGACACTAAGAGGTGAGGAGAAGTGAGCACACTGGAGGAGAGGGACAGGCTGCAACTAGATTTAAACAGGTTACAGGGGTGGGCAGATGAGAACAGGACAGGATTCAATACTGACAAGTGCACCGTACTACACCTAGGAAGGAAGAACCAGCAGCGCACCTACAGGCTGAGGAACTCCCTTCTAGTCAGCACAGAGGCAGAAAAGGATATTGGTGTCATTATTGATTCCAAAATGAACATGGACTGCCAATGTGGGGATGTAATCAGGAAAGCTAACTGCATCTTGTCCTGCATCCACAGATGCATCACAAGCAGGTCCAAGGAGGTAACCGTGCCCCTCTTTGCAACACTGGTCAGGCTGCAGTTGGAGTACTGCATCCAGTTCTGGGCACTGCACTTCAGGAGGGATGTGGACAGCATCAAGTGGGTCCAGAGGAAGGCCACTCACATGATCATGGGGCAGCAAGGCAGGCCCTATGAGGGAAGGCCATAGGACCTGTTCAGCCTCCACAAGAGAAGGCTGAAAGGGGATCTGGTGGCTATCTACAAACTGGCCAAGGGGGACCAGCAGGCAATGGGAGAGTCCCTGTTCCCCTAAGCACTACTGGGAGTAACAAGGAACAATGGCCATAAGTTGACCGAGAGTAGATTCAGGCTAGACATCAGGAGGCACTACTTCACAGTCAGGGTGGCTAGGATCTGGAAGCAACTTCCAAGGGATGTGGTTCTTGCTCCTACCCTGGGGGTCTTCAAAAAAAGGCTAGACAGTCACCTAGCCAGGGTCATTTGACCCCAGCATTCTTTCCTGCCCAGAGCAGCAGGTTGGACTTAATGACCTGCTCGGGTCCCTTCTGACCCTACGTACTATGAAACTAGATAATGACTATGGGAGTAATACAACTATTTTGGACTATTTTTTCTAGTTTGTGCTTTTTAAACTTTATATATAAAATGTAGCAAATTTGTGTCCATTCCAATATAGGGGTCTGCTTAAATCATGGAGAAACTAAATAGTTTTTGTGGGTTGGTCATAGCTGAAATAGCAAATTCCAAAGATATTTCCTGGATGTGCTTTGACAGCCCAGTCCCACCCTTCAGTGCTGATTAGCAGAGAGACCCTGGTGTAGGGAGCAGGGGTGAGGGAGAGCATTTTATTTTTATTTAGATTTGTTGTTTTTGGTTTTTTTTTTTAAATTAATTTTGTGAACAATTCCAGATTTTGCAGTCTCCATGAAAACCATGGAATCATGATTTGAATGTACTCTTAATTATATTTTGTTCTTGCTTTCATCTTAAATAATTTAGTGCTAGGCTCTGAGAATATTAGTAAAGCTTCTAGTTTCTCATTAATGGGAGAAAACAGGCACATATAAACACAATGTATCTAACAGGAACTTTGGTGCTTCTGCTACTTTTAGAGCAAGCAGGGTGCAGATGAAGTAGGTGGCAGGTGTGGCAAAGGACAATAAGAAGTCACATGGCCTAGAAGGGGCTGGACTTGCAGTATATAAACTCAGGCCTGAGCTGGGCAGGTGGTTTGGCCCTGGGAAGTTGCTGAGAGAACATCTGGGCAGGAATGCTGCAGCACATGAATAATGCTTATGAAATTTAATATCTGATGGTTTGGAGAGGGACTAAGGGAAAGTGGAAGCAATTGGTGGTTGAGGGAATATGATGAGGAGGACGAGGCCCCAAGAGGCTGAAAAGTAGGGCTAGCCTGGGAACAGGGCAGAGGAAGGATGGGCAGAGGCTTGGGAGCAGGGCCCCAGAGCATTGGTGAAGTGGGGGAGAAAGGATTAGGGTAAGTTCAGACACTTTGAAGTGGGACAGAGATGGGGCCAGAGTGGGTCCAGTGCCCAGGGGAGACTAGCTACCTGGCAATAGCATGGATATGGGAATTAGGGTGGGCTCAAAGAGAACCAGAACAGACTCAGACCTAGGAGCAAGACTGGAGCCAATGAGAGCTGTCCCCAGGGCAGCCTCCCTTTTCTTAAAGGTATAAGTACATCAAGGTGCTGTAGGTGAGCAGAAAAGTATGATCAGGGTAAATTAAGCAGGGACTGAGCAGTAGGGCTGTGCAAAGTTTTGGGTGGTGATTTGATTTGGAGGAGATTCAGCCCGATTTGGTGGCCAAATCTGAATCCAAATTGAATCAGGACCAATTAAAAGGTCTGAATTGATTCAAAGCTCCGAATCTTCGGAAAAGAGCTTTGATGATTTGGGCAGTCCCTGGTGGCTCCAGAAGGGAGCTGCAGCCAACTCCAAGCTGGTAAGTACTAGGGGAGGGGGATGGGACCATGGGGGGACCCCTGCCAGCCCCCCAATGGATGCTTCACCTGGCCCAGCTCCTAGCCCTTTAAAGAAAAGCCCTGGTGTTAACTGAGTGCTGCTGGGTGGGGGAGCAATCCCTGCTGCTGCCCACTCCATTGGGCTCTGCATGAGTCCCCAGACCCCCCCCCACCACACTCCCCTCAGCCCCTCCATGGGTGCCCTGCCTGGGCCAGCTCTGGCCCTTTAAGAAACACAAATGGAGAAAAGCCCTGGGACTCACCGCTCCTGCAGTGGCCTTAGGCCTTCGTGAGGCTTCTGCAGAGCCCCCCACATGGTGCAGGGCAGCGAGGATTTCTCCCTGCTGGCAGGAATGGTGAGTGCATTTTTTTTTTTTCTTAAAGGGTTGGAGCTGGCCTGGGCAGGGCACCCATGGGGGGCTGGGGGAGTGAGGGGAGGGTCAGGGGGCTCATGCAGAGCCCCCCACAGCATGCGGCAGTGGGGGGCAGCAGGGATTGCCCTCCTGCCTGGCAACCAACAGCACCCAGTGAGCTGGGGCTTTTTTTTCCCCTGGGAGCTGGGGCAGGTGGGGCAGCCATTGTCAGGCCAGGAGAATGGGCAGGGGATGGGGCCTGGCTGATTCAGAGGTTCGGTCAAATCGATTCAGGACAGTGAATGGAATCACTGTCCCCCGAATCGGCTGAATCTGAATCCAAAGCTAGCCGCTTCGCAGAGGCCTACTGAGTAGCCATCAGGGGTGTTATAACAACCCCTGGAACACGTGCTTGTTACAGTGCCACACTACCTGAACCTCCCTTTTCAAAATCCTAGATCTTCCCAGGTATGTATGCAGAGGTGCAAATAGCGTTTAGCTTATCCCTTTAAAAATTCTATGCCAGAACTAAGAAGAGAGATTTAATAGTATTACCTAATTTAAGCAGAACAACCATTAATATGAAAAAGGACTTGAAATTCAGAGAAACAAGCTGATTGTCTTACTAGCAAGCTACTTTGTAGTGATGATGTGGCAAAGATGAAACTAACTCTTGCCAAATAGAGGAGGTAGAAACTGGGAGACAAAACACTAGGTAACAGAGGTATGTTTACACAAGCTTTTTACTGTGGAGTAGACTAATTATCTTTGCAGTAAATGTTGGACATCTACACATGCAGCTATATATTAGGCTGGAGCACACTAGTTAACTCCATAATAGGATAGTACTTGTAAATCCTGCTGTGGAGTAAAAAAACTCCACAGCAGCGCACATGTAGACACTGGAGGGGCCAGCTGGGGTCCAAGGGTGCTTCAGTGCAGGGGCTGCCTATCAGCTAGTCCCACACTGGAGCATCCTTATGCCCCACACAGCCCCTCTACAGCACACTGAGCCAGGATGGAGCAGCCCTGAGCTGGCAGGCTGACCCCTGGGTCCCCCGGCCAGACGGGGCTACTTCAACCCAGCTCAAAATGCTGCGGTCCAGGCACATGTTTAAACAGTGCACCCAGGAGAAATAAACTCCATCACAAATTGCACCAGAATTTATTGCTTTGCATAAATTGCACATGTAGATGTGCCCAGAAGGGAATAATTCCTCAACAGATTGATGTTATGGTTGACAGACATGGTCTATACCAGGGCTGAGTTTTTAGAGGTGTTCATGGTTCCACAAGTTATCACAAATACTAAATGTAACCACAAGGAAAAACAGTCTAACCCAAAGTAGGGGATGAGGTGAAAAGGATTGTGTATGACAGCAGGGCTGTGTGAAATGGCACCATTCCATTTTGCCTTGAGTTTCAATGATTTGATGAAACTATTCCATTTTAAATTTCATTTCAATTCGAAACAGCTGTTCTATTCTGTTCCATTCCATCGGAACAGAAAGGCTGTTTTGATGCTGTTTTTTTGTTTTGCTGGGGACAGGGAGTCAGTCTAGCTGGGCTGCTTCCCTGACCCTGGGATGATCCAGCGCCAGGGGATGGGAAGTCAGCCCAGCTGGGCTGAGTTCATTTTCCCAGTGCTATGGTCAAAACATTTATTTTGCTAGATGGCGCTGGGGGCAGGAAGTCAACTCAGCTGGGCTGCCTTCCCATCCCCTGCGCTAGATGGCACCAGGGGTGGCAAGTCAGCCTAGCTGAGCTGCCTCCCAGAGCCCAGTGCCATCTAGCACTGGGGATGGGGAGTCAGCTCAGCTGGGCTGAGTTAATTTTCCCAGCGCTATGGTCAAAACATTTTGACTTTAGAAACATTTCAGCTAGCCTCACTTTGTTCTGAGGCTGTTTCACAGCCCTTTGTTTCTTTTCAATTTTGCTGTTTTGACCTCAAAATGAGTCAAAATGGTGTTGAAACAGCTGGAGAAATTTCTCATAGCCCTCTGACAGCATGGGGTTAAGTAGCAGCCTGATACTAAATCTAAAAAAAAAAAAAAAAAAAGAATAAGTATGTACTCTGAAATCCTGTCCTGGGAACACATGCACAACGTATTGTGACCCCATTGTGTTTCATTATGCTTTCAATACTTTTATAGTTCATTTTACAAACTGAGTATTTTGACATCAAGAAGATGATAACAGTTTATGAAACCATAGGTTGTTTGAACTAACTCTCCTGCCTAATACTTATTGAGAGGCAAAAACTTTTTAATACTTTCCACTGTGAAAATCTTTGAACTCTTTTAGACAAATTAAATATAGGGATTACTGCTACTCACCAAGGCATTAAAAGATCCAAATGTGATAAAGGAAATATATACATTTGAACCACCATCTAACAACTGCTTCAGATCTGCACATAGCTGGCTTAACACTGGCAGTTACAATTTTTGACATGGCGCACAGTCTTGAGCAGAGGCAAGCAAAAACTTTGACTGGAGGGCTGCTTAACGAGTTTTGGTGAGCTGTTGAGGACCACCTGGGTAACCCTGCCCCTTGACAGATGCTCCCGTTCCTGGTCACCATCTTGGGATTTAGGTGCCCCTTGAACCTGAAAGTACTGCTTTCTGCAAAGGGGTTGCCATCTGGGAACCAGAAATACAAGCAAATTATATTCTAAAAATCAAACAACTACTACAGCATATATTAGTTTGATTTTAAAAAATATATTTTTGTCCTGATTTACATGCATTTGTATAGTGTACATAGGGATGACTGCTAAATTGCTTAAAATGAATTCTTACCCTTGTATATTGTGGGGGGATGTGGAGGGGGGTGGGTGGTATAGGTGGTTGATACGTGTGTGTATGTGGGGGGGTGTGTATGTGTATATGTGGGGTATGATGGAAGGTGTGTGCATTGGGGGTGGATAGGTGTGGGTGTGGGTGGGACTGGAGTGATCACCAGTGGTCTTCACTTCCCCCTGTTCTTATCTGACTGCACTCTCAGGTGGAGGGAGGTAGGGAATGGCCCCAGGGTCATGAGGCCAGAATCTTCTGCTAGGCAGAGGTTTCCAGTTGGGTGTTGTGGGTGGGGATGGGCCTGGGGGCATGGAAGCCCACCACCACTGCCAGGGAATCATGCACTTGGAGCATGGTGTGCCCTAGCACACCCTAGAGGGCACTGCAAACCTACAGGGTGGCCTCTCCAGCTGTCACCTTGCCCACACAAAAGAGTGGTTGATATAGCGCAGGCTGGCAGGCATGGACAGCTTGAGCAGAGCGATGGCCAGCTAGGTGTCCCTGGGGAGGGGCCACCACATAGTGGTGCCCTGCAACTGCAGGTTCAGCCAGAGCTGCTCAAATAACTCCTGGAAGGTGGCCTGGGTCATGTGAAAGGACTCCAGCCACTATTCATCATCCCAGGTGTGCTGGATGACATGTAGCCACCAGTCCAGGCTGGCTGGGCAGAGGCAGTGGGGCTGGAGCCCCAGGAGTGGATGGATGACACCAGTGGTGGTGTCCAGGTGCATGTCATCAGCACCCCTGCCAGGGTCCAGGCAACAGCAGTGTGGTGACACAAGGCCTGAGACACGCAGCTGTACTACACAGCGGGGCTGCCAGGGCTGAGACTGACCTGGCCCAGACAGCAGTCATTGCAGCAGTGAAGCACAGAAAGGGTGGTGAGCCAGAGCCCAGTGTGCTAGATGTCACTCCCAGAGCCTCAGGGTGGAGCAGCAATTGCATGGTGGACATTGTGGCGGGCCAGTAGGGGACGCTCCCGCATTGAGCCGCCCACCTCCCTGCGCCCGCCCACCTTCCAGACTCCGAGTGCCTCCCTTGGGGTGCCTCCATCCGGCCAACCCCTTCCCTAGAGCACACCTTCTAGCCTGGGATTTCGGCTGCCACCATCCAAGGCTCTGGACTTACTTCTGGCTCTGTGCACCTTGGAAAACACAGGCCTGATTGTCCAATGGGTCCTAGACCCAATACCAGCACT
>JAGPOW010003648.1:25248659-25285498 GCA_030014935.1 Caiman crocodilus | reverse complement strand
ACCATCCAAGGCTCTGGACTTACTTCTGGCTCTGTGCACCTTGGAAAACACAGGCCTGATTGTCCAATGGGTCCTAGACCCAATACCAGCACTTGGGGCCCTTTCCCAAGTCAGAGGCTTATCAGGAAAGCCTCCCTTAGTCCGCAGATCTAAGGGGCCTCCTTGGCATAATTTAGTCCCACCCCTCAATAAGTCTCCTACACCGGTCACAAAGGAGAACTTTATTGATTACAGGGGGTAGGGCAGAAACAGGGTAAAAGGTAAAGCAATATCATAGAAATAATAGAGGAATATCAAGGAATCCCATAGAGCAAACCAGGGTGGCTGAGGTAGCTGTTTGAACACGCATCTGAAATACTGTCCTATATATCTAATCGGATCTCAAGTAGCTTACTCACTCTTATCATCCAGAGGTAGTTGGAGTTTCCTCTGGAGGCAGGCCACTCTTGAGACATGCGGTGATGAGGAGAGAGCCAGGTTCTGTTTCACCTGGATGACCTAATGGCTAATGGCTGCCCTTCTTCTTGGATTGGGGCCTGTTATCCCCACTCTGACCTCAGCAGCCCGGTCCAATCGAAGCTGCCAAAACTGGTCACAAGCCGACCCATTTCCCAAGTATCCCTGGCTACCTGGGTCCCTGCGCAGGGCTGGGTTGTTCACCCTGCCCAGGTGACCAGAGCATCCGCCTCCCAGGTGCCAGGCTTTTGTCATGCAGACAGGGAGGAGATCCCCACCCTGAGGGATTCAACACCAGCCTCTCGGGCTGGCACAGAGAGAGGTTTCTGGAGAGGGGCACTGACGGTGGCATTTCTGTCACAGACATAGGCTCTAGTGCCAGAGCCATAGAGGGCTGTGCCAGCACACTGCAAGCTGCTCCAGGCCAGAAATGCAGGTGGCCAGGGAAAGTGCACAGGGCATCCTTTTAAATGCCCTGTGCACTTAAATGCCCTGGCTGGCTGGAACCTCCTGCTCCCCCAGGCTGTTGCAGGGGTGGGGCGGCAGCCTCAGAGGAGGCTGGGAGCAAAGCTGCTCCCAAGTGTTTGCGTGTGTAGACACTTGCCCAGGGTGAGTTTATCCCACAGTGAATTACTGCATAGTAAATCCATATAGCACTCATTGCACATGTAGGTGCACCCACTGGCTACAGAATTAACGTGAATCTCTCTCCTATGTTCTTTTTTTGGATCTTAGAGCCTGATTATCAACAAGGATCCGGGTGCATGTACATGCTCATGGCATCCAAGCAGCATGGAGTGCTGCTCCCACAAGTAAGTCTGGTGGGGGGTGGGGGATTGAGGCCCCCATAGGGAGAGAGTTGGGCAGGGCAGGGCAGGGCTGGGGCTGCTGCCCAGCCAGGTGGTGTGTGATGCTTGGTGCCCAGGGCTGCAATGAGTGGCTGCAGGGCCCTGGCAGGGAGTGGTACAGGGTCACAGGCAGCTTGTCTGGCAGGACCAGCTTCCCACCACTGCATGCACTCCCAGCAGCATGGAGGGCATGTTCTCCCCAGATCTGTGTGCAGGGTGGGAGTGGGTCCAGGCTGCCCACTGGGCTCGGGTCAGAGGGTGGCTCCCTGCTGCTTCACACACTACTGGGAGGGTAGGGAGGACCCGTGCCCGTCAGATCTGTGTGCAGGGCAGGGGCAGGCTGTCTGCTGTGGTTTTGGGCTCCCTGCCCTTCTGCCATCCCCTGGAGCCTCTGTGGCCTGGCAGGTGGGATCTGGCATGGCAGAGCAGAGTGGGACTGGACAGGGAAGCTCTTTGCTGCCACTGCAAGCCCTGCATTGCCTGGGCAATGCATCCCCTGGAGGACTGCATGGCGGCTTGCAGGCCATATGTTGGACAAGCCTGCTCTAGAGACAGTGGCAAGAAGTACTTATGTACTGGCAACTTATAATGCATACTGTGAAAGATGCACTTAAGTACATAATATGGAAACAAGTCACATGAAGGAACTCTCATGGACCCAGAGGAACAGACATACACCTTCAGCTTCCTCTGTGCAAAATGAAGTTTATTTTCTATCTGTGGAGACTTTTACCATCTATAATTTTCCCTCAGCTTGAAGAAGCATGCATGTGCCTGAAAACTTGCAAAGAACGATAATTTTTTTGTGACTTCTTACTTGGTCTAATAAAAGGTATCATGTCAGAACCAAGAGTTTTAGAGTTTTTCATTTCTAATATGGAAAAACATTTAAATGCATTATTTAATTGTACAAGTCCCCTCAGGTTTGAAAAATCAGACAGTTAATAACTTTTAGCCTTATTTTTTACATACTGAACATTCTAATAACCTGATATCCCTGGGTAACAAGACAGTGATTAAGTACACAATTTACAAGACAAATGGAGGTTTATGAGAGTCATTCAGAAAATGAGAATGACATGAACTTAAATTACAAGTATTTATTATGGTATCTCAAAAGAATATTTGAAGGTATTTGAAGAGAAAGGTATAGTTTCCCAAAACTTCAAAAAGAATACCTGTCTTACATGGACATTTTAATAAGTTCTCTTTACAGTTAAAGTCAGATTGAAAACAGGTAACATATAGTCATAATCATTCTTGTCCAATTAAGGCAATATCCAGCCAATATATCAGATTTTTTTAATTTGCTTTTTTGATTAACTGAATTAATCCCTCAAAATACATGTATGCTGAGAATTATGATGCAGCCTCTTAATAAACCTATTTGTTTCCATATTTATTCATAATCCATTTTGACCAACATGTATTGTTATTACTTTTCAGTCCTATTAGTACGAAGCATTATAACAGGAAAATGGACTTTATTCTGGGTCATGCTATGGAGTCCTGGCACAACATCTAGTGAAGTCAAAACCTCTATTGGACCATACTGTGTGGCCCTCCCATACATGTCTAATTCATACAGAGTCCTGTTGACTTTAGGGTTGCCAACTCTGACTGAAGCTATTCCCAGAGATGTTTTTTTCCAACATGACATATTGTCATTAATTGTACTGTTTAATCCATTCACAATATTTTTTGTTTTTGGTTAGCCTGCTAATAAGAACAGCACCTTTCATAAAAGTCATGGGCAACTGGTGCCACTAGAATTGGCGGGAGGGCATGTGGTCCCCCCGTGGCCAATGTTGCTGACTGTGGCTAATCTTGCTGACTGGGGGGTCCCATCTCCCCCCTGCGGCCAATTACACTTACCGGGAAGTGGCTGCAGTGCTCCTGAAAGTCACAGCAACACTTCACCTGGCATCCCTGCTCCCTGGCTGGCACTTGCAGGGTGGGCACCGGTGCTCCTGCCTGCCCCCGCTGCTAATCACCCAAGCAGAGAGTGTGACCTGTCAGGGGGTGCACGTGCACCCGCATGCACTACCTAGGCATTGCCGCTGATAAAAGTAGTGATGAAGATAAAAGTATTTTGGATTTTGACAGGCCTCTAACTGGGGAACTAGCTTAAGACTTGCAGGAGTCTGCACTTAAGTGCTTGCTCTGATATGGACTTTCTATGTGATCAATGGGCAAGGGATTTAGGTAGCAGTCTTCAAAAGATATTTAGGTGTCTGTAGTAAGTTTGTGCTCCAGGAGCAGTTGCAACATGCCCTGGTGGTCAGGCAACTCCTGCCGCAGGTCTAGCTCTTTGGGTGCCCTCTCATCTCCTTTTCTTGACCACCACACCTTTGATGTTAAACTTCATTAGGAGGGAGTTTGCCTGAAGGTCTTCCAGTGAGCCTGTCGTTTTTCCTGTGTCAGGCTTTCCCTTCTCAGCTTCCTCCCTTTGGGCTTTACTGAGCCCTCTAGGAAAAAAAAAAAAAAAAGTACATGTTATATGTAAAAACATATGGAGCTTTTAATTAAAATGCACGTTATCTATTGTCTTAGTTATTTCCGTGTTTTTCAACTGTTTACCCCTCAAAATGTTTAGCTGGGATTGACCAACAACAATTAATCTGTGTCAGAATAATGCCAATATATTACATCCAGGAGGCTGAGCTAAAAGTACTTCTACTGAGGCAAAGCTTGCAGACATGGATATTAAATAATATGAAAACATCCATTAAGGATAGGAAGGAACAGGCTGCTTTAATTTTTCTTTATTTTTTTCTTGTAACAAAAACTGATGCCATTGGGTGGTTCAGTTTCCAGGATTAGAATCTTCTACTCCTTTAAAGTAATACTTTGTAATCATTTGAGAGTCTGCAGCCAAACCCTGGTAATCAATAATCTCTACATCGTGAATGACTTACAGGACAGCTCTGGTCCAGGGTCTGCGTTTTCAGCAGCATCATTCTCTTCAAAGTGACATGGTATCATTCATATTTTTGCTTTAAATCAACTTCATTTTTCTCAGTTGTTCTTTTATGGAGGCAGGGTTTTTATTGCCATTTCCTGAAATCTCATGAGCCACTCCATTTGAGTGTTATTAAAATAAATTATTATTTCAAGATACGTAGTTACAAGCCTGATTTAGGTAATGTGATGATACTTTGCAGAAGAAAGAATATTAATGAGGCATTGTCTTTTTAGGGAAGTAGTTATGTTTTTCCAGTGAGAAAATAGCAATTTAGTATTGCTAAATACTAATGCTAAATGCTATTGAATTTCCTGACTCCCTGCAGTAAATTACATATTATAAAGGCTACAAGATTCTTATCTAGTGATTTAACCTTAATTTAGTCTGATTATGCCAAATTGTTTCTTGCCAGTTCTACCTCTGGGATTTATAAGTTTATTGAAATGAATTACCCCATGAAATGCTCTCAGAGGCGTCTCTGAGTCAGTTTAAACAAAAACAAAAATGTGCATGGAGCTATTACTATGGTAGTGGATAGTTCAAGGTTTTAGCACAGCATCTTCTAAGACAGAGCATCAATTTGCCTTTTTTTGTAGTATTTTTCATGCCTGAAGTAGAGCTGGTTATGAAGTATCCACAGAATGTACTGGATTTAGTGCAATGCTTGTTAGGAAGGTTTTTTAGGTCCAGGAAAGAACCAAAACAAGAACAAGACAGACCCACCTATCCACACTCCTGAAGTTAAGGCACTCACTTGAGATCATATATCATAATGCTGGAAAGGACCTCATCAGGTCATCTAGCCCAGTCCTCTCCTCAAGGCAGGATCATCCCTGACTAAAACATCTAGGCAAGTGTCTGTCCAACCTGCTCCTGAAAATTTCCACAGATAGAGAGTCCAGAGTTTCTCTAGGTAGTCTTTTCTAATGCTTGATCTTCCACAGTCAGAAAGGTCCTCCTAATCTCCAATCTGTATTTCCTCTGCTGCAACTTGAGGCCATTGCTCCTAGTCTTGTCTCTTACAGCCACATAGAAATCCTCTCTATAATGGTTCCTCTGGTATTGAAAACTGGTATCAAATCCCCAGCCCCCGTCTTCTTTTCTCTAGCTTAAATAACCCTAGTTATTTTAACCTTTCCTCATAAGTCTTGCTTCTCAGGCTTCTGGTCATTTTTGTTGCCCTGTACTGAACTTTTTCCAAACTGTCCACATCCTGAGGCAGATTCCAGGGAATTGCAGTGGTATAGTTGTGCTGTCGTTTGATCCCTGGTCTATGCAAAGTTTAAAATCAACTCTCTGGTAGTGGCAACAGTATTTCTATTCAGGCAAAAGTGAGGGAACCAATTGACTTCATGGTTCGTTATAATCTACCTGATTCCTTCTGAATTCTTCGTTCTACAAGTATTAATGACCCTCTCTCCTCTTTTAATGGTCTTGATGTTTCACTAATCAAGCTAGCCTTTCCTCTGCAATTCTGCTGTTTGTTAGCTGCTCCTGGAAATATATCTCCTATTTCACAGCCCTACAGATTGGTTTTAACTCTAGCTAAAAACTTTAACTCAGATGTAGAAACATTAACTCAGGTTAACATCAAATCAGGTGTAGAAGTAACTTTTAGTGATGCATTATCAAGACGCACAAGAAGCCTAGAATTTGTTTTATGAATCTGAAAGAGGTGCATATTTAATTATAATGACAACAGGACTAAAGAAACAACGTTTTAATTGTTTTTGCCTGGTTTGTTGTGCTCTATATAAGTAATATATGATATAACAAATTAATGCACATTCTAATAAAGCTATAGTTATTTTTGCTTCAGTCTTAAGCTGAATAATGTACCCCTAGGCTCCTAACATAGTAGGAAAGCTTCTAGTTACCTAGAGAAAAATGTTGTGTTATATGTCAAGATGTATCATACCATCTGCACCCCCCTTTTCAAAATTCTATATTCATCCATGTCTACATTCTTCCCGAAGTGTGGGACCCAAAACTGGATACAGTACTCCAGGTGAGACCTCACCAGTGCTGAACAGAGTGGAAAAATCACTTCTCTTGATTTGTATATGCTGCTCCTATTAATACAATTGTAAAATGTTTATACTCCAGGGGCAGCCATGACACACCCCAGTGGCCATACAATCCCTGCCCAGCTCCAATTCCAGGGTACGTTCCTTACTAACCTGTCACACCTTTGATGTAATTGTTTTATTAAGAGGAAGTCTGCCTAAGGGTCCTAGAATGAGCCTAAATTTGGCAACAGAAGTGAAACTGAGGGGAAAGATGAACCCCATCCTCTATACAAATGCCATAGACTTACAAAGACTTGTAAATGCCTTTGAATATTCTCAGCAATGCTAAATTCATTGTTTGTGACAGTGGTGTTCAACCTTTTTGCCTTGAAAGGTAGTGCCTCATCCATCTGCAGGCCAGATTCAGCCAGTGTGCTTAATCCAGCATGCAGGGCTTCGGGGTGGAATCTAATCCAGCAGCACAAAGATGGGTGGGGGGCACCCCACCCCTATCTAGATACTTGGGAGAGGGGGTATGATCTGGGCCCCAGCCTGGCTCCAGAGGAAGGGGTGTGGCCTGGCCCCGACCTGGCTGCATGGGGTAAAGGGATGGGGGCAAAACCCAGTCCAGCTCCAACCTAGCTCCATGGGAGACAGAGGGTGTGGTTCAGCTCTGAGCAGCTATGCGGGGCTTGGTAATCTGGAAGTGGTGGCGGGGTGGCACTACTTCCCTAGTGCCAAATTTCCTGACTCATGGGGAGTCCCATGGGCTGGATACCATGGCTCTGCAGGCTAGATTTGGCCCATGGGCAAGGGGTTGATCTCCCCTGATCTAAGAATGTCTTACAACCTTACAACTCGGTACTGATGCAGTTACCAGGCGTGGGGACTTGTCTTTCTAATTTCCATAGCGTCACACTGGAACTTCCTAGGCTATTTACCCCTAGCTAATGTAGGCTGCATGATTAAATGCACGTCTTAGACTGCATTAATATATGCCAACTAATGTAACTATGTACCTACCATACACTTGGGGGAGTGGGGGCTGTGTTGTTTCCCAAGTCTGCAAAGCCATGTAATAACTATAATTTTGATGCTTTCTAACAAAGTTAAAATGTTGGGCTTTTTTAAAAAGCATTAAGTATGTTTTAATCAGTTAATCTGTTTTGTTGCACAGGTACTTGTCAGAAGGTGTATGTTTGTGTAGCAGAGGGTTGGTTTATAAATACAGTTGTTTTGTCTGTACAGGCATGCACTGCTTTATAAACAATAGTACTGCAAGAAGAATGCAGAACTGTGAAATCAAAGTATCTGGCCATTTGCTATTAAAGTGTATTTATTTGTCATTTGAAGGTTAGTCGTGTACTGTTAATGTTTTAAAGATGTGCATCGTTAAAACATGAAAAAAGAAGTGTTTCAGTTCATATATTGTGTTTTATCTTCAGAATTATCTTCTGCTTAGTTGAACTGTTTACATTGCCTGTGTGGATTCATTTATGATGTCCTTGGAAATCTTACAGACTGGTTTAAACATGTTCAACTAAATGAAATTTCATTGGTATACACTGTTTCAATGAAGCATCAGAAGTCTGTCAGTGCAGATGAAGTTTTCATCAGGAAAAAATCTTGCTCCAGAGAGAAATATGATTAGCCCCAACCTAATGCCACAAGTTAGGGTGTTAACCTGTTGGAAACGCAGGTTCAAATGCCTGCTTTGCGGTTTTGGAGAGATCAGGAATGAAAAACTTTCCTCTGAATCAGGCAGAGAATGCACTTGAATCTGGCTAACCCACAGGCCAGTGCCCTAATCACCTGGTGAGACACGCATACAATCCACATTTTGGGTTTCAGAAGTTGCTAGGGAACAGAATTGTTGTCCTGTTCCCTTTTATTGAAGATTTTGGGCAATGATCCAAAAACAAGTAGTCATTATTGGAAAGTATTCTATCATCATGTTGTGTATTATACTTTTGATTTTAAGCCTTTACTTCCTCCTTTCAAGATCTTAATAATCAATACAAAGGACTTAATTTCACCAATTAGAGGAAAATGAGAAATAAATGAGCTCAGGAGTACAGCAGGTATGTGTGTAATTTGGGAAAGCTAATGAAGTAATGAACAGAAAAAACAGGCTCAATCACAGCTAGGCTGGGTATTTTGCCCCCGTAAAAGATTATTAAGGCTGGAATGTGTGTTCTTAGAAAGTGAATGCCTTCTGTTGTTAATGAGTACAGCAGGGATTACAGGAGGCAGGAAGTTTATCTTTCTTAAAAGCTATTTGGAAGCCATTGTGACAGGTTTAGTAATCATGTACATACCTAACAGAGGTCAACACATTTGTTCCTAGATGGCTTTTAGTTGCAGAGTACTATTATTGCAGAATAATACAGTCATGGAATGCTTTAAAGTGCTTTCTGTAAGAAAATATGGATCAGTCAAGTTACAGAATTCCCATAAGAGTTTGTAAGATGTTTTGCAATGGTGCAGGACGGTCCCTGGGGTTAGCCACTATGGGAGTTTATAGATGTCGTCCAAGAGTGCGTGTGTGTGTGTGTGTGTGTGGGGGAGGGGGGCACTTTAATTAGAACGGCCAAGAGCATCCCCACACTAAAAAATGGTGGCAGGGGAACTTTAACTAAAGCTTGTGGAAAGAACTTTAGTTAAAGCACCCCTGCGGCCATTTTTCAGCACAGGGACACTGGACATGTAACACTGGAGTCTGCTGGAGTGAGGTAGCTGCCATGTTCCAGTAGACTCAATTAATTGAATCTGCTCCGATGCACTGTAATTACAGTGCATTAGAGCAGCCTCCCTGTACATATATAGGAGCCCTATTAACTGTATGGTTCTTTTGACACGTATGCACTTTAAATTATTCTTTTTTTTCTTCATGTTTACAAGAGGCAAGGCATACTTGTGATGTCTTTTATTGGGCCAGCTGTATTGGGCCAGTTGGGAGAGCTGTTGGACAAGCTTTAAAGCATCAAGTATCATTCCTCAATTCTTGTCTGGAGGAAGAGCACTTGATGCCTGAAAACTTCCAGCTACACAGTTATTCCAATAAAAGATATCACCAAAAATCCTTGCTTCTCATACACTTCCTGGACTATCACAGCTACAACAACACTCTTTCACCTTTATACCAATGATGCTTTCTAAGGCAAAAGGCTGCAAGGTTAGACATGTGGTTTCTTTTCCCAGTTCTGCCACAGGCCTCCTGTGAGACATTGGGAAACTAATGTAGTTTCTCTGTGCCCCCTTTCATCTGCCAAACAGTGAGGATAGTAATACTCCATTTCTCCATGAGAATATCTTGAGGATTCATGTATTAACATTTGGAATGAGTCTGGAGATCTTCTATTGAAAAAAATGTAGCAGTTATTACTGAAGTCTGCAGATACTGCCTCTTGGTAATAACCTATTTCCTGGACCCAGCCATGTGACCTCCTAGGAGGATTCAAATATTAATAGCAGATGTAATATCACTTGACCTCAGGTGTTACTTGTATAGAAGGCAATATATAATTATTTCTGGAAACCCTTTGTTAAACTGGAGTTGAGGCTGACAAAGTATTAAAGGAAAAATATCTAAACTTTGTGACAAGCTCTAAGCTCCTACTTGATAGAAACCAAATAAAACTTAGTAAACAATTGACTGTGGTGGAAAGGGGTGCTGGTGAGCTTCCTAAAGATTGCATGGATGGACTATATGGGTATCTTGATGAAAAGTCGTGCTGCTATGGGGTTGAACAGTCTAGGAAGACTCATATGGGGGTTCACGTATTCCTAAAACCATCTGCAGGGGCCTGGAGAGCAGGAGGAAGAGCAGGGAGGTTTTATCCCCCTCAGTTCTGCTGGCCTCCAAATTTCCTATTAGCCTCCTTTCCCACAACTCTTACAGGAGACCTTATGGGAAAAAGTCCAGTCCTTTGAATATGTAAAAGTCAACAGGAAGGAAGCCACACTCCTAAGCATTTTTAAGGCTCCGCAAGACAGAATCTTGAGCCGAAGAAGCTGCAAGAATTCACAGGTGTGAGAACCCTTAGGAGGGCTGCAATACCAGGACTCCCCTCTACAAAATAGTATACTATACTGGTAAAAGAAGTAAACTACAGACTTTGATCCAAATCCTATTTTACCTATTAGGTGTCTACTTATAATCCTATTTCTCTACAAAAGAAAATGCATTAACAGTTTTTCCAGGGATCTGGGCAGAGTACAATCGGACTAATATGGTATTCCTCATGAACCTAGACTACCCTGAAGTCTGTTGGATTTGGTTTATTCTCCTGTTGACTTCCTTGGGTTTAGGAAATAGGTTTCCTCTCCAGCAAAAACTGAGGAAGTTCCTACACAGAAAGCTTTTGAAATGAAATTAAATAAGTAGTGCTTAGATGCAGGAGTGGAGACGGATGTTATTTACTTGGATTTTAAAAAGGCTTTCAACAAAGTGTCACACCCAATTCTCACAAGCAAACTGAGTGGCTGTGATGTGGATTTTTCTCGCAGTAAGGGGGGTGAAAAACTGGCTTATAGGATGCACCCAAAGACTGGTGGTGGATGAGTCGGTTTCTCCCTGGAGGGATGTGGACAGTGGTATCACCCAAGGCTCTGTCCTGGGACCAGTACTATTCAAAATCTTCATTGGTGATTTGGATGAGGATGTTAAAAGCACTCTGTCCAAATCTGCAGAGAACACCAAACTATGGGGTATAGTAAACACACTGGAAGGGAGGGAGCGAATTCAGGCAGATTTGGATAGACTGGGGAAGTGGGCAGATCAGAATAGGATGCAATTTAACAAGGATAAGTGTAAGGTGCTGCACCCAGGGAGCAAGAATGTCCAATATACCTATAGACTGGGGGGTACCATTCTAAGTTGCCATGGCAGTGGAAAGGGATGTTGGAGTCTTGGTCAACACAAAAATGAACACGAGTCACCAATGTGACAAGGTAATAAGTAAGGCTAACCACACTCTTTCTTGCATTAGTCGGTACATCATGAGCAGGTCTAGGGAGGTGATACTCCCCTTCTATGCGGCATTGGTGAGATCATAGCTGGAGTACTGTGTCCAGTTTTGGACACTGCACTTCAAGAAGGATTTGGATAACCTTGAGAGGGCTCAGAGGAGGGTCTGCAAGTAAGATCCTGTGAAGACAGACTAAGGGACCTGAATCTCTTCAGCCTCTGCAAGAGAAGGCTGAGAGGTGATCTTGTGGCTGTCTATAAGCTCATCAGAGTGGAGGGTGGGGGTCAGCAGGGAACAGGGGACACTGTTTACCAGGGCAGCTCTCAGAGTTATGAGAAATATTGGCCACAAATGGAAGGAGAGTTGATTTAAGTTAGACAGCAGGAAGAAATTCTTTATGGTGAGAGTTGCCAAAATATGGAATAGGCTTCCAAGGGAGGTGGAGCTCTCCCCTACTTTGAAGAAAAGAGATTGGACAAGCATCTGGCTGGGGTTACATAATGCCAGTGCTCTTTCCTTCCTTGGGCAGGGTGTCAGATTCAATGATCTACTAGGCCCCTTCCAACTCTAGAAATCTATGTTATCCAAGTAAATTCACCTTAGTGGTTTGTGTGTTTGCTAGTTGTTATGAGTATTAGGATTTGGAAAAAAACATACAAACCCTAAAAGCTTTGAAGAATAGAAACATGGAAAGTGAACGTAAGAATATAAGAATTGCCATTTACTGTGTCAGATATAGATCCATCTCACCCAGTATCCTGTGCCCACCAGGATACTGAGCTACTGCAGGCTTCTGCTCTCTCCACCACTACCTTCACCTGGCCCTCCCCACCACTACCTACCCACTTGGACCCTCCCCTCTTGGGTCCATGCTACACCGGTGACTAAAAATCAAATCCAGCAGTTTGGCCAGAAAGTTGAATTCCAGGCTCAGGAGGAGCTCAGAGTGTTTTATTTCTATAATACCTGGTACAAAATGTTAGTGAAAACATGAAGGAGACAAAATAATGAGCAACTTTTATATTATAAGAGACTCTCCATCTCAAATCCCCTGGCTAATCTCCATAATTTGTTGAAGCCTGATTACTTTTTCAAAGCTTCCTAAGTCACATTATTGTTGTGGCAGATCAGGTGCTTTAAAGATAGGGTACCTTTAAGGAAATGTGTTTCTGAGACTAAGTTATCCTTTTCTTTTAGACAGATTAAAGGGTCTTTTACTTGCATGTAGTTTCAGAGATTAAATAGGACCTCTTATCTTAATGAGAAGGCATTATAGTATTTTGAGCCATTATGGAGAGCAAACAATGCTAGAAATTACTCAATAATTCTTAGTTGGTTTTGAAATCATTGCCTTACAAAGCATCATTGCCTTGGACAAGCACCTGGCTGGGGTCATCTGACCCCAGCACTCTTTCCTGCCCAGGGCAGGGAGTCAGACTTGATGATCTAATAGGTCCCTTCCAACCCTAATATCTATGAATCCTATGAATTTGAGGCCACTTTCTGCCCTTATTTGACTATTCTGGGATTGCCTAGAGAGTATATAATTAACATCCCTGGGCTTCAGAGAGTCTTGAGGTTAAGGTGTTAAGGGTAGATAAGTATTTTTGAGAGTTTGTCATGCAGACATGGAAATGTTTCCCTAATCTTAATGGGCTTTAATTTTGCTTCATACTTCAGAATAGCTTCTTCAGCTCATGTGAGTCTGATTTTCCCATTTTGAATAGTTTTAGGGGTTAAAGAGAAAATTTCTATAATGAAAGTGTGGTTCTCCAGTAGTGGTCCAAAATACACACAATAATAAACTGCAGTGTTTTGGGCAATGATCATAAGACAGATTCATTCTTTTTAGGAGTAATCTTTAAAAGTATTAAAATTTGATTCCTGGTGACTTTAGAGAACTCTGGATGAGGCCTTGAATGAGCCTCTTGCTGTATTTCTGCCTAATATTAAATATTTCAAATAGCTCTTCTTACAAGATTTCTAACTCTCTTTGGTGGAAGTGAAGAGTTTCATTTAAAGAAAAGCCTCAGATAATGATTCAAAAGTTTGATAGCTTGTTTAAAGCTGAGTGCAAAAACTTTTGAAACTCTCTCCAAACCATCTTTCTCCACTTTATATTCTTGTTACTATGCTGACACTGTTTTTATATGTATACATGTTTTTCTAGAACAACAAGGCTTATCTGCACTGATATCAATGCCAATTTTGGCACACTTGGCTTAGAAGTTTAATGAGGGGCAAAGTTTTCTTTTGGTGATATCTTTTATTGGGTCAACTATAGAGCAGGAAGAGATATTGGACAAGCTCTTGGTCACAAAGTACTCTTGAAGTTTAAGTTAGTTGGTGTTAAAGTTTTGCTGGGGAATGGAAACCAAAGTCCTGAGGTAAGTGGGAAATGGGTGACCTGGAGGATGCTTAGGCAGGTGGGACAAGAGGGGAGGCCTTCTCATTCTTCATGAGAAAGTAGGGTAATCAGCTAGTTATCTTAGTAGTCTGCGCATGAATGCACAGAGCCTGGGAAGCAAGCAGAAAGAAGTGGAAGTCCTTGCACAGTCACAGAACTATGATGTGATTGGAATAACAGAGACTTGGTGAGATGGCTTATATGACTGGAGCACTGTCATGGATGGGTACAAACTGTTCAGGAAGGACAGCCAGGGGAAAGGAGGAGGAGGACTTGCTCTAATACAAAAGGGCTGTGTGGTTGCTCAGAGCTCCAGTATGAATCTGGAGATAGGCCTGTTGAAAGTCTCTGGGTTAAAGTTAGAGGGAAGAGCAACAAGGACAAAGGTGATCTTGTGGTGGGTGTCTGCTATAGACCACCAGACCAGGAGGATGAGATGGATGAATCTTTCTTCAAACAGCTAGCAGAAGTTTCCTTCTCACAGGCCCTGGTTTTCAAGGGGGACTTTGATCACCCTGACATCTTCCAGGAGGGCAATATGGCAGCGCACAGGCAATTCAAAATGTTTTTGGAACATGTGACAACTTCCTGGTGCAAGTGTTAGAGAGGCTAACTAAGGACTGCTCTTCTTGATCTGCTACTAACAGACAGGGAAGAATTGGTGGGGAATGTAGAAGTGGGTGGCAACTTAGGCAGAAGCGACCATGAGATGACCGAGTTTAGGATCCTGAGGACAGAAGGAGGGAGAGCAGTAGAGTAAAGATGCTGGACTTCAAAAAAGCAGACTTCTACTCACTCAGGGAGCTGCTGGGCAAGAAGCTTACAGGAAGTGGAAACTTGGTGAAATGACTAGGGAGGAGTATAAGAATATTGCTTGGGCATGCAGGGATGAAATCAGGAAGGCCAAACTGCAACTGGAGTTGCAGCTAGCAAGGGCTGTGAAGCGTAACAAGAAGGGTTCCTACAAGTATGTCAGCGACAAGAGGAAGATCAGGGAAAGAATGGATCCTTTACTGAATGAGGAAGGCAACCTAGTTTCAGCTGATATGGAAAATGCTGAAGTAGGCAATGCCTTTTTTACCTCAGTCTTCACATGCAAGGTTAGCTCCTATACTTCAGCTGGCAGCATAGTTTGGGGAGGAGGTAAGCAGCCAACAGTGGTGAAAGAAAAGGTTAGGGACTATTTAAAAAACTGGGAAGTGCACAAGTATATGGGCTGTGTGCAGTGCAGTTGAGGGAGTTGGCCAATGTGATTGGAGAGCCACTAGCCATTATCTGTGAAATTCATGGTGATTAGGAGAGGTCTGGAACAATTGTCCACTCTACCCCCCCCAGCTCTTGTGGGGTAGAGTGGACAATAAATTGAACATGAGCCAGCAGTGTGCCCTTGTTGCAAGAAGGCTAACAGCATATTTGGCTGCATTATTAGTAGGAGTGTTGCCAGCAGATTGAGGGAAGTTGTTATTCCTCTCTCTTTGGCACTGGTGAGGCCACATCTGGAGTACTATGCCCGGTTTTGGGCCCTCCACTACAAAAAGGATGTATTCAAATTGGAGACAGTCCAGTGGAAGGCAGTGGAAATGGTTTGAGGGCTAGGGCATGTGATTTCTGAGGACAGGCTGAGGGAACTGAGTTTCTTTAGTCTGAAGAAGAGAAAACTAGTGGGGATTAAATAGGAGCCTTTAACTACCTGACGGATGGTTATGAGGAGGACAGAGCCAGACTGTTCTCAGTGGTGGCAGATGATAGAATAAGGACCAGTGGTCTCAAGTTGCAGCAAGGGAAGTTTAGGTTAGATATTGGGGGGAAAAAAAACTTTCTCATGAGGAAGGTAGTAAAGCACTAGAACAGGCTACCCAGAAAGGCTCTGTCATTTCCATCTTTAGAGGTTTTTAAGACAAAGTATTGGCTGAGATGTTCTATTTGGGGATGGCTCTGCTTTGAGCAGGGGGTTGGACTAGATGACCTCCTGAGGTCCCTTCCAACCCTCATTTTTCTATGTGTAACTGGGTGTAATCAAGAGATTGAAACCCTCTTACTTTGGTATAATGGAAAAGGAGAAGAGGGGACTGTAACAAGGAGTCAGAGGGTCCTGCCACTTCAAGAGAAGATATCAGGCTAAGCTGGCTGTGTGGGACTGCAGTGGAAAGAGTGAAGGCTGCCCTTTCAATAAGAGGGTAAAACTCCTGTGTGTGGCTGGAAGAAGGCACATGACAGAAAGAGGGCATGGCTTCAAGGTCTATAATTCTAGGGCCTGAGCCTGAGTAGGGAGTCGGACCCTGCAGGGAGAGGAGCTCCTGCCAACTCAGGCAGGAGAGGAATGGGAACTTCAAGCATGCCATGTACTCCCAGGATAGAGAGCCAGAGAGTGGGTAGATGGATGGGCAGCAATATGGTGACCTAGAGGGAGAGACTTTTAATTCAAAGTGGCTGCTGGTATTTTTTTGCTCTAGTTTAGTTTGAAGGACCAGGTGTGGCTGATAGGAGTGGACTGCAGGCCACAAGAGTGATCCAGTGGCATCCAGCAGAGAACAGCCTTGCCCTGGGTCAGGAATGCCAGTGGGACTGACCCTAACAGAGACAAGTCATGTCCTGGGTCAGGGACTGCAACGGGGCTGGGACAAGGTGCAAGAGACACAGAGAGGACTGAGCCTGGGAAAGCTGGTCCTGAATCAGTGGGCCAGGGCTGGAGGTCTGAATCTAGAGTAAAATGTGCACTGAATACTGAACTGTGGATAGAGTAACATCTGAGACGCATGGCCATGGCTGTAGGGATGGAAGTAGGCCATGAATCTGACCCTTCAGGCAATTTGGGCCAGTGGGGCTGGAAGCTTCAAGACCAAGGGACTGTGGGCCAATGGGGAGAGTTGGAACCCAAAATTTAGATGGTCCAAATTGGGCCCAAGAGAAGAATTGGGGTCAGAGGAAGATCACCTAGGGCTTGCCAGAACCTGAGGGCAGCCTCCCTTCATTATCCTTAACACCAAAGTATGGCAGGAAAGGAAGCATGGTGAGACCCTTGGAGGCTGGAATGGGAACCAGCCAAGATCAAGGTGGCTGCTAGGGAGCATCATGGCAGCTCTTGGGCATCATCTTGTTTCTCAATGGTTCTAAGTAAGGGACTTGGTAGAGGACGATTCTAACACTGCTGGATACCCAGTATGAAGTAACCTTGTTACAAGACACATCAACACTACTATTCAGTGTGGTTTTGACACAGCAGTTTGTGTTTACACAGCATGGTGCAGTGCCCTATAGAAATATCTGACTCGGATCTAGAAGGGTTAACTCAAGTACTAAATGCAGTACAGACACAAGACAGAATACATTTGCTTGGACAGAGGCTCTGCTAACATGGCTAGGCTACTTCTAAATAAGCCAGCTCAGGTATCTTTTCAGAATACTGCACTATATTTCTATTTCCTTCCTGTTTAGAGACGGTATCATTCTACTCTAACTAGTACTATGTAAACACAGTGCTTTCATAGTCTGCCTGATGACTAAAACAAAACGGAATGAACAGAGAGGAAGCTTGTGAGTTTTCTGGACCAAGCAAAGACTGAGACAGGTGAAAGGTGGCCTACATGAATGCTAAGTGAAAGCATGGGGCCAAGAGGATAAGGAAGAAGAACGGTGCACCCACAAAGAAGGATTTGGGGAACACTATAAAATATAGGCCCAGGTTATGCCAAAATATGGAAGTATTAAGTGTTGTTACCATGGATTCTGTCCTACATATACATATACATTGCTGTGTTTTACTTCTCTAAGCAGGTGCAAGCTGAGCTCCACATAATATTCATATTGACCCTCAAATCGCAAAAATGACTTCATAGTATTGAATGTGGACTTTAGGCTTTGGCATGTAGCTTACTTCTGAGTTTCACTGTTGACAAAGTACAGTAACAGAAGATCTACAACCGTGGGCTGAAGTTCCCAAAAGGAAATTACATAGTAGTTCTGCCTACAGCTAGCTTTCTTGTTCCGTAAACCCTCAGTGTCACATCTTACCTTGAGTCTTGATGGGATATGGTAGCCTCAGGCCATTGTAATCTTCCTGTGTTGCAGAAGGAATACTTTTGCTTCACTAAGTTCTGCAAAGAGTTGTCTGACTTTCCATAATCACTAAAGGGTCTTCTGAATGAACCAGGATAGTGACTTAACCAACCTTCCTACCTCATTGGCTACTATTCTCAGTGAAAGGGCTAAATGATAGTAGCTACTTCAAAATCTCTAATAGGGTTGCTATATAACTGATGTGGGTTCCCTAGCAACTGCTAGCTAATGGTTATTGGGTGTTTCTTCACCCAAGCCACCTGACATAAGAGGTTGAGCATTTATCTGCTCCCACTGCACTGTAGAGAATGGATCGAATGCATGCTAGTTCATCAAGCATCCTAGAATATTATGCTGGTCACAGGAAATTTAGGATCTGAATTCTAGAACTTGCTAGGAGATAATGGAAAGTTTAGGCTGAGCTCAAACTTTTCTGAGAGCAGGAAGAAATCCCAGGCTCTTAAGATGAGTGATATGCGCTGAATTCCTAAGTCAAATGGGCTAAACTGATACTCTAAAACAGAAAGGCAAAGCAAATTGCATGTGTATATTTTTGTGTTACCTGGAAGATGCATCTTCATGTCATTGAAATATATATCAAGATACAATGGCTCAGAAGTTTAGTAACAAATAAAAGGGTAATTTAATTGATCTAATATGAGAATTGCATTTGGGCAATTTATAGCTCAAAGAGTGTCCAGCTTTAATTCTTTTACAATCTGTGCAGGCCATCAGCCTCAGGCTGGAATGCCTTCACATCCAAGGGGAATGACACTGGAAAGGGTGTAAATGTAGACAGCTTCTAGCGGGGAATGGGGTGTTCTCTTCCAAGTAGAATGAATTGAATGCTAAGCTACTGTAATGAGGGGCACAAATTTCTTGGTACCCTCTAGAGCAGGGATAGGCAACTCCCAGTATGCATGCCAATTAGTGGCATGCAGAGACATTTTCCTTGGAAATTGTTTTAAAAAAAATTTTTTTTTTAAGTTGCTGCTCTGGGCTCTCCTTCCCCGTGCCCTAGAGAAAGCCCCGAGTAGTTCAACCCACTGTCTAAACAATGGCTTAATCTTTAATTCACAACTTCAGATTTAAACAGTTTGTACTACTGCTATAATTTAAGAACGAATGAGGTACTGTTGAGCTAATTTTGTTGCAATATGTTCAAGAGGTATGAGGTAGTTTTATGAGAGAGAATGAATATATAGGGGGTTGTACTAGGCAAAACCTACAAAAACAAAGGCCTTGCCTTGTATATCTAATATAATTGGTTTATTGTTTATAAAACATTAAATGAAATGCAACAAGAGACTTCTTCCAAAGTGAGTTGAAATAGTATCCCAAATAACATGATTTATGTTCAAAGCTGAATCTTTGACTCCCACTCATTTTGCTCTGGCTGTACTTTCCACTCTAAACATATATGTTAAACGCTGAGAAATGAATTCTGTTCCTTTCAGTGCCAATGGCTTTGGTCCTGCAATGGCTTCCCTGCAAATGGACTCCTGCTGCTTCTTGTATAGTTCCAACGAAGGGAGAAGAGCTCAGTGTTCAAATCTGCTATTATGATACCTACAGAATTGGGATTTATGGATGAGCCAAATCTGGTATTGTGAATGCAGTTCAAGCTCTGATCTTTAACTTGTGCTGGTTTTATAGAAACTAGATATTTATACAATTGTATACAAATCATACTATTCTTAAAAAACAAAATGCCAAAAAATACTAGTGAGGATTTTGTTTGTTTAAGTATTTAACTGCCTCTGGCTGATCTTCAGCTACTTTCCTGCTTCAGACCTTGAGTTTCTGATAGAAAATATTTTAAAAAAATCAGCCCGTACTGCATTGATGTCAAACTCTTCTATCCACAGAAAGCCTAGTTGTATTTTCCTTTCTCTTATCAACAAGCTGTTTTTGGTAGTAGGCACTTACACAACAGGTTAGTCAGGCTGCTGTTTTTCATGCCTTAATCGCACTAATACTGTTTCTTTAAACAAACAAAGACACTTTGTGAAAAATAAAAGCATTTTAGACAGCCCAAGAAACAAAAATACATTATTTATTCATATGTATATACAGGAAAATGCTTACACCTTTTTCCTGAATGTAAGATTGGCTTGATTCCATACTGTGCCTATGTTAGGGAAATGAAATATTTAAATACCAAGAAAAACATCAGTTGATTGGAACAAATGAATTAATTTATGGCTTCATGAGGACTCTACAATCCCTACGGATACCATGTGCAAGTAAAAGATATTAGGAAAAAAGAAGTCTGAGTTGTCCCCAGCATAACATCAGATCATTTTACTGAATAGGATTTATTTGTCTAAAGGAATAGGAGACAATTGGATAGCACTGATAATTAAATTAGCATTCTGTGGATTGTCATCATTCAACATTTACACTCATATATTCCATAGTCTGTACTAAATTAGCAGTAGATTACAGTATTTAAAATGCAAGCTATTTATTCAAGTTTCTAGGCTGGTAGCTCTTCATGCCATTTGCCTAATCTCTGCTGAAAATAAGAGCTCAATAGGCAATTTTTCTTCATAAAAATCTGCAATTCTTTTGTGCCATTACTCCTCTGGTACTTCCTCAAGCTTCTGCCTTCATAGCTAAAAAACCTCAGCAATGAGTAGGAAGCAGGTATGGTGAAACTGCTACCCACTATATCAAACCATTATTTCACTGTTCTCTTGTCCTTTCCATTTCTCATTTGTCTTCTTCTCCACCTATAGTCTTTCATCTTTTGCCAAGACAGTATAATCATTGGATTCAGGGGAACTCTTTTGTAATTAGCAGTACATGTAATGCCTGTGACAATGGAACTCTGATAAGAGTCTCTAGTTACCACATGAATTCAAATTACGGAGGTATAATTCATGACTGGTTTTATGACTAAATTCCATTTTGCATTGAAAGTAAAGCTTCAATATCTTTGTTTTGCACAAGATATACAGCCTAGTCTTCCAAATAGACAGTGATTCCTCCTTGAATATTGAATGAATTTTTGAAATTTTAGAAATAAACCCCTTATTAGTTTGTTTTTAAAATAAAAAAAAACAGGAGAGAGAGGGCTCTTTTAAGAAATTTAGCATCTGAACCAGTCTCTTCATTGTTCTGAATTATTTTAGCAGCAGAGGAAGGCAGGTATTTTAAACTTGTGTATAATTTAAATTAATTGAAATATTGAGCATTGCCTAACATGGCAGAATGTAGATTTTAATTAAGCTAAATCATGACAGTCATATGGGTTGTAGACGGTTCAGATTAAAAATTTAGGCACCTCTTTAGGGGGATATTGTGACATCAGGTATAGCCCATTCTTTTTCTTTAAGTAATATGTACGCAACAATACTGATTCAGTGATACAAACAGGTAGTTAGCTACGTTAGTCTGAAGTCAGGCAAAAGGCAAAGCAGGGAGGCACCTTAAAGACTAATTCATTCAGAAAGGCAAAAGCTTTTTTCAGGTGATGGCTTGTTTCATCAGATGCTTTGAATTGGACAATGGCTATCTGATGAATTAGACTGTTACCTACAAAAGCTCATGCCTTTCTGAATGAGTTAGTCTTTAAGGTGCCACCGTGATCCGCTTTTTTCAGTGGTATAAGTGAGACTGGACATGTCAGTTGCCCTCATTAGTAGAACTCTGGATTCAACTCTCATGTTTTAAAAATTCCCTGTTTGCAAACTATTTGGGGCATCACTGATCGAGACAAACAATGTTATCTCCATCCTGTAGTCCAGGGGTGGGCAATTATTTTGGGAAGAAGGCCGCTTACTGAGTTTCAGCAAGCCATCAAGGGCCATATGACAGGCAACCCAGGGCAGATTAATATTAATTTTTTATACTTTTTAGGAGCCCCATGGGCTGGATAGAATGGCCTGGCGGGCCGCATCCGGCCCCCGGGCCACATTTTGCCCACCCCTGGTGAAGATCAACCATGAGGAGAAACATATGAATACAGTATAATGTATCTTTAAAAATAAATTTAATTTTGGGATGATAAGCAAGAAACCATCTTACTCATAAATGTCAGGTTGACCTCATTACAGAGCAAGATTAATGTTGTTTGATATCTTACCTGCACATTTCTCATCCCAACGTGTTCTATATTTGTCCTCACTTAGTAGACTGTCTTATAACTAGGGATGTTTATTGAGTCCAAAAATAGAAACTAGGGCTGTGCGAAGCTTCAGTCCCTGATTCGATTTGGCGGAGATTTGGCCTGATTCGGTGGCTGAATCTCTGCATCTGAATTGAATCAGAGGACCCTTTAATCTCTCCAAATTAGTTCAGAAAGATTTGGTGATTCAGACATAGACATAGACACAGCCCCTTGTCCTGACAACTGAAACAACCCTGGGTGTATCACCCACCTGGCCCAAAGCTGGTTCTCAGTTAACTCTTCCCAGAGCCCTCCCAGATCAACACCCTGCCCTCCTAGACAAGTCTACCTTACCACCCTTTTTCCTCCATAGGGGTCCCTCTGGCTCACAGAGGGGAAAAAAGATATCAGGTTGTCTTCTCCTTCACTGAAGGCAGGTTCACTTCACAGGTGGGCTACAGAGTGGTTTCTCCCCAAGCTCTATGGTCCTGGGGCACCGTTCCTTCTCTGAGCCTGGCTGAGTCCCAAGGGCTGAGTTCCCTCCCCTCTCCTGCCTCAGGAGCCAATCAAAAACATGTAGAAGTTGTTTGCAACAACTTTTTGCAAACTTTCCTGCTTTGCCTTTGCAGGGATTCCTGAGTCCTGCTACAAATCCAGCAGCACCTGTTACATGCAGTTTAAGGTCAAAGCAAAAACAAATAACTATCAAAATGTGTACTAATTTACTAGATTATATATATATAATCTAGTAAATTATATATTAAATTATATATATATATAATTATAGATTATATATATATAATCTAGTAAATTATATATTAAATTAAATATATATAATTTATATATATATATATATATATATATATAAATGCAACACACTAGGCAAAGATAGTCCAAATATATTGTTTTATTTATCCCATAGTCATTATAGTTAAATGTGCATCTCTTATTCAGATTTTCTTAAACAAAATATAGCCTTCTTGAGCATCTTGATAGTGCGTGCAACAGTTCATTGTCAACATTTCCAGACCTGAGTTAATGTTCCTGAGAGTTAATATCATCACACCTGAGATAAGGTTTTGACCTAGAACTAAAAACAATGTTGTGGGCTGAAAAATAGAAAAGCAATATTACCAGGAATAGGTAAGAGATAGCAAAATGGCAGAAGAAAGGGTATCTTGATTAATGGAACATCAAGATCATTAAAAAGAAAAAAGTGTTGTTAATGTTAGACCCCAACTCTATGTGGCACCCAATGACTAGGGAGACAACAATCAATTGCTCATGGATCCTGTTACTCATTAGCCAAAGCAAGCAGGGAACAAACACCAGCACACATTGCTTGCAACAGCTTTATTCAGAATGGAGACAGCTTTGGGCGAGCTCCCTCATAGACATAAAGCCTATGAAAGCAGGGAGCAGCCCTGAACAATAGTTCTTTCCACATTTATACACCTTGGTTCATGTTCATTAACATTTACTCCACCTCTGCCCCTCCTTTGGTTCCACCCATATCTCCTTCTATGTCAAGCTCTGCCTCTGTTTACTTCATCAGCATGGAATTGCCTATTCATTTAATTCATTTACATGACTTTTTGCTATGAGTGCACGTCTAAGACCTTGACTCCACTTCTTTGGGCAATGGGCAGACTTTAACCAAAACCTGGAAGCTTCTGGAGGCCTCTTCACCAATCACAATTCACCTTTTTGCATATGTTTAACTTGGATTCTGTTACCAGTTACATGTTGTCTTTTACATTCCAGTCTGTTTTTCAGTCCCATGTTGTCCTCTTCCACATTCCTAAGGCTTCACCTCATTCACAACATGCAGACTTATACAGACTCACTTGAAAATGATTGACACAGTTCCAGACCTTGGCCACTCTAACTGTGAAGAAGTTCTTCCTAATGTCCAGTCTAAATCTGCTCTCTGCTAGCTTGTAGTCATTATTTCTTGTAACCCCCAGGGGCGCCTTGGTAAGTAAAACCTCATCAATTCCCTTCTGTGCCCTCATGGTGAACTTATAGGCAGCCACAAGGTCCACTCTCAACCTTCTCTTGTGGAGGCTGAAAAGGTCCATGTTCTCTTGTCGAGTGGCCCTTCTCTGGACCCTCTCCAGGTTATCTGCATCCCTCTTGAAGTGTGGTGCCCAGAATTGCACGCAGTACTCCAACTGCGGTCTGACCAGCACCCGATAGTGCCATTGGCTTTTCTGATGGCTTCATCACACTGCTGACTCATGTTCATCTTGGAGCCCACTAGGACTCCAAGATCCCTTTCCACTTCCGTGCTACCCAGCAGCTCATACCCTAGGCAGTAGGTATGCTGGACATTTTTCCTCCCTAGGTGCAGCACTTTGCATTTCTCCTTGTTGAACTACATTCTGTTTTTTTTTTGCCCACTTGTCCAACCTATCCAGGTCTGCTTGCAGCTGTTCCCTGCCCTCCAGTGTGTGCACTTCTCCCCACAGTTTTGTGTCATCTGCAAACTTGGACAGAGTATACACTTCATTCCCTCCTCCAAGTCACTGATGAAGACATTAAAGAGTATCAGTCCAAGTAATTCCATCCCTCTTTCTTTCCATTCTCTATGCCATGCTCACCACATGGAAAGAACTGGTAGTGATTTGTCTTGCATAAAATATTTCACCTGCAATTTGTTTTGCCCATAGATAATCTTTGCTCACTGGGGGATAGACTCTGCCATCTTTTCATTGTTAAGAATTCTGTTTAGTAAAATAATTTAATTAATGTCTGCTTATGTCATGAGCAGATTTTACTGCACAGAAGTATAATGTACTGGTGAATATTAGCTATAATTCTGAGAGTAATATAATACAAAGGCATGGGTGCAGCTCATGTAAGCATACTTGAGCTAGTAACAGTTGAGCCCTGGCAGCAACGTGGGCTTCAGTAGTTTAGTATGGCTTTGGGAGGGTTCACAGAAGTCTGTGTGGCTGGAATAGACTACTACCAGTACTAGAGCCAGTTAGCTTCATGCCAGGTTGGGTTGTATTCATGGGCTGCAAACACAGCTTCAGAGTAGATACAACCTCTCTCTCTCGCTCTCCCCCTGTGTCTTGCTCTCTACCTGCAACTCTCAGTATGTAGCAGACTCACCCTTCAGAGCTTGGGTTGAGTCCCAGGCTTGAGATCCTGCTGTGGAACCCATCCACCAATCAGGAAGCAGCCGGAGAAATAAAGTCATGCCCCTTTCCTGAGATGGGGGAGAAGAGCTCCCCCAGAACTGATTGAAGACTGTAAACTGTCAGGTCCAGAAAACTTCAGGGGTGGAGCCCTAGAGCGTATAAAAGGAGCTGCATGCCCAGCATGGGGGGACATATGCAGCGAGGGACTCAAGAAGAGCGGAGCTAAGAAAAGCTGGGGAGCTCTCCCACAGCAAGCAATAGGCCCAAGGCTCCTGAAGGTGCCACTGAAGGAGCAGCCTTGGGAGTGGTGCGAGACCACTTGGGCTGTTCACAGTGCACAGGAATGGTGCATGGAGACCCGGCCCTAGAAGCAGTGTGAGACTGCTCAGGCCCATCACGGTGCACAGTTTGGTGCGTGGAGCCCAGGCTTTGGGAGCCACAAGCGGCGGCTTGAGCCTGCAACCCCAGCAGGGCCTTGGGGCCCACAGTAAGGTGGCTCAGGCCTCATCTCCCAGCAAACAGTCAGGTCCCATGGTGCACAGGGTGGCACATGGGCCTGAGTCTTGGGAGCCAGGCAGCAGTGAAGGCTGCTTGGGTTAGCCACCTGGCACGAGGATGGCTGGCCAGAGGCTGAAGGGCCCGGCCTGTGCTAAGAGAACCCTCAGTGCTGAGCCAGGGCATGGGGAAATAGTAGTGTTGCAGCATGAGGCTCAGCACCCAGGAGCCAGCAGTGGATGGTGCAGCAGCTGAGAAGAGCTGAGCCCTGGGTGCCCAGAGCAGGGCACAGGGTAGAGAGGAGCCCAGCAGCACAGGAGAGGCCTAGAGAGGTGCTCCAACAGAGGAGACCACATTTTGCTGTGCCCTGACCACCACCACTTGAGGGAGCATCAGTCATTGGGCCCTTGGGTCCCACAGGAGAAAGACTTTTGGGGCGGACAAGCTCAGAGAGGGCTGGGTGAGCAGTCCCCCCTGCCTCCCACCTAGTCAAGGCCCTAGGGTGAGGGGCCTCTGGTGCTTCCTGGACACCCTACAAAGGACCCCATTGGAAGGAGGACTATCTTTTGCCATGGGTCAGGTACTATATTAAGGAAATAGATGTTATTAAGATTGTTCATGTTTATGCCTTATATTTTTCAATTGAAATGTTGTATTGTGATGTCGTAAATAGTGTTATTTAGGGTTGGACCTTAGTTATTGGTTAATTTTCACTGTAAATATATGTACATGATATTTAGTCTCATGTTTACTCATGTTTATTGAGTTATATTATAACTCAATAAATTGTATATCGTTAAGAATGTTTGTCTTGGGCTAACTATAGAGGAAAGAGGAATCTATTCAAAATTCTGGCATATCTCTCACAGCACCCACTCCTGCCTACCTATCCTATCCTGTTGAAAATAGGGCATACCCTTGGGTGTACCCTGGGTTACAAGTACAATAAAGCAGAGGTCCTATCCTAAAATGCTGCCACTCTAAACCAGTGATTCTCATGGCACCCTGGGGTGGACATGATTCACAATATGGACCCAGAGTTTCCAAATAGGAATCCATAGCATTAAAATCATTTGGACACATCATGGTCTTTCAGAGATCTTTGCAAGAGAAAAAATGACCAATTATTTTTCTATAGTAAAAAATGAATACGAAATAAGAGCTAGCATTTTCTGAGGGGTGCCTCAAGTCTAAAAAGCTTGAGAACTGTTGCTTTCAAGTTTAGCTCTGCTGCCTGGTGAAATAGGTGCCTACTGCCATACTTTTCAACTAAGTTTGTTTGCTATCAAAACACCCAAAAATAACCTTCAAAAAGCTCTCATTGCAATCTTCGCTGTTCTTATTTTGTGTGTATATGATGCAAAAATACAGGAAAAATGCAAAATTTACAGCATACTAATGACAAAGACAAATAGAGCATCTGGAAATTACATTAAGAGCAACAGGAGCTGTGCTCAGCATCTTACAGGGTTAGATTACATGTTTTTTTGGTAAGTGTGGATGTGCACATGTACATGCATGAACTTTTTTTTGGCAAAACCTTAAGCAAGTCTCTGACCAATAGCAAAGCACATTTTCTGGGTAAATTGCTTCATAGAATTCTCTGACTCTGTCTGTGTTCTTTTGTTGCATTAATGTTGCCATTACTGGTAATTGCCTTCCAGATGTACTGCTTGGGGGTCTCTTGATACTTCATTATATATTTATTTTTCCTAAGTAATTTTGCCTCTCTTTCTACTGTATTTTTGTCTTGCCTTCTTCTAGAATGTCTGATCAGTTTTCCTCTGTGAAGTAAGTTTTCGATGTGGAATTACTGAAATATTTATATACTGTAATTTATCATTTTGAAGGCTTGAAAAAAACAACAACAATTGTGTAGGCATCCCACTGCTAAAATGCATTTTCCTCCATTTATCTCTGAATTTCAATTGTGAGTGTCAACAAAATCACTTTATATTAAATGTGCTAATGTATTTGAGCCTGTGATTTGCTAAAGTATTAAAAAAGCAACCCACTGACATACGGTAGTTGGCAATTGCCTTGTTCTGTCAATGAAAGTTAGGTGATGTACAAGTACATTTCATGGACTTGATTTTCCCTTCACTTGCATCTTTCTTACCCCAAGGGTATTCTATTGAAGTAATTATTCTTCATTTAAACAAGTGCAGAAAGAAGGATAGTTGAGCCTCATGAGTCTTTAAGAGCAGGACATACGGAAAAGATGCTCCCATGGAAACAAGGCATGCCAGGAGAAGCAGGGAAAAGTTTCAAAAGCACTACACTACCTCTTGCAAGGTACCAAGCACTTTGAAATCCCATTGATGTCTATACTCTCAGTGTACATTAGGGGAATAAAGGACTGCAGGGTTTGGCTCTACCCTTCTTTCCCTCATATTCCTCCAACATTATAAGCGGTGTTTACAATGGGCTGAAAAAATGTGTGAGTGCATGCATGGAGAGGGAGCCCATCACTACTTCTACAAGTGCTGTTCCTCTTATTCCCACATAAATCCTGTCCCTAGTCTCCCCCTGCTCCTTCTCTAGAGCTTCTGGGACTTTTCAAGCTTTCCCAACCAGGTTTTCAGGGGCAGCCACAGTGCCCCTTCAAGGTGTTGGGGGGTTTCTTTCTGTGAAAGGAGTCTTTTCTTCTCTCTGCTTCTCACTTCTCTGAGTGGGGATTGACTAGAACCACTTTCACATAGTGATCCCTGGTAATGTTTCTGATGGCCAAGAACTCCCAAATCGACAAAAATGCCAAAGCATGCAAAGATAAAGATATGAACATAATTTTTGTCACACAAAAGAAGAACTTCCCTTAGCTGTTCAATGCCATTCACGCAGGAGAGGAGAAGGGAGGGCTTAGTCTGCTTCTAGTAGAAGCTCTGTTGCTTGCTGCATGGTGGGAGGTGTGGCAGCCAAGCAGGTAGCCATTCAGAGGGGATCTCCTCTGTGCAGTAGCAAGGACGTGCACCTCTCAGTAGGGTGATCATATTATGGTTAAGGAGAATCTGAGACGGGGTAAAAGAATCTGGGATGGAGGGTACCGTCACTGCTACATGCATACACATAGCCCTCCCGCCACCTCCCCACAGTCAGTCAGTGAGTGGGTGTGTAATTGTTGAGCCATGCAATAATGACCTTGGTGTCCATGTGCAGTTCCTGTAGTCCACCACTAAACTTAGTCAGTGGGCACTCATCAACAGTATGCAAAATGGTGTGTGTTTTTGCCCCAGCTACAGTCTGAATTGTTGCAAAGACCCCAACAGTGGAGGCTGGCTGCATGTGAACCATGTTGTGTCTGGAGCCTTTTCTGTAAGGCTCACTGACAAGGTGGCAGGTTGAAGCCAGGTGGGTAGACTGTAGGATCTGTGATAAGGAACTTGTTTGGTGGTAATGTCAACCTCCATTCCTCACACTAGAGGATCTCTGTTGTGCAGTCCTGGTGTGGCAGTTTGGACCACAGTGGGGATTGTGATGATAAATGTGTAACAGGTGGATTTAAGAGATTGCTATACAGTGGCAGGCTTGGATTAGTTTAGATCTGTTCCGGTAGCTTCCTATTGCAACTTGTCATAGGATATGAGAGGGAATAATATTTCTCAGGATTGGAACCCAAGGTAGAGAGGTCTATCAAAGAGTTCCCGAGATGATGCACATCATTGAATGTAGCTGCACACCAATGAGTTAGGTGTGTGATGACCAGTTCCAGACTGGTACACAGCACTCTGCCACAGAATATGAGATGGCAAGAGCTGACATCCTTAGGGCTGAGGCTGTTGTGTCCCACAATGACCCAGCCAGCTTGTGAAGGAGCTTGTCGCATGTCTTAACTTTCATTGCTGTCTTTTTCAAGTGTTCATAGCAGCTCAATGTCCAGTCTAGCATCACACCTACGTAGACAAGTTGTGCTTCATGCCTCAGCCTCTGACCATTCAATCCCCCATGTGTACAGGCTGGACCTAGCTTGGAGCAGTCCCTCCCTTCTGCCACCAGCAGCTGTCCAGGGCCACCACACACAGCCCAGGCCCCTGCAGCAGCCACAGCAGCAGGGCATAAGGATGCTGGTGGTGGGCAGCCATCCTGGCTTCCCCATGCAGGTGCCCAAGCCTTGGCTCTGCCCCCTGCCCTGGCCTGTCCTGCCTTGGCTGATCCTCATCTTAGGCAGGGGAAGCAGTGTGCAGCCCAGCCCGCTCCCCACTTCCAGCCACTGCTCAACAAAAGTTGGACTGGGCATGGTGGATGCAGCAGCTTATGTCTCTGCTTGCAACAGCTGACTTTGGGGCTTTGCTTCAATTTACATCAACCAGCCAGGACAACAGAATGGCCTACGAAATCTAAGACTGTCCCAGCTAATTGGGATGTACAGTCATCTTACCTCTCAGTGACCTTTTTCACTGTTCTTTCCCATGTTCTTTCTTACACATTTCTTTCTTACTCATGTCTGTGACTCTTGACACCTGGCACCCTTTATGTACCAACCTTATGGGCATATCTTCCTAGTGTTCTAAGCCCAGGATCATACTTGCTGGGCATGTCTACATGAGTTATTTACTTTGCAGAAGCCTAATAACACTGTGCAGTAGTGTGCTGGTCAAGAACTGTGCTAATATGCTACTGTGCAGTGTTATTAGGTTACTGTGCAGTAAGTGTCACAAAAAAACGTGTTGGTGCTACTGCACAGTAACTGTAGTTACTGAGCATTTAGTTAGTATTTCATTAAGCAAGTATGAAACTAAATGCTCAGTAACTACTGCACATTAATGAACATGTAGACATGCCCTCTAGGTACTTTACTGATATACCTTAAGTCTGGTAAAAGGGGCCACACACACAGAGGTACTGGAAGTCTTCCTCAGCCTACTGTATTCCTCACCTTGGCATCAGTAACTCAAGGGATGCCAGGAGCATATCCTCTGTACTATTTCAAAAGTTCTGCAATGTATTTGGGGAAAATATGTTTTATCTTTTTTGGTCACATGAGCAAAAAAGGTGTTATCTTCAGACACCATCTCAGGGAATAAGTTCCTTTAATTTTCTGTCTGCATTTATCTGGAAAACTTTGGCTCTTGCTTTGAGCATGTTTTTGCATCTACTCTTGCAAGATGAAGCAAGGTCCAATAGTATGAAATGTGATACAGAACCTTTTGACACTGACTTTCCAGTGGGAGGAGGAGACAAATGAGATGATCACACAAGAAACTTGAAAGCCTGATTGTCAAATAGAGATCCTTCAGGCTGACTTTTGTAAAAAATGCTGTCTTCCTATAGAGTCATGTTGGAGCAGGACTAGAAGTACTAAGTGTTGGGAATAGATTGTAGTTCAGGTTTGGAATAAAAATCAGTGAACCTAGAATTTCTTTTTGAGATGGTGGAACTGTGATAAGTTGACTTTGGACATTTGATGCAGATGAGCACTGCTACATTAGTCTAGAAGCTTGCAGATATAGTCATATGGACATTAGATATTATATGCTGTTAAAAGTTAGCAGTTAATCAGTTTGAGCTTGGAAAGTCTTGTGGCACAGGCCTGTTATATGTAAGAAAATAATGTATGTGATATTCTGTCCCCACTCCCCCCACATCATGGAGCAAATTGCTAAAGTATATGATATTATATCTGGCTTTGAGTGAATGAGCTTTCTAAGCTGTACTGGAGCTGCTTGTGGCACATACGCTAATTGTATGCTTTCCTAAGGTGCACACAATTATGCTAACTATGTGGTTCTGCAACTCTGCAGCAAGGGCACATTAAAGACAACTTTGAGGGATGTGAAGGCAGCACATGCATGATGCCAGAACACTGCAAACATCAGGACTTACTTAATTTCTACAACAGGCATCTTTATTGCCACCAAATAGTACTGACATCCATGGGGAGTATGAACCTACTAGCACCTTGGGAGCCCTGCCATACACTATATTTTCCTAGCTAATGAAGCTGTACCTGGGCATCAGAGTAACTGTCAGAAGATAGTTTAGTCATACCTGAGCACATCCAGGATGGCTGTGAAATGTGCTTTGGATTAATAAAGGTGGAATGATGCTGTCTACAAAGTATGTGATAGTGTGGGTTCAAAAAAGCTTGTTCTCTCCATATATATCTTTCTTAGTTAGTCTATTTCTACCCTGCCTTCTGGCTGTCTATAAAACCATTTGGACTGGAGCATATATAATGCCATCCATATCCCTGCAGCTCATTGTGTTCTATGCTACACTAGTGAGAATAAAGAAAGGGAAATATCTTGATCCAGACTGTGCAAATTATTGTAATGGTTTCTGTACCCTTACAGACAACTCAACTGTGCCTAGGTGGAGTTAGGTGCAGGAGAACAAGAAACATAAGGGATATATCTGACCAGATTACTACTTGTACTGCTCTGTTATTTAAATGAAATAGTGGAACACCTGAAGAATTGTCTGTTATTGAAAATTTCATCACATAATGGAAATATAAAGTAACTCTGCCTCTTAGTTAGGAAAAGATTCTTGGTGTTACCCCTAGTTACATGGTTCCTATACTACTTCTACACTGACTTCCTGGTGCTTCCCCATGAGGTTCCTGGTCTGCCATCAGTGCTGCAGCTAGTGAGTGATGCTAAATTGTCTTAGACTTCCAAATTAAAAGATTCTTGTGTTGTTAATTACTGTGGCAAAAATATTGGCTTGGCCCACTTAGCAAAAATAGAAGGGCAAAGCAAGGCACTGACAAGATTAAGAATTAATTAAAACTTCTCACTCCTGCTTTTAACATCTCAAGATTCAGAAGTGGATACAATGGATACAATGGAGGAGTCTGACCTGCAGTTGGCAAGTAACAAGCACTGTAAGTATCCACATTGGCTCCAATTGAAGCATACATTGTGTGTTCCTGTCCTTTCTAGGCTCTCCCTGGTAGTGAGGGAAGCAGTACAATCCAGTACACTGACTAATGCAATGGTGAATGTTCCTGTCACTTGTGGGGCTCTCAGTGGTGATGTAGGAAGCACTATCCTTCCCCTCCATGTACTGTGCAAGCTTAATGCAACAGCAGATAGTAATGTGCAAAAATGTGAAGTACTTAACTCTGAGGCAGAGAACAAAGGCAGCATTTCTGCTGCTGGAATCCATTTACCTTGATCTGACAATGAACTAGAGCATTTTAGCTTTTGATAACAGCTCACATCATTTTCCTAACAGTAAACTGAAGGAGTAGCTTCCGATGGAGCTGTCTCAGTATAAAAAATGAACAAAAACAACAGTCCAGTCCAGGGACGGTGGCAATCTTTGGCATGCTATGGTAGACCAGATGCAGATATATTAGTCTCTGTTTTAGAGGTATCCTGGTGGGAGCCTGTGCTGAGGTCACCTTTGTCTGGCTTCTGCTGGGCCTTCTGCTGAGCACTTCTTTAGCAGGTGCCCAGACATTGCCAACTGCTACCGTCAGTGTGCATGGTTTTTGTCACTGGTCCAGTTGTATGATTAGCTATGATGCACTCCTTTTGCTCCTCCATTACCTCTGCAATAGCCCAGGTCACACCTCTGCTATAGAATCTCCCCCTGGAGGTTCCAGAGCTGGTCAACTCTTCAGCTGTACTCTGTCAAATGTCCTCCCATCTCTTCTTTCTGCATCTGTTTTGACCCTATACCCCAATGCTCCTGGTCAATGGGCACCCCCCCCAAATCTGGCTTTATGGACATTTGTACATGGGATTGAGAGCTGTCAGCTATTTTATACCCATGTCCCACTACTCTATAAAACAAATGGAGATGGCTGGTTGTTTGGGGGTTTTTTTTTTAATACTTGGATCTCATGTACACGTTGGGCTGGTAGAGTTGGGATCAGGTCCTACATATATCCCAGCTGACTCATTTCTTCTAGTAATAGGCAGCAGTTGAGTGGGGGAGCAAAGCAGAACTGGCTTCATCAATGCCCCAGGAAACTTCATCTTAGCATCTTCTCAGCTGCCTGGAAGATGGGACAGAAATATGTTTCCCACTAGCTCATCAGATTTCTTCTTCTCTGCTGAATCCCACCTGCAGGCAGAGGGGAAGATGGCTGCCAGTGTGGCAAGTAGAGGCCAAAGAAAATAATCCTTTCCTGGTTTCAATTATCAGATTTGGGATAATTGCACACACATGAGGGAAGCTACTAACTGTCCTTGACTACACAGCAGTCCCCTAATTCAGACTGTTCCTTTGCTACAGGTTTCCTGCACTGTTCTTCCCCTTAGAATCACAGAAAATTAGGGTTGAAAGGGACCTCAGGAGGTCATCTAGTCCAACCCCCTGCTCAACGCAAGACCAGCCTCAACTAGCTCTTCCAGCCAAGGCTTTGTCTGGCCAGGTCTTAAAAACTTCCAAGAATGGAGATTCCACCACCTCTCTGGGCAACCTGTTCCAATGTTTTAGTACTCTACCATCCTATTCCTAATATTTAACCTAAACTTCCCTTGCTGCAACTTGAGATCATTGTTTTTTGTTCTGTCATCTGCCACCACTTAGAAAAGTCCAGCTCCATCTTTTTTTGATCCCCCACTTCAGGTAGTTGAAAGTTGCTATTAAATCCCCTCTCACTCTTCTCTTCTCTAAAGAAGCCCAGTTCCCCCAGCCTTGCCTCATATGTCATGTGCCCCAGCCCCCAACCATTTTTGTTGTCCTCCACTGGACTGTATACAATTTGTCCACATCCTTTCTGTGGGGGAGTGCAAAACTGAATACTCCAGATATAATACTCCAGATGTGGCCTCACTAGTGTTGAATAGAGGGGAATAATCACTTCCCTTAGTCTGCTGGCAGTACGCCTACCAATGTAACTTTGTGGGCCGTTAGCCTTCTTGATAACAAGAGCACACTGCTGGCTCAGCTTATTGTGCACGGTGACCTACAGGTCCTTTTCAGAAGGGCTGTTGCTCAGCCAGTCAACCCCCAAGCCTGTGTGGGGGAGATGCCTTTTGCTCCAGTTCTCCAATCTGTCTAGGTACTCTGAATCTTAGCCCTACCTTCCAGCATATCAAGTACTCCACCCGACCTTGGTGTCATCTGCAAACTTGCTGAGGGTGCACTCTGTGCCATCTTCCAGGTCATTGATGAAGATATTGAACAAAACCGGCCCCAGGACCTACCCCACACTTGATACTAGCTGCCAACTAGACATCATGCCATTGATTATGAACCCAATGACCCAGTCAGTTTTCTGTTCACCTTACAGTCCAGTCATCCAGCCCATACTTCTTTAGCTTGCTTGTGAGAATGTTGTGGCCTTGGTAAAAGCCTTCCTGATAGTTCTCTTGAGTGGTTCTAAACTTCAATGTAGAGCATCATGTCTGCATCACTGGGGACTACTGTGGTAACTGGCTGTGCTGGGTCTTTCACTGTTGGGCACTGGAAAACTTCCTGAGAAGCCCTGGAGCTCTCAAGAGTAATTTCAGGCTTCATACCTGGGGCACTGGAAAACATTCTCTCAATCTCTTATAAAAGGACAAGATAGCTGGTCCCTCAGGGTCTTTATACACATGCTCCAGGAGTGGGGCAGTGCTTTAATTAGAGTGGCTCTGAAAGCTGCTTTAATTAAAGAACTGCAGCACTTTGTGTATCAGTATCACTGTGCTTCAAAATGGTAGTGGGGGTGCTTGAACTAAAGCTCATTTGATAAGCTTTAGCTCAAGCACACTCACCACCATTTTGAAGTGCAAGGACACTGATACACGAGATGCAGGAGGCTGCTAGAGCATGGTGATTACTACACTCCAGCAGACTCGGCTAATTGAGTCTGCTCTGACGTGCTGTAATTACAGCGCGTCAGAGCAGCCTCCCAGCACTTCTCCAGGCACCCAAGGTTTCTACCTCAGTAACCATCTGACTGAACACTTGTAAGAGGAGAGCAAGAACATATACTATGGATGTGGCCAGATGTAGTCTGACTCATACAAACATTAGTCTTTATAATGGGGGAAGAACTTCCTGGCATTAGCCAGAGGCAGACAGATCTCTGTAGCTCAGTTTCCCTGTTTGCAAAATGGGAATGATACTTTCCTATTTCACAGACTTGTGATGGCATAATTTATTAATATAACTCACATCAAGATCCTTTAAAATGGCACTTCCAAAATGCATAGTTTATTATTCATGTATTTATCTTCTGCAAATATAGGCATTAATATAATACAGCAGGCTATTGATTCATCTAAATCAGCATCTTGCATCTGGCAATAGTCATTAACTAGTACTCAAGAGACAGGCAAAAAATAGATTATAAATCACTGTGCTAGCTGTACAATGCTGTGTTATGGAACAGGGTAGAAGAAATCATCTTATACCTTGACACAGTAAGGTTAAATGAAGTCTCTTGCAATTCTTGAGCTAGTTAGCATATTGGCAAATATTATTCATGGTCCTATGTTGTGGATGGCTTCCTTTTAAAAAAAATTCTGACTAGCTGTCTGCCACAATCATTTCTTATTTTGACTCGACTTTTTGTTCTCCATTTTGACCAGTTGAATGTTATTAACCTCTTCTTTCTCTCCCTCACACTTGTGTCACTTTAATGTGACTTCACACCTAGTCTTCTTACCTTTTCGTTTCTGCTCTATTCCCTTGCTTTCTTCCCTCAGTACCTGCTCCTTTCCTTCACTTTCCATTTAGTTTTTCTCCTCCTAAATATTATTTGCTGCAGAGTTCCCTGTGGTTCAGTTATAGAATCCTTGTCTGCCACACAGGAGACCCAGGTTCAATTTCCACATGCTTATACAAAAACAGCCATGGAGGCACCAAATGTCTGGACCCAGTCTGACCTTTGGATTCTGTTGCAGTAGCCTAAAGGGGGGTAGTAGGTCTGGACAGCCTCCTCAGGGGAAACCCACCCCCCCAAACTCCTGTCCAGGCATATGCATTCAAGGTCTGTGTGATCTCTCATACATATGCCATAATTCCAGAAGGATCAACTTTTGCTGCTCTTACATATTGTTCAATCTGCTTGTGTATTATACCTATTTCCCTCTCATGTAGTCAAGTTGTACTGCAAGCTCTTTGGGACAATGACTAACTGCTGTTCTATGTGTATGGTGCCTAGCACAATGGAGTGCCATTTTTGGTTTCCCACTTTAGGGTCTACAGCAGGGGTGGGAAAAATATGGCTCACAGGCCAGATTTGGCCTGCCAACTGATTGTATCATAGTATCTAGGGTCAGAAGGGGCCTAGAGCAGGCCATCTAGTCTGACCCCCCGCCAATGGCAGGAATGAGTGCCAGGGTCACCGGACCCCAGCCAAGTATCTATTCAATCTACTCTTAAAGGTGCCCAAGGTAGGAGCAAGAACAACTTCCTTAGGAAGCCGGTTCCACATCCTAGCCACCCTAACTGTGAAGTAGTGTTTCCTAATGTCCAACCTAAACC
>JAGPOW010003648.1:25204525-25248559 GCA_030014935.1 Caiman crocodilus | reverse complement strand
GAACTGGACACAGTACTCCATCTGCGGCCTGACCAACGCCGCATAAAGGGGGAGAATCACTGCCTTGGACCAGCTTGAAATGCATCGTTGGATGCACGCCAGGGTTCGGTTGGCCTTCCCAACCACCATCTGACATTGGCGGCTCATGTTCCTCCACCGTGCTAGTAAGAGGGGAGCTTCCCAGATTGGTTCCAGACCATGGGTAGATGCCCACCAATTGATTGCATCTTGCCCATAGCTGCCCCCATGGTGCTGAGCTCCATTTGCTCTGCCCAGGGCAGCCTGTGCTACATTCCTGTGTGCACCCACCCCTGGTCCCAGCCAGCATGCTTAGCTTCCTGGTGGGGTTGATCTCAGTGAGGCTACAGCTACCTGGACAGCAGGCAGCATGAGGAAGGGCAGCAGCTGTAGGGATGTATGCAGGGTACCTGGGTACCATATGCCTAGCCAGGTTGGTAGGGAAGCTGCAGCTGGGCAGCTCCTGCCCCAGCATGCAGCAGTCCAACTCCAGCTCCCAACCACCTTCCACCCTCTCCACCACCCATGGGTGGCTGCTCATTGCACCGGGTGCGTGGAGTGGGTGGAAAGCAGCTAGGAGCTAGAGTTGGAGTTCCGTGTGCTAGGGCAGGAGCTGTCCAGCTGCGACTTCCCCACTGTCAGTCCAGAGCAGTGCAGCAGGGACAGGAGGAGGAGGAGCCACTAAAGGCAGGGGGAGCCAAGCAGTACTCAAGTGACTGGGTCAGCAGCCCTGCCAGAAAGCTGTGCACACTGGCTGAGGCCAGGGCAGTGCTGTCTGGTGGGTGTGGTGCAGGTGTGAGTGGAAGTGTGTCCTCCTTTCTTTGCTCTCCCCACATCCCACCAGCTCCTGGTACCTAGCATGTGGGCAGTCCCCTCAACATGTGCACATCTACCCTCCCCACAACCTCCCCACACACCCCTCACCTCTCACATGTCCCACATACCCCCCTTCCACATAACCGCCTACCCTCTCTACCTCCTACCTCCCCACACACAGTATACAAAACTAAGACTTTATTTTGAGTTATTATGCAATCCCCTCTATATATATTACTCCATGCTTCATGGAGGAACTCACCATTACCTTTAGCTAGGGACTCAGAAAACATAAATCAGGACAAATATTTTTTCAAATAAAATGACATGTTATAGTAGATGTTTGATTTTTAGTATATGATTTGCTGTTTATCTATAATTTATTAAAGTGTTACTTTCTAAAAGATATTGTATGTACAGCCCTCAACAACTCATCAAAACTGAAGTGGCCCTCCAGCTGAAATAATTGTCTACTTCTGCACTACAATGATAAGCATGGCAATATGGTAGTAAACTCCATAGCTTGAGTCTCTTCAGCATCAAGCTGTTCCCTTAGTCTTGTTACCTCAAATATGCTAAATGTATATTTGTTTTTTTTAAGTAGAATGAGGGTAAAAAACTTAAGGCTTAACTATAGAGCAAATAATTCATGTAAAGTTAGTATTTTTTAAGCAAGTTGATGCACCCACACATTTTCCTTTATGTATAAAGATCATAGTAGCACTGCATTAATTACTGGAAGCAGTACAAAAAACCAGCCAGTCATTCTCATTCGTGAATGAGACACCCAATTTTTCAAACCCTGGGTCAGGATTCTGAGTAAAGCTTGAAAAATCCTGCTATAACTAATTTTATGATGTCAGAGAACCTGATTTTTTTTCTTTTATTAGCTGAGTTCGACTTTACTTTTACTTTTCTTTTAAAAATAAAGTTGAACAGCACTCTACAAGTTTCATTAAATTAATGTAGCAACTTATCTGAATATTTTTTCAGATGTGCCTAACACAGAACAGGTGTATTGATTTGTGCAATATCATTGAATTCAATAGTACTAATCTCATGAGTAATGCTGCAATAACAGGTTTTTTTGTATTGGAGGAAGGGTAAAAACAAACTATTCATTTTCTTTCCTACTTCTTTTCTCCCTCTCTTGCCTTTGGCATGTTAAGACTGGAAATTTAAAGAAGCTTGCACCTTGATTGATGACTTAATACTCCAGTTTGCACATTTGGATAGCATATATTTAAATTATTTAACTAAATGCTTCATGGAGGAGCTCACCATTACCTTTAGCTAGGGACTGAAATTGCACAAAAACTGGTATAAGGGATCAGAAACTCGATCAAATCTGTAACACAACAGAAGTTTAGTGCACATAAACCACTTTCAAAATAGCCAAAACCAGTTTAAGATAAACCTAGTTGGATGTAGTATTAGACTTAACTGATTTAGGTTAAATTAGTTTATTTAACTTCTGTCCTAGATCTCCTCCAGATTCAAGTTAACTCACAGTCCCATGGCATCCCAGAATGCTTTGCACCTCCCCAGCAAACGCCCCTTCACAGCATGAGCAGACTAGCCTTGGCCTAAGTTGTATGCTGCAACTGAGCAGGGAAGTGTGCTCTAGCACCCTCTGGCTTATGGCCTGGGCCATTGCCTGCATGTGGCTGCATTGCCAGAATCCAAAGTGAATGTTCACTTGCTGATTAGTTCAATCTACACCACGTAGACTAATCTGTGAAAACTGAATCAATTCAGCTTCGCACTTTTTGACTGTCTGTACTTAGCCTGGAAATGATAGCAGTGAAAAGAACCCAGACTTCTTGTGAGCTGCAAAGTCGGCATTCATGCTAAGAAGCTCACACCTTAGAACACTTCATTTGCTCACTTACTTCCTCAGGACTTTCACCTGCAGGGACCATCTGGGCATATCTCAGCTAAGTATTTCTCAGTTGCTGGGACTGTAGAAAAGGGGAGCTACTCAGTTTCTCCTGTTCTGTCTGTGCCATGCAGGAGTTGAGTCTCCTGATAACTGAAATGCTTCAGTTTACCTAGTCATTGAGCTGATTATGAAAGACATGAGGAAAACTTTCAAATTTGTAAGCGTGATTTTAACAGGACCATTACATATTTAGTCAGGATGCATCAATATAGTTAGGATGTATACATCCAGCCAATGTAACTTGAATTTTGAATATCAAATATACTCAAGGAAATGACAACAGAGCAGGAATTATTTGTCCATATTCTTCAGCACAAATTTTGAATAAATTAAAGAAACTAGGAATCTGACTGTGCAATCTGTAAACAGATGAAACGGCTTAATCAGTATAAATAATCTTGCATTGTTAGCAGAAATGTCAGAAAAAGATTTGTTTCACTCCAAAACATGAATGCCAAGCTCTGTTAGAAATAGCCATGGGTATACACCCTTACTCCTAGCTTCACAGCTGAATGCTTCACAAGATACCTGTGACCAGATTCTGTTCTTAGAAACCATCTACCTCTTCAACTCAAGTTGGAAGTCCTAAATTTTTCTCTCAGTGGTGGGTAACTACCAGCATGAATGTACTGAGGAAAAATTAATAAAATTAATTCACTGATTTTAGTAATAATGTCAGAATTGTTGTTTTTATTATTTGTTAAAATCCACAGTGTATTTGGACAGCATCGCTGCTACAGAAATAAACTACTACTTTTTTATACAGAGAACAGAAGAAAAATGTTTCACACATCCATTATTTGTTCTTTAAGAGCTCTTTGAACAGCAGTGATTTTTGAAGAGAGATAACTGATCAAATTTAGCAGCCCAGTATTTGTGAACTGTGGGGGTGGAATATGTGTTGAGTTTTTATTTTATATCATAGCTGTGTATATATTTTTTTGCTCAAGATCCCTAAGCTATTGTCTGTAAGAACTTAAAAAAATTTACAAGTAAAAGGTTATTTGATCCAACATATTTGCTTAAAAAAAAACTTACTGTAATGATTTTTGTCAGTCTCAGTTACTATGAGGTCATTGTTCAAGCTTCAAATTGTATTCAGTTCTTAGACAAAGATAATGTGGCTTTTGATTTCAGCTCTACAACTATTACAGTGGTGCATGAGTGCTTGTCATAGGAAACAGCACTGGTGTATCTACACATGCGTTTACTCTAGATTTACTGCTCAGTAAGCTACTGCACAATAAGGGGTTTGGGGTATGTGTCTACACATGTGAGGATTATAGAGAAGATTTGCTCCAGTTCTCTGCAGCCCTACAATGTGCCCCTATGGCCACTGAGAGGAGCTCCAAGCTCCCGCTGGCAGGGAGCACTGGGCCAGGAGACAGTTGTCTCTTGACCACTGAGCTACCTGCTGCTGGTGTTGGGACAATGTCCCTCTATCCCTGCAGTAGGGAGCTCCTGAGCCTGGCTCCCTAATCAGGGGCATGGGGCTTGGAAAGAGCTGCAGGGGAGGGGCAGCTCTCAGCCCCAACCTTTTGGTGGTGCAGCTAGCAGTTAGCTTGCTACTAGCTGCTCCACCAGTGGATTGGGGCAGGGGGCTGAGACCTGGCCCTCCCCTGCAACTCTTTCTAAGCCCTATGCCTTGATTACCCAGCAGGGGCACAGGGCTGGGACCTGACCCTGACCACAACAGGTCCTGGCTGGCCCCAGGATGTACAGGGAAGTCTCCATGTGCAGCCTAGAGCTGGCTGGGGACTGCCCAAAACAGGACAGTCCGCAGCCACCTCCAGGCTGCATGTGCTTTCCTATTAAGTGACTCAGGTAGACACACGCACTGTTACTCCAACAGAATTCTAAAGGAATAGAATTGCTCTTTAATCTTAATTTTATAAGTTTTTTTTATTCCTGCTGTGCTTGATATCCTGGAATTGTGCCAAAGTTGAGCTCTGAGCTAGAAAAAAACTGTGATGTCAGATTACATCAAACTAAAGTCTGCCTTTGCCTTCCCCCACAACACATACTCTCACGGTGTTGGATAAAAATCTATGACATCTTAATTCAGTTCCAGTTTTCCCAAACAGAAGGGATCAGAGCTCCGATAAGCACATGCCACTTAGTGGGGAATAACTATGCCTCACCTAGAACTTAATAGCTGGTTCAATCCATCCTCCCAGAAGGGTAAGTGCTAGTTCTGTGGGTGAAATCTGATCTAAAGCAATTACTATAGGAGTATGGTCCAAAAGAGTTTCCACATACTGTTCCTCTAAATAATGTGGATATTGTAAAAAATTAGAATGTACAAAGCTCTTCCTGCAGAATGCTGTGGGAATAGGTAAGGCTGTGTATGTACCAGGGTCTGGGCTTTTTAGCAGGGTTTAAAGATATCATCTGTACTGTGGATGTGACTGTGCTGGAAAGACTGAGCATAAACACTCTCCAGAGTGAAAGAAGCCATACCAGTGCAGGTTTGCTGATGTAACTAAATATATGCTGAGAGTATTTTGCCAGCATAAGCATCATGGTCAGAGATTGTCCTTTAGATCCCTGACCCACATAGCAGAAGGCTATAATGTAGACCTGGCCTAGGTGTAAAGACCATGGATAGATTTTTTTGGGGGGGGATGGTATCACCTCCAGCTCCAGTCAGAAAGCTGGAGGGGAAGTAGTCCCGTCCCATACAGAAAGGGAGTGTTTTGTTCTATATGAGCTACAATTTGTCAGCATTCCTAAGCAAATTTTTCAGGGCTATTCCACATCTTTTGACTTCCTACTGGAGCTACAGGAAGGATAGTGATCCTAGTAAGAATGAAAAGGCACTTTCTGGATCGCTCATTCTGTTTCCTCAAGATATCCACTTTGAGATGGGATTTTTCTCATGGAGGGCTTCACCACATATGCCCCACTGCCAGTCTATTTACAGATGAGGTATTCTAGTTTGTTTGCTTGGGATGTGTTGACTGTGACTTTAGAAAAAGCAGTACAACTTAGCAGTACCAAAAAAACATATACACCAAGACAAGAAAGGAGGGTAATGATGGGCAGTATTTGTAATGGGTCAATCATGAATGGATCTGCCCAGCTTTTATCCAGTCTTTACCTAGGATCTGTACGAGTGTGATCACTCACCACTGCCCCTGGAAAACAGCCCATTCCCCAGTGCAATGCATTCTGGCTCTGAATAAATCCAAGGAAGCTAAAAGGCATTTATGTCCCTCTTGCCTGTAGGTGCTGAGCATTTGGGAAGCAAATGCGGTTAGTATCGCTCAGAAGTGGGCCCAAGATTTATTTTTTTAATCAATTAAAAAGCAAAGAGGCAGCCTCATCAGACAGCAGAAGACCACTGAGGTATAGGAGATCCAAGACAGAAAGCAGTCAATTGGCACACACAGCTCTGGGAGCTCACCCCCCTTCACCAAGAGCAGCAGTTCAGTTGGCTTCCTGTGAATAAATGGTGTGCCTGTCTCTATTCCCCCTGGGTGGCAGCTTCTGCCTCCCTTTTCATTAATACAGCTGGCTAGGCATGATGCAGCAAGACACTGGGATCTTGCCTGAGGAGACAGCCAAGCTCCCAGCTCCACCCTCACTAGAAGGGAACCTTTCCCAGCAGGAGCCATAGCAGGTGCTGTCAGTGCAGGAGCCAGTGGTTAGACTGGGAGGAAGGGACCAGCCCTGCCTGTCCTCCTCCCTCCCTTCCGTGCTTGCTATGCAGTTGCTATAGCAGCATCCGCAGCAGCATCCTCAGAGTCAACTTTCACCCATCATTTAAGAGCAAATTAAGGTGTTTTTTTTCCAAGTGTGTGAGTGTGGGGAGGGAGGTAGTTTCATTTAATGCTGCAAGAGAAGCATTTACTCTGCCAAAGTGAATTTCCAGAAGCTAGAGCTGCAATTATATCCCCGTCTCTTCATTTCCTCTTTCCAAGCGTGAGTGTGAAGCAGCAGCAGCAGCAGCTCCTCTCTGTCTTGGAGCAGTGGGGCTGTGTGCTGGTCCCTGAGAAAATCACACTGAAGACCCAGGAAGAGAGAAGGCGGTAAACTCCAGAGACTACTGCATCCTCCTAAGTCTTCTGTGTGTGTGTGTGTGTCTGTCTCTCTCTGACACATACCTTTCGCTTGCTTGTTTCAGCTTCTTTCAGGCACTCATACATTTTCTCCGTCTCAGTCTTCAGAAGCAGAAGTCAAACATGCCAATTGCCCACTTACTGGAGCTATGGAAAAGGATAGAGGTGGAACCCATGGAAACAGAGGTAAGCATCAAAGCAGTTATAATATAATTTTCACAGAAAGCCCACATCTAGTGTGTATGTACCAGTTAACTGATACTATGTAACATGCCAACTTATTTTGTGATGTAGGTACTTTGGGGAGTTTCTCTTTTCATGGAATCCCATGCTCTGGCTAGCTAAACTTTAGGAGTTATTCTTTTTTTTCCTTTTCAGTGACTTATTTTGTGCTGTAATGCATGACACTTGTTGATGGTGTTGGAAAATCTATTTTTGCGGGGTTGTGAAGGGAAAAGCATTATTCACTTTAACATTGCATTAATTATTGGTGAAACTGGACAATAAGTTTAATGTCATTAGTCCTTCACTGAAAATAAGAAGTAAAAAAATGAAGGAATAACTAGGAAACTTGTTATGCCTGAGCTCCATGGTTGCTAATTTTTGAAGAGATAGGAAACTTAGTCATTGCACACTGAGAATGTTATAGATTAGCTAATAGACAGTGAAATTTACTGTGAGCAAACTCTCAAGGGATTGCTAACAGTTGTTTTACAGAGTTAATCTAATAAAGGCGGATCAGAATTGTGCTCCAGAGACTTGGGGCAATTCTGGGGCAGTCTTCAGACAGGCAGATTAGATTTTTGAAAATAAAAGCTGATGAAATGAATCTAAAATGTTTGATCTAATCGAAGGCCAGGAAAATTGTGTAGCTAATTACATGTGAGAAACACTGATTCATTTTTTGTACTCCTGTCTCCTTGCTAAACCATTAATCCTTTTCTTAAAACAAATGCTGGCTTGTTAAACAAACTTGTCTTCCTTGTAGTCTGATATTACTCCTTTTCTCCCAATGTGAACAAGTCAATATTTAAAGCACAGGCACTGATACTGATTTTTGGATTCTACTCTCCTCAACCTCATGTTGAACTCCTTAATATTTGTTTTTATGTTAATACAAAAATAGAAAATGTCCAGGCTCTTTATTCACTTCTAGACATGACTTGTTGAAACCCAGAACAATACAGTGCCACAGATGTATTTGGTAACCAATACATATTATAAAACTACAGTAACAAAAGACTTTCACTAGAACATCCTCATTGCATCAGTCTCTTGTAGCATCTGCAATATCTGTAATTTTAAATCTTGTCCTAAATTGGAAACTCTTCAAGGTGGAGATGTATCTTTTTGTTCTTATTTGTGCAGTATATGACATATAGTGTTTTTAGGCACTACCAAAAAGCAGAATTTTTAAAAACAATAGGGTTTTTTTTAATGTAGAGATAACCATATAGCTTAGATGTATATTTAAAATAATGAGTTTTCTTTTTCTGATTGTAGCATAGTTAGGTATCATTTGTAGAGTGGAACTTAATTGGGTTGCAGGAAACCCGAAGTCCTGGGTCAGAAATCAAGATGTTGAATGCTTAAGGTTTCCAGAAGTGACCTTAAACTAAATACATGGAAAAATAAGGCAAACAAATTAAAAATAGTCTTAGCTTAATATGAGACCATAGATCAGGAACATATTTATCAGGGTTGGAAAGAATGGTCATACATAGAGCTTCTGGTATTGTTCACCTAATTTCTTGTGGTAGGTTCTCAGATATTATCCATTTTACCTGAGTAGCTGGCCAGCTGTCACGGGCTTGCTGAGTTGTTTCCTTCAGAAGGACAAACTGATCATAAAAGTCAGCTATTTCTTTAGTGGGATGCTGCCTATTTAAAAAGAATAAATAATGTCTTGAATACAGAGAAAACAAATAGCCATCGTTATACTCAGAAATCTGCCTTTCCAGTAAGTATTGTGCCCAAATGAAGCTCAGTTTCTCAACTCTTTCCCATAGCTACACTCACAAGTTCTTCTCTTGGTTTCTTCTAGTTTTCCATACTAGAAAGACCCAATGCAGCCAACCCACCTACAAGCTCCTCTGTAGTTGTTCCCTGAGAACCATTCCCTGCCCTCAGCTCATATAGCTAAGTTATATTTAGCCTTGCTATAAAGCTCAATGCTTTTGACAATAGCTTCCTAACATTTTAGTTATCAGTGTGCAAATCCTTTACATACAAATCCATTACATATGTGCACTGATATTTTGCCAGACCTTCTAATTGGGACTGTGTTAATGATGGGACTATATGATTTTGAGCCTATGATGAAGCAAAGGAAAACATAATACGCACATGCCAAGAGCAGCGGGGCTGGACCTGATGATCTGTAAGGTCCCTTCCAGCCCCTAACAACTACGAAACTATGCTTTTTCTTATTTTTGTTAGGACCATAGACCTGTATTTTTGTGTAATTTCCTGTTTTAAAAGGTACAGGAATTTGGTCATGGCCTACAGAACTGTTTGGATCACTCCTTATACCTGCATTAAATTATTATTTGTTTAAAAAATATTTGATAAGTTGTTATAGAATACAAAATGTGAATATATTGCTTATAATAATAGTTTATAACCAGCTGTAACATTTTTATAACATGCATATAAGTTAGTCACCCCATTATAACCAATTAGAGATTAAACTTTCACAAAAAGTGTAACTTGTTTGACTGTAGCCCAGATTAATGGACTTTGGCACCATTTCATATCTTTTCATTTGGGCATTTTGAAGCGAGTTAGTTCTCTCACTTTTTCTTCAGTAGGTAGTGTTCCTATCACCAAAGCCATCAAATTGTTCTGATTGTAAAGAACATTCCTCCTTTAAAAGTAATAATTTAATTCAGTTTTTATGTGTGTTAAATTTTAAGGTGTGCACTGATCAGGCTGTTACTAAGCCACTGTAATGGTATATGGGAGAAAATGTTTTTGGGCTAGTCTGCAATTTTATTATTTTTTACATCTAGTCTGCTGGGGAGACAAACAAGTTATTTTTTCTTTTATATACACAAAGCGCCCCCTCTTCATGCCAAAAAATCTTTCTAAAATAGATGCATTTATCAGTAGCTGTGCATGACTCAGTTGTAAATATTAAGTACAGCACTTACAATAAAATCAATTGCTGTATCAGTAGGAGTTCAGTAAGGGCATGTATTGCATTGAGTAAACAAACTAGGATTAAGGGCCAAATCTTATTTGCTTTACCTATTGAGTTTCAAGGGAACTACTTGTGTACATAAAGCAAATAAAATTACTTCCTAACCCATTAAAATAAAGAAGTGAGGACATCTGTTTGATCTTGAGCCTGATCTTGCAGGCTGCTAAAGCAGAGCTCCCATTAATTTAAATTATTGTAGGAAAAAATGAAAGAATGACTTGTCAATATTTTTCTGAATAAGGACTTCAGGATCAAGCCCTAAGTAACTTCTTTTGCTTTAAATGTGTTTTTTTTCCAGTGGGAAAGCCATCAGGAGTTCCCATTTAGATAGCAGAATGGAGGCTGACCTATTCTGAAAACCTGGCTCTATGTGTTCATGTATTTTCTTCTCTCCAGAATGTGAAAAGTATTAGAGACCTTTCCAGGTCTCTAGTATGCAGGCTACTAATGAATAATCTCATTTCATTTCTCATTCAGTCTTGTCATGTAAATTGAAGGAGCCTGTTTTTGATTATTCACCTATAATTTTATGTAATAGAGACCTTGTACTCTTAAGCCTTCCTATTATAGTGTCCCTCTTCATATTGCCCTATTTTTCCTCTTATCAGACATGATCTATATTTAGGTTTTAGTTACTTAAATAACATCTTGGTAAGAAGCTTTTGTTAGTGTCAATACTTGCTGGTACCCGTTTCTGTATATTTTACTTATAGCTTTACTTTATCTATCATCTTTACTTGATTCCAAGATGAGTTTTCTACCTGCTTTTCATATGGGGGGAGGTGCAACCCCTCATCTTGGAACTGAGCATAAGGCAGTTGAGGGGTAGGCAGTGGCTCTGGCCCCAACCCCAACATGCACATTCTGCATGTCCCCCAATACCTCCTGTCTCTTCCCCCACCTCCATCCACTATTCCCCCCTATCTTCTCCACTCCACAACCTGTGCCCACCTCACCTACACCTTCCCCACCACTTCCCCTTGTTGCAACACTGAGATGGGGGAAAGGCAGGTTGGGGGCTCAAGACTGTGAGGAGCAGAGCCAGTAAGTGGTGAGGCAGCAGAGGGGGCAAACTGTGAGGAGGAGAGGCTGCAGGGGGTAAGCTGCTTAACCCCCCTCATCTACTCCTCCCACTGCATACCCCCTCATCTGCCCCTGCAGGCTCTTCCCACCACCTGCCCCCCCCACCTGTCCTGCTGCTTCTGCTTTCCCCGATGCTGTGGTAGGGAGAATGAATTTAAGATGATCCTCCAATAATCAGATTCTAGACATAGAAAATTATGACAGATTTATAAATTTTCCATGTCTAGAATCTAATTATTGTGGGGGGAATCTAAAATTCAGAGTCATCTTAGATTCAGGTAATGTGGTATTAAAAGAAAGTAAATAGATTACTGGATTCAAAATTTAAGGCATTATTTTCACTCTGTCCTAATTATTTAAGATGGACATGTCCTGTGACACTGCTGCAAATCTGGAGTATTTGAATAGAACAGTTTCATTTACACAAGAAGGTGGGGCAGAATTGTAACTAGCTTTTTCAGAATCTGTATTCACAAAACAACTTTTTCCTTTCATTCCCAGCCTGCAGTGGAGGAAGCCAACCTGGATGAAGAACCAATCGATGAGGTAATCCTGTGCATATGACAATCATTTGCTGAATATTTTCATGAGATTGCTTTTCCATTTTTTACCTTAATGGAAAAAAATATTCTTCAGTATATACTTCTTCTTCCTGCCCCAGAGCTCAAGGGGAGTGTCTATAAGTGCAGTAATATATATAATGTGCATCCAATGAAAGGTACTAAATAAATGCACATTCAGCTTCCCTAATGTGCAATACCAAAAGTGCATGTTTTCAATGTGATGCTTAATGCACAGTGACCTATTTTATTGTGCATTAGCAAAATTGCACTTTTTTATGTGACATTTTAATGCACAGTAAAATAGACTAGTGCACATCAAAATGCATATGTATATACGCCCAAGAAAAATAGATTTTCATTCAAGTGTAGAATTGAAACTTGGGAATATAGAATATTCTGGCTTGAAACTGGGGATCTTTCTGGGAGTGTGGCTGCTTGTTTGTGAAGTAGCTTCCCAAGAACAATTGTGAGAACAGCATTGGTTCAGTCATTAAAAGCTAGGCAGGACAAAGAAATTGAGAGTGTAGAATAAAGAACTATATTCTGTTATGTAGAGAGGATAGGAAAATTCCCCTAACAGTATTCTATCTCCGATTCCTTATACATCAAGAAATGTTGTCCATGCCAGTAGACGCTGTATCCTAAACATGTTTATGTGATTCTAAGCATGAGTGAGAGAGACAACCTTGCAGATTAAAATGAAGGAAAAAAGGAAGAAGAAATATTTGAAGTAACTGAAAGAAAGAATAGGGGCGAAGCCTCAAAAAAGAAAAGGAAGAGGTGAGAATTGGATTATAAGTGCTCTGGAGACTTTTTAATGGATCAGGACCCCTTTGTCCTAGGCACTGTACAAAAAAGAACAAAAAGCTCCTGCCACAAACACCTTACAAAATAGTTATAAGACAAAACCACAGGGAACTTTCTAACTCTTGTTTGTTGCAGGCTGTGGAACCTGCCATAGTCTTTAGGTTAAAATGGTTGGAGGTTATTAGAAGTTTCATAGTGTATTAGATGTCTTCTTAAAGATTAGGTGGATTTAGTAAGCATTACGGCTATGTGAAGTTTCAGTAGCAGATTTGATTTGGAGGAGATTCAGCCCAATTCAGCGGCCAAATCTCCAAATCTGAATCTAATTGGGGGGCCCATTAAAAGGTCTGAATCAATTCAGAAGCCTCCAAATTGATTTGGGGAGATTTGGTGCTGATTCGGCCATAGATTAAACAGGCAGCAATCCTGGATCCTGGATCACGCTGGATACAGCTGCCTCCAGCTGGTAAGTTTGTGGTGGGTGAAGTTGGGAGGGAAGAGGTGTGTGGGGGGGAAGATCAGCACCCCAACAGGGAGGGAGGGATTGTGGCTGAGGCTGGGACAAGCTGCTGAGCCAGGGCAGGAGGGCACGGGACTTAGGGAGGGGGGCTCCCACTACTGCTCACCACGGGTCTGGGAGCTGATCTTCCAGTGGCTCCTTCAGCAGCTCTTGCCACCAGTTCAGAAGGGTATGGAAGTAGGCATGTGCCCTCAGATTTGTGCAGGGTGAGCTGGGCCAGCTGCCGTCTGGGAGACTAGCCCCAGCCGCCCACTGCTGGACTCCGCTCCGTGGGGTGGGTGCAGCCAGGGCTGCATTCCGGGCAGCTAGCCCCAGCCGCAGCCCAGAGCAGAGCCTTGGCTCTGCCCGCCCTGCAGAGCACAGTGGAGCAGTGGTAATGGAGGGTAGCAGCCACCCTTAAATTCCCCATAGGCCCTGCTGCCAGCCTGCCCTGGTCCAGGTGCATGTGCCTGTCCCCATGCCCCGCCGCTGCTCGCCCAGCCGGGACAAAGCTGCAGCTTGTCCAGGAGGCACAGGGAGGCTGCAGCAGCTTCCGCCACTGCACACCGCTTCTCTAAGGCAGCACAGTGGCACCATCCCGTGTCTCCCTGCCCCAGCTGGGTGAGTGGTGGGAGGGCATAGCCCCTGCTCCCAGTGCCTTCCACCACTCATTTGGAGTGCAGCCCAGCCCGTCCTACTCTGCACAGATCCTGGGGCACAAGCTCACTCCCATGCCGCCCCAGACTGGCGGTGACAGCCACCAGAGGAGCCACCAGAAGAGCAGCTCCCAGATCAGCAGTGCACAGTGGCACACAGTGATGGCAGCCCCCCTCCCCGAGTCCTGTGTCCTCCTGCCCCAGCTGGGCAGCTTGCCCCGGCCCCAGCCCCAATCTCTCTCTCACTGTGGGATATTGATCTGCATCCCTCACGCCCCTTCCTCTCCCCTCCACCCACTGCAACAGACAAGCTGGAGGCAGCTGTGTCCAGTGTGGGTGAGGACTGCTGCCTATTTAGTCTGTGGCCAAATCTCTGAAATAGTGCCGAATCTTTGGATCCAAATTGGCCAAATCAAACTGGAATGGTGATTCAAATCACCAAATTGAATCACTGTCACTCTGAATCGGCCAAATCTGAAGCTGAAACAAATACCTGCTGATTTGCACAGGTCTAGTAAACATCTAAGGCAGGGAGGGCCAACCTTTTTAGCCCATGTGCTCTAAAATAAGGATCACCCTCTGATCCTCTTCCTCATCTGTTCCTCTGCTCTCTTTTCTGCCCAACCCATTGCTCAGCTCCCTTCCCTGCCTTATCTATACTATCCTCTCTGCTCTCCATCAGATATGCGACATGCAAAACAAAGCAACTGTATGTGATACTTGTGGCATGTGCACTGCAGGTTGGTTACTGCATAAGGGATAAGGCAGGAAGGGATGCTTCTGGCCACATGGCTGATGAGCCTCCCAAGAGCCTGCAAAAGCTTATGTAGTTGGTCGTTGGCTATGACTCTTAAAGGGCCTACTAGCTGTATAAATTCCCATGGGGGAGGTTTGGGGGAGGGGGAAGCAAGGCTGCTAAGCCTTGTCACTATGGCACTGATCATTTTGTTTTAAATGGCTGTTGTTGAACACAAAAAGTGCAGTCTTTCTCTGCTTTTTTTTTTTTTTTTGGTAACATGTTAGCAGAATTGGTATTTTGACTTTTGGCCATCCATGCATGATCATTTTCAATAATAATCTTTGTTTAAAAGGAAATCACTTGAACAATGAAAAATGGTCTCAAGGGAGTTTGGCTATCCTCCTGAATTCTGGAAGAAGATAATGAGGATCTGTCTTCCAAAATGTGTCAGGAGATAAATCTACATGTGTACTTAACTGCAGAGCTGACTAATTAGCTCCACAGTAAAGTATCACTGCCTATACATGTGTCTGTATTAGAGCACAGCAAATTAATTAACTCTGCTGTATGATAATACTGTTCAGGGCAAGTATTATCTTATAGCAGAGTAGTTATGTGTGCCAAAAAGCATGTGTAGACAGTGAGTGAGGTTGGCTGGGGCATGAGGGTGCTACAGTGTGCGGGCTGCCTGCTGTCTAGCCCTGCAGTATAGCACCCTCATGCCCCAGCCAGCCCCTCCACAGCATGTCAATTAAAATAAAAATAAGATTAATTCCCTTTAAAAAGTTTTTGTTAGTACAGTGGATTTCAGGTACAAACCAGTGTTTTCATCAGATATTATTTGTCAAGATTGTTAATAAAATAAACAATGTAGGAAAGTTAGAATGAATATTAAATTTGGAAGGTAGATACTTATTTTTCAGCTTAGTCACAGGGGACCTTCCTGTAAAATGTTCTGAGATGCACCTCGGAAAACTATATTGCAGCTTCTGGGATTCTCACTTATTTCTTTTGGCACCTCAGTTCTGGGTTTCCTCACCTTCCAATGTGCTTTAGCTTTCCACCTGTAAGTGTGCACCAAGTGTTATCTAGTATTTCAACTCTCTTTGAACTCAACTCTCTTGGTATTCAATTTTCTCTACTTCCTACCATGCCACCTCCCCTCACCTTCATAATTCACTATAGACTTAGTGGCCCGGAATAGATGGGTACAGCTATGTCCACCTCAACAGCCTGTACGGATGGTGCATGTTTTTGTAAACGCACACAGAGAAGTAGGTTATGGAATCAGAATAAGGGTTGAAACATCCCTTAGTCACTGTAGGGATGTTTCGACTCCACTGTAGGGTTGAAAAAAATGTCCTTTTTCCTGTGGTTCCCAAACACCCATTTATTTTACCAGACCTAGAAATAAAGCTAATAAACAAATGATAGTCACCTCTGCCTCTTTATAGGCTGCCCATCACCAGGCTGTTTGAACTCTCAAATTGTAAAATCTACAAGCCAGTGATCACCTTGTTATTTTGTGTTTCCTATGGCAAGACTGTTTTGAGGGCATAACCCATACTGGTATGTAGTAGCATAGAAGGCCCATTTCTTGGGAGTTACACTCTCAGCTTCATGGATATGTAGACTACCCATGCATGATTAATATGTCTGCCACAGAATATTAAGTCGTTTTTATCTGACAGCTACACCATGCCCAAATTCAAAGCCAGCTTTAGCTGGGAATATTAAGCTTATGATTTAAGGGGTGAATTGAAGCCACTAACTGCAGATCTAGGTCATGTTCACTCTAGGGATATGCTCAAACAAAGTACTTGAGGTTATACTAGCATCCTTTTGTTCACCCTCCTCTATTTCTGTGCACCATCTCTGTAAGTCAAATGAAGCAGCGAAACCAACAAAATTACACTACCTATTTTCTTTCTGTTAGTGGTGGTGGATTTTGCTGTCAGTGAACAAGCAAGTTGAATGTCCCACAGGGTAAAAATGAGTAAGGTAACTGTAGAACTGCAGTAGTAAAAAAAGTTGCCCACTATCAGCCAGGGGCAGGAAGCTGCGTGACTCATTTCTTAGAATAACTCTATACATGGCTTAGTTAGTTTAGGCACTTTGACAGTCAGCCTGTGACAGTGCTATCCACACAAGGTTATTCTTATATAAAAGAGCATTTTGACACTTCCAAAAGAGTTGTCATTAGTATCTTTAACATTTTAATAAATCTGAAACTTAACTATGTCATTTCCAGATTATACAAGACTGAAGACATGGTTAGAATCAGGCAAAACTTAGAATTTCAATTTTGTTGGAAATGTTGCTGTTTGAAAGTTAGTTTTGTTATACTTTGGAACTAAATCACTTCTTTTGATCTTTTTCACAAAATGGAAAGTCCATCATATTTCAATTTGGAAACATTGACATATGCTGCTTCTAAATGACATGTTTTTAGGGGCCCAGCAGTTGAAACTGATGTGATTCCTATCCATTTTATTGATGCTCACCACTGAATACCAGCAATTAAACTTATGAACCTGAGAGTTGAATAGCCAAAGGCCAGAAGTCTGGAACCCCGGGGTCCCCATTCTAGGAGCAGTCTGCTGGAAATGTGTTTAGCAGGCACCTGTCAAAGCCTGCCTATATTGCACTGAAAGGTTTATCAAAAGCAGTCTATTTCTGCAAGTTGTTTTACTTTTGACAAATCACATTTTTCAACAGAAAACTGTTCTGCTAAAAAACTAACAAAGCCTTGACCATTCATTGCTCTAAAAGATCCTACAGTATTTTTTAGAGAGAGTATTAATGCCACAATTCTAATTTGAGGCCTTACATTCTCAGTTTTTCCTGTAGTTACAATTGGAATCAACGTTCTTACCTTGTTTCCTAAAAGTTGAACAAATATGCCTTGCAATGTAAAACAGTTGACTTGTTCCTACTCAGAAATAGCTGCTTTAGTGGTACTTTGAACAGTTACCTTCCTATACCTCTTACACACTCAAACAACCATAAAACACACCACTGTCCAAGGATCAATAACACTATGCCTGCTTGTATCAATAACACGTTAAACTTAATGTACTCCCTCCAAGTGGTATTTTCAAGTACTCTGGGCAATGTATTCTGGGCAATGACAGTGTAGCCACACCTGCATGGTATCAAGACTAGGATTAGTATCAAGGAATCAAGTTAACTTGCAGTATCATTTAGAAGACCTGTTTAGCTAACCTGAAGTGCCACATGAACACGGCTACATAGGTTCCAATTTAGGAAGCAACCTGTTCAGAACAACATGGTGTGAGTAAGAACTCTTCCTTGGACCATGGTAAGATTCTAGTGTTGGCATGGCCCAAGAAAACAAGGGCAATCAAGACAGGTACCCTGTATTTGTAACCTACTGGTCAGTGGGAATGTCTTCACATGCAATTAATGTGACTGAATAAACTCTGGTGCAAACTGAGCCAGAGTAAACTAATCCCAATATCACTGTCTACATGTGCATTTAAGCGCAGTAATTTACTCTGCCATAGGATAGTGCCTGTGTCTGATGGGACTATCCTACACTGGAATAAATTAATCTACTGCACCCTAATTTCATCACATGTGGTAATGATGCTTTACTGCAGAGTAAATTAGTCTACTGCACAGTAGAGTGCATGTGTAGACATGCCCAGTGTGTGTTACAAGTTCTACTCGGTGTCAATCTGCAAAATTCTATCTAATATAATAAAATCTTAATCTGTCTGTCCGTAATGCTTTATTCACATTCTGATTGGTTGTCTTGGCAGCCAATCACAATGCTGAATGAAACAACCAATCAGAGTGCTTCAAGACCCTTCTGGTCAGGAGGTGGTGGCAGTGGCACAGCAGGGTGCAGCCATGATGGAGGGGACAGAGCAGGGTGCTGGCTGAGGGGGATGGAGGGGATGGTGGGGAAAGCTTTCCCCCTCCCCATCCTGCTCCTGGGAAGTGGTGGTGGCCTAGAGTGGTGGGTGGTGGTGTTCCAACCCCACCCATTTCCCCCTCCTTCCCATCATTCCTGAAGGGCAATTGGCTAGTATATGAATAATGACAACCCTCACTCACAGGGCTTTGTTCATGTCATAGCAGCCTATGACTTTTAGCTGTAGGAGGCTGTCAGTTCAATCTTTATGCGCCTGCCACTTTAAGGGCAGAGGTAGGCAGCTACCAGGTGCCTGATGAGGGCAGCCATTTTTGAACACTAGGCATATAAAGGAGGCAGTTTGCTCTCGCCAGCCCAGGCAGAAACATCACCTGGCTGAGTGGCATGGAATATCTAGAGGTAAGAGCAGGGGGCTCTTGGTCCAGTGCGTGATCTACAGCTGCATCCTGCCAGGGAAGGGTGGCCTTGTGGGGCTCCTAGTGGCATGGGAGCCCCCAGAAATGCCAGGCCAGTTACCTCCCTGGTGAAAAGTGGGTAGGGGTGCCTTTACTCCAGCTCCCACCCTCCAGTGGGTAATTCTGACAGTTGGGGGAGTAGTGGGGGCCAGATATGCCCACAGGTAAGTGCCTGAGCCCAGCAGAAATGCAGGTCCTGGAGACCCTAGGCTGGGTAGTGTGTACAGCATTGGGAGGTTCCTTACAGAGTAGGGCTGAAGTGGGAGTAGGCCTGAAGGGCTGTGCATGAAGTAAGAGTAGGTCTAAAGGACAGTCCCAGGGGTGCGCTGAGTAGGGCCAAATAGGAATAAGCCTGAAGGCTAGTGTAAGTGTCAGCCCTGTGAGAAGTTGGTTGCAAGCATGAGACAGAGACTCCAGGGTGGGGTGTAGTGTGGAGTTGCCCAGTGAAGGGTTTGGGGCAGAATTAGCCCAGGGTTTGGCACAAGGCCAGACAACACAGAGTAGGGCAACTCATGGAAACTGAAGGACTGTGTGGCAAGGCCAGTATGTGAGTAGTGAAGACTGATGGCCCAAGAGGGTCAAGGAGGAGCAAGGGCAGTCGAGTGTGGCCCAGTAATGGGTGGTATGCCAGAGGCCCCAGCGAGAGCTGGGCAGAGTGGAAGATGCCTCCTGTGGGCAGGAAGGTGGTGTAAATGTGCAGCTGTGCGGAGCCCAGCTTTGGACTAGGTTTGCTCTGGTCTCAGACCGGGGAGTAATATTAATCTGGATGCCATCTGTGAGGCATGGGCTGCAGTGTAGGGGAGTTTTGGAGCTGCAGATAGTGCCCCTGGCATCGGTGCTGGGAATGGGCAGCCTCCCACATTATACCATCAATTTATGGGAATAGCAAAGTCATGGCAGGTGAGACTGGGAGGACTGCCCCACAGAGACAGGATGACAGGCCAGCATGATTCCTGGCCCCAAGGGATTCCCCCTGTCACAAGCGGTAATCACATGTTAATTTGTTCACAGTTATCAAACATCTATTTTCATACAAACAGTAACACACAGGAGTTGAAAGGAGACTAAACTGAGAACTAAGAGTAAAGGAAGAATATTGGCCTTCGACAGGAACAAAAGCTTGAGACTTGTTGATCGTGCATTTCTGTCATCATGCCAGCATTTACGTATTCAAAGCACGTCTCTTGTAGCATGACCAGCAATACATTTTTTCCTGCAGCACTGAGATTATATATTTCACTATCAGCAATGGGGGTCCTTAATAAATGGATCTGAAATGCGTTTCAATAAATTACTGAAATTACCTTAAAATTAATTTGAATAGTTTAACAACTATGCAGAATAACAAGAAATGCAAGCCTATAATCACTGGATCTGTCACTGCTTGGAGCAGACTGTTGCTATGAAATTAGAATATTACCAGTATTCCAGCTAAGAATCATTTTCATTACAATGTTAGATATGACTCCTATTATTAATATTTGCAATGATAAGTTTGTTGATGAGCTTTCCCTAGTGCCTTTGTGTTTTGCATGCATTAACTGGACAGGCTGGACTGGGCTTGGGGACCTCTGGTCAGTTAATGATCTATCATATGATCATGATTTTAATGATGACTTTTAATACTGAACATGTTAACGGCTTTACCAAGTGGATACAAATGCATTTGTCAGGATTCAGGAAGTTACCATATATGTAGGATATAAACCAAGTAATTGAGTAAACTGTCCTTGATTGATCTCTTTTAAGGCAGAAGACATTCCTCTGTCAGAGTAATTTAGAAACATGAGGTTTGATTCTTCTTGCCACAGGACCTTACATTTAAAAAAAACCCCAGAGGCTTGTTACCTTAACATACTTTCTTATTGAAGGAACAGTTTGTTCGTTTAGGAAAAAGTGAGCAGGACTCTAATCATCAGATTAACGTTATAAGATGCAATCTAGGAATAGATGTTTGTGTAACATAACACCAAAATTCTTGATTTAAAAACAAAAATGTAAGATAACTATATGGCAATAGTGGGCTTAATGAACAAATCAGATATAAAATCCAAGCCTTAGAAATGAGGGAAATAATAGGCAAAGGCAGAGAGACTCTTATTCCCAAAAAGTGGACAGACACATTCACGTTGAGTAATGTGTAATTATCTCAGTAAAATAACCTCTATTCTGTTCCTTTATTAAGCATATCAAAATAAGAAGCACAATCCCTTAGAAAAAGGATGTGTGATATATAAAAGTACATATTGACTAGACTCAGGTTCAAATTATCACATAGTTATAATTAACAGGTCATGTGATGTGGATTTTTATAAATTTACAACCTTTTTAAGAAATAGAAATGAAGTATTTTTTCAATGTGGTTTCTATTAGATGAGCATATTTTTATGAGGTGAGTAGTATAAGCTGTTATGCCCTTATCTACTGATTTCTTTGCTTTTAAGTACTTAGGTTTTTATGAAGGATTTAGTAAGGTAAAAATATTGCTGAAACTTAGCAACATTAATTGGCTTTGGAAATGGAGTTTCTTGGGAATGGGGAATATCCCTAGGGATCTTTTATCTTTAAAATATAATTTTTCTTTAGAATAAATACATTAAGAAATTGTATGTCTTTCTTTTTAGTGAGTATACTGGTCAGGGTTCCAGCACAGTAATGGTTTCTGTCTAATTCAGTGCACACCTAGGAAAAAGACAGGATGCTTCCGACATAGTTAGGGGTCAGTCCTGTGGATGACAGATGTGTGAACTCCAATTGAATGTATTGTATTGGATCCTTATGCAGATGCAGGAGTGTGTCCATGTGTACTTCCATGTGTCCATGTGTTGGCTTCCAATTTGGAGCCTACTTTAGCCATCCCAACACAGCCTGCTGTCACACTTGGTCTTGAGATGAAGTAGTACTAAAATCATAGCAAAGTAAGGAACAGAAAATGTCTAGCCATTATATGAATGAACTGGAGTGGGGCTGGCCAGACAGTACTAAGGTGTGTAAAGAGTCTCCTCTTTCTGGTGCTTTGGAGGCCCCCATCTGAGGCTCCAAAAGCAGTTGAAAAGGATAAATTGTTATTGCTGTAATCTATTTGTTGTCTTGTCTTTCCTCACTAACTGAACCAGAGTATCCAGTGCATTTCATTTTAGTAGAGTAAGAAAGACTGTTACCATCGGTTTGGATTTGGGTTTTGCATAGCACTGTATTTATTTTTCATTCACTAGGGTTTGGCAGGAGAGTAATATGGTAACAAACCCCTTTGCCAAATACTGAATCCATTTTAAAGCTGTAACATTATTGATTTGAAACTGCATAACTGATGGTGAGATGTATGTCTGGCTAGGCTCTCTTCAGTGATACATGTCTTACCCTTCGGGACAAGGCAACAGTATGAGCATGTGTTCTAGGAAAAGCAGAATAGTCTTTTATCACAAAAATGTTTTTCATACTTGCAGAAGACTTTCAGAAATATATTGAAAGTTCACATGATTCACAACCTTTATTCTTTTTTACTTGCTAAATTGATTGTTTCACTCGGATCTGACAGTAGTTTCCAGGCAAGCAAAACAAACAACCTTTAGCCAGATAAAATGCACCATATTTTTCAAAATGTCCTTTTTTAGGCAGAGAGAAGTATCCCTCAAGCACTGTTATGTAAACAGAATGAATTGCTACATTCTAAATGGATGGCCTCAAAGCCAAATAACTATGTTAAATCACTGTTGGCAAGCCCTTGATTTGAGGATGATCTCTACTATGGCTTATTGGGTCTGGAGGTGACTTAACAATCTGTGGGTCACAGATCCTGACATGAAAGTTGCAGGTCTTTCCTCAAGGGAAACTAGGGCATAGGCTGGAGTTTTTCTCTTTTTCCTTCCTCCACTCTCTTTTCTCTGGTTTGAGGACAAGATGCTTTACCTCAAAGTGAAGTGTTGCTTAGTTGAGGTTGCAATGCCTCTGGAGTTCGTTAGCAGCCAGCTCCTTCCACCTCTTGATGTCATCCATTTTGCTGAGGTATGTTTTCAGTGTATCCTTGGAATGTTTCTTCTGGCTGCTGTGAAATCTTAGAATGCAACTAAGCTGGGAATAGAGCACTTGTTTTGGAAGTTGAGAGTTGGGCATCCACACACACTGCCCAGCCCAAGATTTGTGCGGCAACCTTGTTATTTGATGTGGAAGGTATTTTGGAGGCATTATTGGTAATGCCTCCCCAGCTCTTGAGACGACAATAATAGGTCACCTATGTTTCACATTTGTAGAGAAGGGTGGGGATGATGACTGCATTGTAGACTCTGGATCTTGGTGTCTTTGTGGAGATTCCAATCAATAAAAAACACGCTAAAGCAATTCTGGAAGGAGGCACTTGAGTACCAGATCCTGTACTGGATTCAACACAGGATGCAGCTATGTTAAGATGATGCAGCTTAAACACATCCAGGAACTGGAAATGCTTTGCTCTTTTACACTGTCCACCCTGCAGAGTGAGTGCAGGGTAGGCAGTTTAAAAAAGTAAAGTAGTGCATTCACTACTGGGGTTCAAGGTGGGATATATCAGAAGACAGAAGTAATGGCATTAATTCTCATGGCAGTGCACAGAGATGTTGTCCAGTGTTCATACTTCTCAATGGCTTCATGGCTTTCCACACCGACAGTCCCACAGTAGTATTCCCTTTTGACATAATAATTTGCCTTTAGAGCCTCTGCTTTGAGAGCTTTTGCCCACAGGGCCCCATAGGAATCCATTCTGTCCCCAGTTGTCCCAAGAGCTATCTAAGACAACTTGATAAAGTAGTGAGAAACCTGCTGTGCAGAGGAGGCTGTCTACCTCCTTTCTTCAAATCCTTCAGGTGACACCCAGTCAGTGATATCTGTCACATTAAGAACCTTAACCCTCATCTTCAATGCCTTCATTGGATGAGGACCCAACTACATCAGTGACCTCATCCATGCGGGCTCTTTCATGACCTGCCAAGACAGCAGTACTATTGTGAGACAATGCAACTCACAAAACCCAGGACAACAAGTGCATGACAGACAATGAAGAACCATTTCCAATGATGGGGATTTTACTGTAGAATAAGTAGGTAGACAAACAATTCTTTGTCAAATAGACCCAATCCTAGATGGACCGTTGCAAAAGCAAGAAAATCAGTAAGGGCCAGTGGGAATTTCAATATACAGATTGTGTTCTCAGAACCTTTTAAGTAGAGGGGCACTTTCAGCTGTAGCAATAAACCACTATAATGCTGAAGTAACAAACAGTGAAATTCCTGGAAAACTTTTTAGATGATACCAACTGTTTAATGGGTTTAGGCTAGACTGTCGATTAAAATAGATATTCATTATCCATCAGCTTAAATAGTTTTCCTCCATGGGCAAATGATTCCCCCATGAAAATGAACTCCTTTTATAATAGCATTTGGAGCTCAAGATGGGTTATTTATTAATTGCATCGTCCAAGGATCTAAAGCACTTAACAACCCCTAATGGCAAGGGTAGCTGCCTTTTTGAAGACTATACTACCAAATACAGGGTTATACTTTAATTTTTGTTTGTAGGTGTCCATTTACCCAGAGATTACTAGAATCATCCACTCTGCCACCTTGTACAGCACAACCACGTGGCACAAAACTCAAACCACCAAGACCACCACTATGATCTGCCTCAGGTAAAATGAGTGAGGCAGGATTCTCCAGGCACAGGGATGTGGATTGGGTAGGTCAGTTATTCTTTCCTTGTGACTGAGGCCTGGGAAGCCAATTCTTCCTGTGCTTTTCTTTCTCTCTTCTTGTGCTCTAGTTCCCTCTCTGATACATAGAACTGTATTCACTCACACAGGGTATTGAGATTGGGTTTTTTCCCAGCCTGACATAAGAATTGTTCCCTTGGCATCTCTCTTCAAAATAGAGATTTTTGCCAAACTCTGAAAATTTTGGAGAACTCTACCCAGACAAGAGGCTGAAGGGTGGAAGAATGAATGAAGCACAGCAATCACATTCCCTGCCCACTGCCACAGATGCTATGGAGCTATAATGTTTCCTTGCTCACATTGTGAGAAGAAAATTCTAGCACTGATGCCTTAAAACACAGTTGCAAATGGACAGGATCACACATGGAATTTCTACAAACCTCTCCCACTCTTGCAAAGCTGGTGAAGGGATTTTGCCTGTCCTTTGCTACACAGGCAATGACCTGACCCTTTGCAGAACCCTTCTGAGCAGTAAGTTGCTTCTTAAACCTAGGCTTGGCTTCCGCTTGCCCTCAGAACACAACCCTGCTACAAGGAATTGCCCCATTTCCTAGGAGATCACCAGCTTCCAGGATGGCCACACAGGTAATAATCAGCTAAGAGCAGGGGCAGATTCAGATGGGGTGCAGTGGCATGGTCACATCTCCCTTTCAGACCACACCACAAAATCAGTAGCTAGGGGTCATTGGATTTCCCCCTATCACCACTCTTGGTATCCCCTCCCTTCCCTTCCATACGCTGTGGCACCTCCCCTCTCTCCTCTCATTTCCCCCTCTGCCCACTCCTGGTGCTGCCACTGCCCCCAGCTGACCCAGGAACGGGGAGTGGGGCTGTGGCGCTGCTCCTGCCCCACTCCAGCTGGGCCGTGCAGGGAGTGGCGGAAAAGTGGTTTCTCCCTCTCTGCCCATTCCTCCAGGAGTTCCTCAGCAGTTGAGGAGCAGGCACAGGGATAGGCAAACCCACCCCTGCCACCTCTGTCCCTGGCCAAGTGGGCTCCCCATGCAGCCATGCCCCACAGCCCAATCTGGAGTGGGGCAGGAGTGACTGGGACAGCAGCAGTTGGAGGGTCTCCCCTTCTGCATCCAGAGGTGTAGCTAGAAAGGGGGAGGGGGGAAATGGGAGAGGAATGGAGGTGCTGCTGAGCATGGAGGAGAAAGGAGGGGATGCTGAGAGCTGGGAGGAGAGGAGATTCTTACTTGATTCAGAGACTTAAAACAAAATCCCCACAGTGTGATCTGCCCAACCTGGTGTGGGGAGGGAGACTGGAGCAAGAGTTAAGGTTTGAGTTAGGGTCATTGCTCCTACACACCACTTTTTAAAACCCTAGATCTGCCCATCTGCTAAGAGCTAGAATTGGCTGTATTTATAAATGTTTTCTTCTTTTTTTTAATTGGTGTGTTATATGAAGTGGGTAATTAGACTAATTACTGGGTTCTTTCAGCCTTGTCTGGAAGTTCTCTTTATGTTGCAGATCCTTAGAGGAAGGCAGACCCAGTAATAATCAGTGCCCTATATAAAGCATGATGTGGCACAATGTTTGGTTCACATGTTGTTTTCAGCAGTGTTTGGGGTTATGTGTAATGCCCCAAATGATCAAATGTGGATGCTTAGACACCTAACTCCATATCAGGCACTGATCTTCTAATATATTAAGCAACAGTAATTCCCATTTGAAGTCATAGGGACCTCTCAGTCCTCAGTATCCTTCAGGATCTTCCTCACTTCTTTAAGTCCCAAGTATTTACATCCCAAGTCTGAATGTTGGCTTAGGCATTGAACCTTCTCTAATATGCTAGGCCTGTACTACCATCACATTTCAAACTGTGTGCCAAAACAGAAAGTGTGCTATAGAACAGAAGGATGAGCAATAAGTCACTGGGAAAATGATAATTTATTTTTTCTGAGTAATAAGATACTATGCCAATCACAAGTGTTTTTTAGGTTTTAGTTGCATTTCAACATGTATGGTCCTCCAAATGCATCAGGCCAAGCATTTTTATTGTCTTTTCTTTCTATAAAAAAAGGCCCATGATTACCCCAAAAATTGTAAGAGAGAGACTTTCTACAGTAGATTCATAAACCTTATGAATTATCCCTATTAAACATTATGCTAATTGAAGGAAAGACACTGGAACAGGCACTGTTAGTTATGTCAGTGAGCCTGCCAGAACTGATGGCATCTTATGAAGAAAATTACTTTTTAGTAAGTAAGGCAGTTGGCGTACTACAGATTGTAGAAGTCATTCAGTACATAGAGCTGTTTTCAGGATTACAATATTCTACCCTGAAGATGGTTGCAAATCTATAATATTAGCTATCCTGGACACTGACATGGAATGCTTCTTCTAATCACCTTTTCAGGAGCCCTAAAAATGAAGAAAAAGCAAAATATCCTGAATGCATTTGGCAATGTGTAGGGGGTGCACATGAGTGCACATGCATCCCCTGAGATTGGCGGTGCACCCCCTTGTCTGCGGGCAGTCGCAGCTCGCCACTCCTCCCTTGCCACCGCCACTGTTGCTGCTGCCTGTGGGCAGTTGCCGTGCCCTCCCAGCCTCTAGGGGCATGCACTGTTCATACCTGAATGTATCTTGAATACAAATACACACACACACATACATATGTGCACATACACATTATTGATTTTCAATGAGTGATTTTTACATTTCTTCTCTTTGTCATTGTGGTAGAGACTTAAAAGAAGCAATGCTGAGACAAGAAGCATAACTATCCTCTTCTAGACCTGATATTAAATAGATTCTGAACAGAATAAAATCAGTTCTAGTATCAACGACTTCTCCTAGTTTGACACCAGCAATGACTCTGGTGTCCCCAGTTTAATATTATCTATGTATGTCATTAACAGTTTGGTTACTGGCTCTCTTAGGTCACTGAATAAAGAATTTAATCTGAGAAGCTCTAACAGAGTTTCCTGATGAAAAAATCACTCAACTTAATACCTTGCCACTTCTCATTACCCAAAGTTTATTTAGTTAATATTTGAGTTAACTTTCTTTTCCTGGAAACATTTTTTTTCTTTAACAAAGACATCCTGCTCATTGCTCATTGTTTTCCATCATCCTTTAGAAGCCAAGTAATTGCTTTCATTATTAGCATGTGTTCCATTGTTTTACTGGGGATAGAGGTTACAGTTGAGGTCAAATTTGCCAATAGCTTAAGCAAGCACAGTTGCCTACCGGAAGTATTTAATGAAATTCATGAAGTCAACTAAAGGCTATGCATGGGATAAAATCAGAATGGCAAGAAAATAAGATAAGGAAGGGATATAATAGCCAACAAGAGAGTATTCCACAAGTACGGTTGTAGCAAAAGGCAGAGCAAGAAAAATCTTGTCATACTACTGAATAGAGGGAAAAGCTGGTTACAGGCAAGGCCAAGAAGGCCAAAAGATGTAATGCTTTGAGTCTTCACTAAATGGGTTACCTGTAGTCAGATGGCTAACACAATTAGAATCAGCAACAAAGGAGCAAGAACTCATGTTACAGTAGAAAAGACTAGGTTAAAGACTATGTAGGTAAATCAAAGATTTTTGGCTGAGCTTGATGAAATTCACTGCAGAGTACTTAGGGAACTGGCTGAAGCAATCCAAGAGCTTTTAGCAAGAAGTTTTAAGAATTTGTAAGATGTACACTCCAGAAGACAGTGAAAGGGCAAACAGTGCCTGTCTTTATAGGGTTAAAAGGAAAAAAACCAGGGAACTCTAGAACATTTAACTTAACTTCAGTTCATGAAAAGATACTGGAGCAAATAAACAATCTGTGGCCATCTCTAGACTAAAAATTTACTGTTTGGATTAGTCTTTCTTCAGTGCCTTGCAGACATGGGCATGGTGAGTGGAGCAGTGATGCATGCCTGAGGGCTAGATGTGACCTATCTGTGAGCACCTTGGAGATAAGGCGATAACTCAGAGCCAACATGGGTTTGCCAAGCTAATTCCCTTCTATGACAGGGTAACTGCCCTTGTGGCTAGGGGAGAAGGAGTTGATGTGATATCTGGATTCTTAGTAAGGCTTTTGCCACCATCTCACATGACATTCCCTTAAGGAAACTACTATTTTTTTTAATTACAAACCAGCATAACAAAACCATAAAACACAAAAGCATCATCAATCTCAACATGCATAAACACAACATAACGCCATCATTTGTTCCCTTAAGGAAACTACTCAGTAAGGAAAAAAAGCTAATAAAAATAATGCTAAGAAGGTTAAAGTGTTAAATGCTGTCATTAAATAGGTTAACTGTGATTAGATGGCTAATATAATTACCATCAGCAACAAAGGGATAAGAATTCAGGTTGGACTAAGGAAAGAGCAGGTTAGAGATTAGTTATGCAGGGAAACATAATTTAAATGAGATCTACTGGAGGAGAGGAAATTATAGAACTGGCTGGAAAAGCATACACAAAGAGCAGTGATCAGTTTTTCACAGTCAAATGCATCAATTGCCGTTCTGGAAGGGTCCATCCTGCTTCTATTACTAGTCAATATTTTCATTTAATAACTTGGATAATAAAATGGAGTATACCCTTATATTTGTGGATTACAGTATACCAAGATGGGAGGGTTTGCGAGTGTGTTAGAGGCCAGGATACAAATTCAGCATGACAAATTGAAGAAATGGTCTGCAGTAACTAGGATGTAATTCAGTAAAGGAAAAACAAAAAAATACTACACTTAAGTAGAAACAAGTCAACTGCCCAAATACAAGAGAAAGAACAAGTACAATTGTCATGCACAAAAATAGATCAAGAGATTTACAGTTAGACATTAGGAAACAAAACTTTCTTACTGTAAGGATAGTTAAGAACTGGAATGGATAGGTAGGGAGGTTGTGGAACCTCCATCACTGGGTGGTTTTGGGAACAGGTTATAAAGTCATCTGTCATGAATTTTGGAACTACAGTATATCCTGCCTTGAGGAGAAAGATGGAGTGCATCCCTTCTTGAGGTTGCTTCAGGTCCTATTTTCTGTGATCCCTCTTTTACTTTTCTGAAAGTCATGCAAAACTGCAGTCACTAGTATGATGAGTTTATTTCCAAACTCTTTTTATCCTGACTTCAGCAAAGCATTTAAGCATGGGCTTAGCTTGAAGATATAATTTGCAAATGAGGGGTAGCTACAACCTGATTCTCAGTGTAAATACTGAAGGAGATCTCCTTTCCTCCCTCCCTCTATATCTTTTATGCAAATATATCCATGACAGCATCTTCACTTTTCCAGTAATTTCTTTAGGAGCCTTCTTCTGGATACTTTATCTCAACACACTATCAGAATCTATGTTGCCACCTGGATTTTGTTATTTAAAAATGTGTCAGTCTTTACCTTGTCTCTAGTAAAAAATGTTACTCTTTTAGAAATTGTTTATCACCCCCTGCAGTTTCTTATTCATTAATATTTATTAATGAGACAGCTCCTGTGCAACAGTGTGAATCTCTGCCTATGGAAATCCAGAAATGTTGGTATAAAGAACAAATCTGACTGTGGACTATGGTATTACTTTGAGACTTCTCAGTAACACTGTCCTCAGGGAAAACAAGGCAGTATGTTGTGGCACAGTTATCTGAAGATCACATAGTGCTTGAGAAATGTAGGCAAACATTTATTTTCCTTGCTTAAAGATGGGTAAAGCTTGAGAGAAAGAGGTGAAGAACCTTGCTTAAGATCATAATGTGAGTCAGTGGCAGTATGGTAAACAGAGGCTCCTCAACCACTCTGTCTCCTATTATGTCTTCTTTGATGTAGTGTATCCCATTCATTTGATGGTGCCTAGCAGTTACTAGCAGTCTGTATAAGCCATTCTCCACCTCCGCCCCCTCCACCCCTGAGGGCCTAAGTGAGAGAGTGTGTATTTGTCTCCTACTGTATTTTGAGTCACAAGAGAGTTTGTCTATATCCCTACATATTAAAAGCACCTTATGGATGTCTGAAAAGAAACTGTCATTTCAGGTAAGGAAAATCTAATAAAAAAGAAGTTTTTGTTGGCAAATGGCAAAAATAAAAGATCAGATCACTTCAATGACAGCTTCATTTTTCTCCAAACTGTGGCTCTAGCTCTGATCTTATCTTCTGCACCTTGGGTGCCAGCTAAAGTTTGCTAAGATTTATGATAAGGGGAATCTAGTTCAGAAATGTGATGCAACCTTTTTTGTAATCTGAAATTGAATGCAAGTAGCAAATTAAAATATTTCTGGTTCACTGATATGTTTTGATGTTCAGGACTATTTATGAACCTGAGAGAAAAACCCAAGGGCCCTTTCTGAGCAGCATTTATATTGCAAATCTACATTATGATGATAATGACATAAGAAATTTGTACTATTATCACAAGCTAACATTATTTCAGAGTTGTTAATTTCCCTTGATGGTAGACCAGCTTTAGAGTGTGACAGTTGCCAGAGACTGATGTAACATGTTTGTTTAACTTAGCATTTCAATTGGTTTTATTTAAGTTGCGTTTATGTTTCTGCTAGTTAGGGCTAAATATTGCATCGCTAAATTTTGTTTCTCTGTGTTGAATACAGCTGGGTTTAGAGTACCCACTAACTGGTTCGTGGTGTCACAGGGGTCTTAATGAGATCAAGACCACAATCATGGACTTGTAATTAGTTCAGAGGACAACAATGTTATATCTGCATTTCCTGAAAGTTCAGTTTCGAGTGTACACGGGGACTTACAGAACTGTGATGGTTTTGGTGCTACCTTTTAGGAATTGCATCTATTTTTGTAGTTCAATATGTTATATCATACCCCTTGTGTCTCAAAGCAGTGTGGTAGGTGTCCCAAATGAATAATGTGGTAACTACTTGGTATTGTGAAAAACTATTAATTGCAGAACTGTGGTTGGTGACAGAGTGATTGAATCAGCCATTAGATAAAAGTGCTAAAAAGCCCTGCTGAAGCAGCCAGTCTGTACAGATGCTGGGGAGCGGAGTCAAACTAACTGTGCTTCCTCTTCTGATAAAGTGCTGGGTTGTTTTTTTTCCACATCTGTCAGTGCCCTTTCTGACTATCTTAAGATGAGGCAATTAACATGTCATCACAGCCTTATTTAAAGGACTTTGACCATGTTTATGACATTCCTTCTTCCAGAAAGCAGTACTGTGGGAAAGGGCAGTGCAGTGAAGAAAGTAATTGTGTTAGGGACATTCTCTGACTTTATCCCAACTATATAGTTGGTCCAATAAAAATATAACCCTAAGAAATCCTTGCCTCACATAATTTCTGGACCATCATGGCTGCATCACTCTTACACTACTGGGGCATTCATGCATCTGTACTTATTCATGCTTGCACAGTCCAATAGCAGGCATTTCAGTTTGGGTGTTACTTTGAATTGATTCTGTGATATAGCTTTCATGATTCATGATACTCCTTGCTAACCTGAATCACTGTGACACTTGCTTAATGGATGTAAAGCACTCTGTAATCCACTGGGCTACTTGCCTAAAATATGGTGTGTCACACTATGTGTATAGATGAGCTGAGCTGGCAGACAGACTGTTCTACTATCTAGTCACTTGAATAAATAATTTGCATTTTAAGAAAAGTCCGTATAGCATATCTCTTTCCCATAACGAGGACAGCCATTTGACTCTGAAGAATAGCTGTGTAAAAAATGAAATTGTGAAGATCTGCTCAGCCTACGAGTATAGGTGGAGGTGGAGGGAAGAGAAGAAAGATAATGTTTTCTAACCTATAAGAGGAGGTGGGCATCTCTTTCTTAATCCACTTAGTTACAGTTTAACAGTAGTTTACAGTAGTTTCCCACAACAGAGGAAACTAGTACTTTGTACAGATTCCTTCCAGTGGCACAACCATTTTACATGTTGTCCTGGCCATCTGGCCCATGCCACTGTTTCCTGCACAGCAGTACTTTGTCCTCTTCAGTGCTAGAGGACTGGCCTGCCTAAATCTGGCCCATCCCACTGAATACTTAATGCCATACTCTCTGGTCATGTCCTATCTCCTCTCCCATGCCTTGATCTCTTCTTCCATACACCTTGTCCAATGTCCATGATGGTTCACCTCCAGCCTTTATTATTTCTTCATGCCCAGGAACTTGAGAGCTGTCCAGCCACAACCCACTTGCCTTGGTGAGTTTCTGCTCCTTTGGCTTTTCAGCTTCAATTGACTCTTGTGGTCAGGCTAGCTGTCTTTATAACCACAGACGAGGCAGAACCCACATCAGTGTAAGAGCTGTTATGTGTGAATTGGGCCCTGGAAAATGAGGCCCGTTGCATTCCCTATCCATCCAGCCCCAAACATATCACAGCTTTGGTTCTTCACTAGTACCGCCTAAGGCAGAAAAAGGCCACTACCTCCTCCCTGCAGGTGTCTGGAAGAAGGGTGTAACTGCAGTAACGTCTACACAAGGCAGCTGTTGATTGCCGAGGGAAATATAAAGGTTTGTTCTCTTGCTGCAGAGGGGATCTTACTAGGACTGGCTTGTTCTCCTCTGTACCAATGAAATTATGGGAGATGGTGAGCACCTGCCATTCCCATGAGTTTTGTTGCTCAGCAGGTTCTATGAGTTGGCCCCAGACTCTCGTTGTCAGTTGACTAACATGCACAGTCCTGATCAGCATCTGTGCAGCCTGCTCTTTACTGCGTTTCAACAATGAGAGCATGAGGAGCAATAAAAAGAAACAGTATAATGCTAGTCAGCTTTCAGAAGGAAGTGGGGTCCTCTAAAGATGTGATCTTTGGACAGTCTCTCTCTCTCTCTCTCTCTCTCTCTCTCTCTCTCTCTCTCTCTCTCTCTCTCTCTGAGAGGCTGGAACTGAATGGGTGGAACTGTTGACAGGGTGCTAGGAGGTCTTTCCCTTTCGTTCTATCTCTTCACTTCTAATTCTTGCAGTGGCTCTTGGCCCTGTGCTATTTAAATTTATTTCCTATGCATTGTATATGCAATGTTGCCAGTCCCAAGGGTTGAAACATCATAAGGCAACCCTCTCTCATGTTATTAAGACATTTTGCCAATCATATCTTTGGGTTCTTTTTTTGGTTTGTTTTTTTCTTGAGTTGGTCACATTTTTCAAGCTTTCCTTCACAATGAAGTGAACTAGAGGGTGCTCTGTTTTGGGATAGTGAACTCTGGTGCTATTGCTGTAAGATCATGATACCTTTCCCAGCAGACCCAGTTCTGCATGTGACACATGTTACGTTGGCACTGAAGTCCTGAGATTTAATGGTAGCTCATGCAGATACACCCAAGTTAGCTTCATTCTAGCCAGCTCATTTACTGTTAGCAGTGAAGCCACAACCACGCAAGCTTCAGTTCTTGAGCATGTTCCCAGGGGCACTAAGTGGACTCCTTCAGCCCACACTGGAGCACGTGCCATTGTTGGTAATCAGGCTGACCCAGTTAATGCTAACTCCACATGAGCTGCAACAACCTTCCTACATTGTAGAGTAGACGAGTGCACAGTCTGACACCTGGAGTACAAAAATATGACTCCTTTTAAAAATCATGGTTTTATTCATGGATCCTTGAAATATGCTTGCACTACTACAGACACTGCAATTATGCAGCTGGGCACTCAGTCTCGTCTCTGTAGCTAAAGAGACAGCCACAGTTGATGAGTGACAGTTTTAATCTGTGATAATAACAGGGTTTGTGAGAGGGGGTTAGTTGTGTTCGTCTGAAGTTAGGCAGAAGGCAGGTAAGGGTGGCACCTGTATAGGCTATCTTGTTCAGAGAGGCATGAGTTTTATAGGCTCTTGCCTACTTCATCAGATGCTATGAATGGGCTTGAGAGCAGAGGTACTACACAGGAATTAATAAAGTCACTTAAATACAAAATATAGGGAAAGGGAGAGAAAAACAGAGGGCAGTGCCAGGGACAGATCCAGCAGGGGTGCATCATCTATTCCCTTAAGGAAACTCCTAAGTATGCCCCGCCCCCATCCACAGTGTAACTCACATGCTGGCAGCTCATTTCCCTATGGCTGAAGAAGCCTGGGTCTGAAAAGTTAATCCATTCAGGGGCATAGGGGTTATGAAAGCTAATCCAGGTAATGAGATAAGAATCCAGAGCTCTGTTTAGACCATTTTAATAGAATCCAGTCTGTGGATGATCTTCTGTTCTGCAATTTCACATTTAAGTTGCTTTTTAATTTTCTTAAGAACAGCTACTCTGAAGTCAGCAATTGAATGTCCAGAAAGGTTTAAGTGTTCTACCACAGGCCTTTGTGTCTTTCTGAAATCGATGTCAAATTGATGTCTATTCATTCTTTCATATAGGGATCTCCCCATCTGTCTAATGTAGGCAGCAGAGGGGCACTGTAAGCAGGTAATAGCATACATGACATTGGTAGAAGAACAGGTGAATTAACCCTAAATGTTTTAATCTGTGTTATTTGGTCCAGTGATAATGTTGTCTGTGTTAATGAAGGGGCACAGCTGGCACTTGGATCTGTTGCAAGGCCTTTGTTGAGACAAGGGGTTGGATAGCCTGTTGTTACAGAGATCTCAACAGAGATTGGGGGCTGCCTGTAAGCCAAGAGAGGTGCATCCCCAAAAGGAAGTACTAAAGTACAGCCGTGCATTCCAGCTTATTTAGTGGACAGGCCTACAGTATCAACCTCAGTGTTTTAACAGTTATACATGCCTGGTGTATGACCCACATTTTTACTGTACTGCCCTGTCTCATTCTTCTTTTGTAGACTAGCTCTACAAAAGCATGATCTAAGAAGTGTGCAGTTTCTTAGGACCCACCTGTGAGAGGCAAAGAGCAGGATACTCTTGCACACCTCCTTGGACAGCGCTATGCAGATCTAAACCCCTCTAAATTAAGAACTAGCAGGGCTTTGATAATACTTCTTGTGTGACACAGCTGGCTTCAGCCATAAAATACAGTGGACAACACTGACATCTAGTGGTATTTGTATAAGACTGAACATGCTGGAAAATGTCACACCAGTTCTTGAAGCTACAGTAGAGTTTGGACTGAAGAAACAGAATGAGCTCTGGGTTTCACAAAAACTCTGACGTAAGAAAAAGTTAGTAGTCAAGAAAACACCAGCAATATAACACCATGATGCCAGCTGCCTTAATCACTTACCACTGCTCTTTCTATCTGCCAACAGCGTCAAAGAATCCTTAGCACAAGACACATCATGTCAACCAGCAAAGAAGAAACCACACAGATTTCAGAGCCCTTGAGGATTTATGGAGGGGGAAAGATTGAAAAGGGTGAAAATTGAAAAAAAGATTGAAAAGGGTGGAAAATGAGAAATTGTAGATCAGAAATACAGGAAAGAAGAATGTGAGAGAAAAGAGTAGTGTAGGACATGCACACACTCACCCAGACACATGAGCACTAATAGCAGACAGAGCTATTACATTTAGAAGAAAGAGCAGCCCAGTGTTTTTTTCAGCCCTTAAAATCCCATGACAGTCTCTAGAACTGGACTCTTTCCTATGTTGTTGTTTGATACTGGTGATGATATCCTCATTGGGGAAAGGAAGCAGACAGAAACCGCAGCTGCACATGACAAGTCATCCTTGCAACACCTTCTACACACAGATAAAGGAATGATCTGTACTAGTAACTGTCCTCTTTTGTGGTGTGGGTACTAATATAATACCAATGTAACCCAGGTGTACCCAAGTAATGTGCTCCCCATTCCAGATAGAAGGGATGGGTGGCAGGCAGGAGTGCTGTGAAATGGATCTGCAATATACAGACTAGATCCCTCTACTCCCAATAGAGTCAGGCCAAGACAAGAGATACTTAACTATATACAGTATATATAAAAAAAAAATAAAGGGAATTGATATTAATAAACATATATATTACAAATATACAATTATTATACAATACTATGGTCCTACAGATAAAGGCTGAAAGTGTACACCAACATTACTGAAGCATAGAGCAGCTGCTGCTACTAGTAGTCCACCTGTATTTTGCTTTGGATTGGTGATTGGGTTTTTTTCTCCTAAGCTACAGGCAGAGAGCAGAGCAGAAGCTGGAAAAGTGTAAGCAATTCTCAAAAATATGGTGAAACCCAGCTGGAGTAACCAACTTTCTTAGTTTTAAATTGAAGCTATTGAGTGTTGTGTTGTTTTCTGCACTGCCTCGAAATTTGTGGCTTGCCCAAAAAGTTTGCAAACCTTGGCAGAATTCCTGGTTTCTAATTAGACTAGAGATGTACTCAGGTTGTAAAGTTCAATTCAATTTCCTGTCCAAATCTGAATATCTCTGATGTTTGCCTGCTTCAGATCCAAGCAAGAGAGGTAGAATCTAGCCAAAGTTTCAGCTATCAATCTAGATGTACATTTAATTGAATTCTGTGGTATGGGTTTTCATTTAGTGTTCTGGTTTCAACGCATCTTTAAATTAAATTTCAAATCAGTGGAACCTCACATAGTATTGGATTTTAAAAATGACCATTTTACATTATTTTACTATGTGATATTCAATTTGTATCACTATATGAGACTAGATTATATCACTTTAGAGACTAGATTGTGCATCTTTATAAAACAGTGGCAGATGACAGCTCTGAGATGCTACTTAGAAAATAAGAATCAATGTACTGATATACTTTTAATAAAGATTAATCACTTAGTGTTTTTTAACTGGATTTTAAGATGGGCCTCTGCCAACCATGTTTTTTAAAATTTAAAGCATAACCTCAGTAACATGGTTTTGCTGAATCTTCTTACAAATTGACATCTGCCTTTTTTTCTGTGAGAAACCTACCTGATTAGTAAGTACCACCAGCAATTTTAAAGTTAACAAGCAATGTTAAAGTTAACATTGTTCTTGAGAACTCTGAGTTTTGAGGTTTATGATGTAAATATTGCTACTTCCTCTTGTCAACTAAAAAGAAGTTGTGCAAAGCTGTATGATGTTATTTTCTGACGGTTTAACTGAAGAGTTCATGAAAAGTCAAGACTTAGGTACTCATTTAAAAACTGTAAGCATGTGGAGGCTTTTCATGTTTCATACCAAAAGAGCAAAAAAAGCGGTAAGCTTTCAGTAACAGTTTCTGTCTGTCTTCTTTAATCTCCATAGGAAATTGTGCATGCTATTATATAAACTCAAGTATTTAACTTCTATGTTTATCAGGGAAAGCAAGAATTAATTTGGCAAGTGACAGGACCACGTGAAACAGAGAAGGTAAGAGAAATCATTGGGGATACCCTGACTTCTTTGTAATGCTTATGGGTTAGTTGCTATTGAAACAAGAAAGTGGTAGGATAGCTATTTCAATCCAGTGTTCAGGGGTTAAACCATGTAATTCTTGGAAATGCTGCTAAAGGAGGAGAAGGATGGCCTGCAGTAATTCCTTTTGGGAGTAGGGAGACATGGATGCACACCTCAAATTTGCTGCAGACTGACTCTGGCAAAGTGTCTTTATGGTTGGATCTGTTTCCTTACCTCACTTGTATTGATGAGTGTATGTGGTAGGATAAATTCCATGAAGTCTGCAAAGCACAAGTGGAGAGAGATGCTCTGCCTGGGACTCAGCAGGAGTTAAGAGTTGGTCTAGCTAGAAGGCTGACAGCACCTACAACTGATGAGGGAACTGAGCCACAAAGAGGCCTACAAACTTCCAGAAGCAGAGTGGAAAAGAGAGAAGAGGCATGGGGCATGGTTGCATCTGGTCCCGGTCCTATCCCGTCACTTCCTTTCCTTAGGGAGAAGCACCAAGTCTGTGTTCTTCCTCCCAGGGCCTGGGAAAAGACCGCAGCTTTTCAGTTTTGTTTGTTCATTTATTTGCTGTTTGCACACTTATTTGTTTTGTTGGCTTTTCTTTTATTTGGGGGTGGAAATAAGTCTGCCCTGGTAAAATAAACAGACTATAAACCTGACCACAGCGGTGACTGGTCTCAGTAAGGAAGCTGGGTGAGTGACTTGCTTACAACATGGTATTAATTCTATAGAAGGTGCTATAAAAGAGTCTATTGTTTCTTAATTAATAGAGTAGCTTAAAGATGCCATATGCAGCAGACTGAGAAATAGACTGTGGATATGCCTACAGTGTAGTTTAACTGGTCTTTGATGCTTTGAGCAGGGTAGCTCAAATAACTCATGGTCTAGCTGTGGTAGAACTTAGCATGGGCTAATTTGTTTTCTTTCTTAGCACAATAAATTGCCATGTACTGAGCTTCATGTTGCTGTGGCTAAGTGACTATACTGGGTCCTGAAGTTGGCTTTCTTAACACTTGGGCATCTCTACAGTATGCTTGTGACTCCAGTGCAGACATACGTTGTTATTGGAAAGGTTAAGTGAAATATCATTCTTTCTTAATTGAAACAAAATAATTAAATGTGCAATAACTTTGTCTGACGGCAGAGGTCTGTCTTGCTTGGAGGAAAAAAAAACAAACAAGGCAGATATAACTGTATAAGAGTATGAACAAAAGCTGAGTGTTGCTTCCTTAGCTGAGGATTGCAAAGTCTTAACCCCCTGCCCCTCTGCATCCCTCCCCACAAAAACAGGGGCTAAACGTTTTGTTGTTGTTGCTGCTGCTGCTGTTTTAGGGGGTGTTTATTGTTTGTGCATAACTGATCATGTGATCATCTCAAGATCCATTTAAACCCAATGTTGGACAAACATACTGAGAAGTCAAGTTAGTTGAATACCCTGTCACAGAATAGTCATGGTGACAATATTGCATCATTTTGAACTTTTGAACTTTTATTTTTTGTTTCACTAATATTAAATTACTTCGTCCAGTTAGAGCATGAGAATGAATGTACTGTTCTCACTGTTGCACATTACATGCCACAATACCTGCACTCTGGCTAACAGTACAATATGCAAATACTCATGCACTTGCCATGTTCAAATTTTATTTTGGCTGATCCCTGACAAATATGGCTGCCTTAGTTTCCTTGTTTCCAAAAAGTGACTGCTCCCTTAGGAAAAAAAAAAGATTGTGTTCTACATAGATATTTACAAATAAGTGATTATTATCATATGCAAAAATCTACAGCGTTTAGGTGAGAACACAGACTATGGGTGCACTGTGGTTTTCTGTGTATGTGTTGCTTTTCTTTTTGTTTGTTTTTAAGGACATTTACTTCATGCAGTACTGTTCTACAGCAATAGATCCCTAAAGAGTATATATAGATTTATTCAGAGGCACGTACCTGTAATCAGAATAATTATACCTAAATGAGATGGACATCTTTCTAGCTATCTATGCTTAAGGTTGTTATTTCTGTTCCTTGTACAACAGAAACACCTCAGTAGGCAAAACCCAGAATTTCTCAAGCTAGTCCTGGAGCTATCGAATAGATGTTATGATCTATTCTTTATCTCCAGTTTCTTGTATTTTGTTTAATTATCAAAGCATCAAACTTACTTTTCCTATGAAGTAGTGTTGGCGTTGTTCCTACTGCTCTAAAACTGAATACATATCCTTTAATATTTGCATCTCCCAGAAAGGGAGAATAATTAACCTCTGAAACATAAAGGAATGGAGGAGCTTTTGCTGAAGTTCTAAGACTTTCTGTAAGATTTACTTATGGATGTGACCATGATATTTGGATCCTGTGACATTGTTAGAAAGATGCATGATTTATTTTCTTGTATACTCAGCTGTAGTTTGAAGCATTTGTGGCTTATTTCATGGTGGCTATTGTTATTTGATGATGTAGAAAAAGAATTTAATTGATTAAGAGAGGGAATTTTATACTGAATGTGGTTCATTTAAAAAAAAAAAATACCAGCCCCAGAGCCACTTTGGTAATCTATGATTCTGACGTCCCCTCTACCCCAGTCAGTTGGATCTTATCTTTTTCAATGGTGCCGTGCAGAGCTGTAGAGAAAGTGTTGTTCTTAGACTCTCCAATGTGTTTTCAAAACTTGACATGAGTTCCTGTCTGTCCAGTGTATTATAGTCTGGAGATAAAGTTTAATTTATACATTCACTTCAGGAGTATGATTGCTTGGATTTGTGGATCTGCTAACCTGAGTATATTATCTCTTAGCCTGACTATTACTATCATGGACTATTAGAAATACCCAGACTGTTGTTATTTAGCCCAAAGTATGGTTATTGTCCCATAAATAGGAAGGACCTTGTAACAGCTATGATTTTCTATGTTTTTGGCCATCTGAATATTCATGTAGTTAATTGCATTGAATATGGTTTTGTATATTATACCCACTGCCCACTGCTGTGATGGCTTATAATTATGACAGTGTTATTACATTACATTCTGTGAGATAATGGGATAATTTCCAAAGCTATAGGAAGCTTTTCATCTATGTAATGGATGGAAAAACCTTGCATGTTTTTTTTTTGCTCTTTCTATCTGCATGTGTGTATACTTTGTTAATGATTCCTTTAATAAGGGGAGAAAACATACTGGTCCTGGGCAGACTAAATGTATTAAAATTCAGCATCTTGACTGTTTCAAAACATAACTTTTAAATGTGTTAAATCATGCACAGATATTGCACTGTTGCTAGCCCTTATGCTGCTGTTGGTACCTGTTGAGGATGCAAAGTTGGTTTTGGGTTCCAGCACCATCTCTCCTTCAGATTCCTTTTCAGGCATATGTAAAGTTGTCCTCTGTGCAAAATAACTAAATAAAACATATTGAAAACAAAGGGTATTTTAAACTAATCACATTTTCTTACTTAGAATCCCATGTTCATTTCTGATCACTTCAACTCAAAGGTGAGAGACAGAAGCTGCGCATATATTGGTATAAGTGATCAGAAACTCGTTCAGATCTGTAACACAATGGATGTTCTGTGCACATAAACCACTTTGAATATGGCCAAAACTGGTTAAGATTAACCTGGACGGATGTAGTATCAGACTTAACTGATCAAGGTTAAATTGGTTTATTGAACTTCTATCCCAGATTCCCTCCAGATTCAAGTTAATGCACAGTTCCCCAGCATCCCAGGATGTCCTGCACCTCCTCTGCAAACCCCACTTTGCAGGGTGGGCAGGCCAAACGTGGCCCAAGCTGTCTGCTTCAGCTAGGCAGGAAAGCATGCTTTAGTGCCCCTGCAGCTTCTAGTCTGGGCCACTGCAGGCATATGGTGGTATTTCTGGAATCAAAAGCGAATGTCTGTTCGCTTGCTTGTCGGTTCAATCTACACAGCTTAGACTAACCTGTGAAGATTGAACTGATTCAGCCTCAGGATTTTTGACTTTCTCTAGTTAGCCAAAAGGGTATGACTGTGTGGAAAAAGAAAAGATCTGAAGAAAGGCAGTGTAAATAATTACAAGTTTGACGAGAGGAAATGTTTTGAAGGTTAGACTCCCTTAAGGTGGGAGAGAGAATATGTTTGAGAGGGTGTGAGTGAGATGTATCAAATAATGAGTAGTCATGCCCTTACCTCGCTTTCATAATATAAAAACATGGTGCCACATTTTAAAGGCGATTTAAAATCAGTAAAAGGAAACACTGCTTTACACACAGGACATCGAGTTGTCAAATTGCAAGACACATGATATTGTTAAGGGAGAGCTGAGCTGGACTCAGGATGTGAATTAATCAGGGGTATGAGCCCCAAGATCGGGGTATAAACCATTGTTATAGTGGTGTGTGTGCATGTGCATACATGTGCGTGCTATGCCAGGGCTACACCCACACGCATATGCTCAACTATACCACATCTATAAATTGGAGATAAACCATAGATTTAACTTAGCTGCTTTCTGTTAGGAAAAAAAGGTCTCTGAAAAACAAATTTATATTTAACTGCATAATTAAGGTAAGGTGGAAGACAGCCCTAAAAGGTTATGGTCCTGGACACTAGACTAGAAAGACCATGACTTAGATATAGTACAGCCAGTCCTAGGCTTGAGGAGGGTGTAAGGATTGTGATTAATAGTTTCAAAAGTGACTGCATTAATGTGTATTTTGTTAATTTTGGCTGGTTGACCATTCTAACGCTTTGAGATTACTTGTGTGGAAACAAAGAATGGCCACTGAATAAGAGAACAGAACATTAATACAATGAAATACAGAAATACAACTTTCAGTTCTGTCTTCCTGAATATATGAAATGTGTTAATTCTGATAGTACCCTTATCAGATTTGTTAATTCCAATGAGAATTTTATATGCAACGTGAATTCACCCTTGTTGACAATTATGGTTACAAGACTAGCACATGGTTTAAAACTTAATCCATTCTCATGACACCTTAAATGGCCAAGTTCTGTCCTCACTTTCATATTGTCTGCCATGAAAACTAGGTTAAATTATGATCTTACATCCAGGTTTGCACTCAAAATATGATCTGCTGTGACTGGATACATTACCTTTAAAGTTGAGAGGGCAGTAAAAATTTGCTAGAAGGCCACACCAAATGCTCAAGTTCAGGTTCGTGGGGGATGTGTATACTATAGTATATAGAGATTCAAAACTAGCTATCATATTGTTCTGGTTATAAGTCAACTCTGCATAAAACTCAGCTCCATATTTTCAGGTTCAGCTTTTGTGGGGGGAAGGGGTGAAGAGAAAACCTTTCCCACCCAAACCTCAGTCAGTGTCTCTCCGAGAGTCAACTGAAAAATTGGGCATTATGGAACGACTACAACCCAATTATTAGGGGTCTGTTTATAGGTTGATCTTCCATATGATTTGATTTTGATTTTGATGGTTCTTTTTGGGGGCATGAGGGAGGAAGTAAATTTATACCAGAACAATATGATATTGGGAGAGTCCCTATTCCCCCAAGCACTACCAGAAGTGACTAGAAATATTGGTCACAAGCTGGAAGAGGGTAGATTCAGACTAGATATCAGGAGGCGCTACTTCACTGTCAGGGTGGCTAGGATCTGGAACCAACTTCCAAGGGAAGTGATGCTGGCTCCTACCGTGGGGGTCTTTAAGAGGAGGCTAGATGAACATCTTGCTGGGGTTGATTGACCCCAGTACTCTTTCCTGCTATGGCAGGGGGTCGGACTTGATGATCTGCACAGGTCCTTTCTGACCCTACCAACTATGAAACTATGAACCTATATTTGCCATACACATAGGAACTCCATGGAATTCCCATTCATAGATCTGCAAAAGCATCTGCAGATTTTACGTACAATTGTACATATTTTTGCATCATGTAGAATATACAAAGGACCTTTGAAATTATTTTCTGAATAAGCTTTCTCCCTCCTCCATACCCCTCATTTCAGCACTTCCAAAATGCAGAATAGATTCTGAAGACCCTCATTCCATGAGCAGAAGCACTAGTACTCGCCGTACTTGGCTGGATTTAACTGTCACTGCACAGCTCAGTTGAAACTGATACATTCACTTGCAAAACTAAGTACTAATATGGTTATTCTGCATCTTCCGGTGCTGTGCCCCACCATTTTGTGGCAAGCATAAAACATCTTCCTTAAACCATAGAAAATGTGTACATACTTTAACTGATTTCCTCCCTTCTTACATACCACCCAAATTAATCATATGGTGGTATGTAAATTAATGTTCAGACTAGGTACAGACATTTAAAAAGCCCAAGGCAGAAATGATGTAAGTTACATTGTTTTCTGTAAGAAGTGTACTTTCAATCAGTAGTGAACAGAACATAGC